>JALPQI010000531.1:0-321984 GCA_025490895.1 Thaumatotibia leucotreta
CGTCTTTGACAGGTGACCTTGGCACGGATATTTTACTTTAGCGCGATATTAATTGGTGCTAACGTTACCTGTCTAATGAATCGCAGTTTGAGTGGTCGTCATATCATCATCATCATGTCAACCGAATGTTAAACATAATCCTCCTTCAAAGATTACCACAGTGACCGGTCCTGCGCCACCCGCATCCAGCAGACTCCTGTGACCTTCATCATGCATGCTTAGATTTTTAAAACTAAGTTACGAAATGGTTATACAGTTCCTTTGAAAGATGGGAGTAATTCAAGAGTATTCAGTATTAGCTACGCCGAGCAGCGGCGGGGCGAGGGGAGAAGGGAAATAAGAGGGGAAATAGGCGGTAGGGGCAGGCGGAGGCGGCCACGTGCTGCTTGTGTGCTCACCTCTGTCCCCTCTCGGCGGGGAGGCGCGGGGGCGGGGGCGGCGCGGGGGAGGGGGCGCGGTAGGGGCAGGCGGAGGCGGCCACGTGCTGCTTGTGTGCTCACCTCTGTCCCCTCTCGGCGGGGAGGCGCGGGGGCGGGGGCGGCGCGGGGGAGGGGGCGCGGTAGGGGCAGGCGGAGGCGGCCACGTGCTGCTTGTGTGCTCACCTCTGTCCCCTCTCGGCGGGGAGGCGCGGGGGCGGGGGCGGCGCGGGGGAGGGGGCGCGGTAGGGGCAGGCGGAGGCGGCCACGTGCTGCTTGTGTGCTCACCTCTGTCCCCTCTCGGCGGGGAGGCGCGGGGGCGGGGGCGGCGCGGGGGAGGGGGCGCGGTAGGGGCAGGCGGAGGCGGCCACGTGCTGCTTGTGGGCGCCGCCGCGGAGGGACCCGAGGCCGCGGCAGCCACCCACTCCACAGGGACCTTGGAGTGACGCTTCTTCTGCCGCTGTAAAAAAACTCCGATTAATATTTCAACAAAGGAAAGACTGAGGGCCTATGCCAACGAGTGCTACGCGCCGCGCTAGTAGCCAATCCCATCATTTTTCCGCTTTGTAGCGAAAATGGAACTCCGACAGAGAACTTACCGGCGCTCAATGTGTTAATAATAAATTAACTGATGCCATAGCATAAACAGAAGCAGGAATATCACTGCATACTTTCGTATGGTACAGCGCTGCCAATGATTTTAATCCGCGCCCTTTTCATAGGCGTGTCGGCCACCACCCACCGCTAGAGTTGGTCATCCATTGACTCGGACCGCTTTAGGTGCGCACGGCAATTAAAGGAGACATCCATAATTTTTCGAAAGTTATGTTTCGAAAACCATTTCGAGATCGAGATCAACGGTTTAACGAAATATTCAAGGATTAAGGATATTTTTATAAACAAATGTTATCAATTCGGTTTCAATCTGTTTTGATTAGAAAAACTATGGAATTACTGTAAAATGAAAAGCTACGAGAAATGTTTCAATGCCACAAATGTCAAATACATCAATACACAATAGTATATCAATTGTAGCAACGCGACGGAAACGCAAAGTGAATACCCTTCGCTGTTGCTCGCGACTTCGTCTACACACGGACAGATCGCTACAAATACATGCCGCGTTGACCGAAATCGGTCTGGATTCTCTGGATCAGTGGTATCTGCACAGCGTTTCGAAACGGACCCGTGCATGTGTTTAGGTTAGAAAATGTTCATAATTTGAATTCTTGTTGGCCTGGCACCGTTGGATACGCAACAATGGATTTACAGTGGCGGTTCTGCTCTTATTTTTGTGAATCTGTGGCTACACATTTAGCGATACTCACTGAAGCCAGTGACGCCAGTAAGGATACATTTGTCACCACCCAAACTCTTACCGCGGGTGTCGTAAGAGTCGACGAAGGGATCTAAGTGTCACTGATTCTTTGATAAAAGATCGATGACGGGCAGCAGCGTCACCATAGTGTACAAGTACATACCGCGATAGCCAATCCGCTAGGCCCAGCGTATCGATTATGGGCATTTTTTGCCACCACCAATCCGGAATTGTAACTCTGTAGCCACTTTTAAAATCCATACAAAACGGTTCTTAATTGCTTCGCAAAAAAGCACTCATTTCATTTATTCATAACAATACAATTGTGTAGAATATTGATCTTAGGATTAATACATTTAAAAAAAAAAAAATAATATAATCATAACCTACTCAATAGGCAATCGAGCACGTACCTACACATAATATACATACTCATATACACTCACAGCACTCACGCCACACACAAATGTATAAGTACCTATATAATAATTGTAATAAACATAATATCCTTCCTATAATATGTTTATAATTATGATAGTGTAGTTTTAATTCGTATTGTATCAATTAATTTTAAATGTATACCATTAGTAATAATCACAATGTAATTATGCAAGGTGTCTTAGATAAATAGTGCCATCTTCTCTGTATACCTCGGGCCTCATTGAAAATCAGCGTTGCGTAGTGTGCCCTGCGGTGCACTACGTGACAACAACCTGAGTGTTGGCACAACTTCGATATCTCTGTTTTTAATGTAATATAATTTTAAGTTATGTTTTGTGCTAATAAATTCATTTCATTTCATTTACCTCCTAATGCGTCTATAAGAGAGGCCTGCGTCCCATAGTGGACTGAGATAAACTGATGATGTTGATACTCACTAAGCGGCGGTTCCAGCGGGTGTCCAGTCTTCAAACACCAGCCGACCGGGTGGATGTCGGGCGAGTCGTCATCCAACCAGTACGAGAGCTCGTCCGGCCAGCCGTCGAAGGAGACGCGGACTTGGTGCCCCTTGACTTCGGTGATGCTGGCTACGCGGATTAGGAATGGGACCTGTTAAAAGAAATAAAATGTTATACGATAACGGCGTCGTGCATCACAAAATGTATACATACACATACACACAAACTCACTAATCGCTACAGGAGCAAGGAAGCGACCTTGGTTTAACCGGCCCTGTAAAGAAGCTGCGGTTCAAAAGCAGGCTGCTTACAGGGCTTGGACCAAGGCCGTAACTGATAAGGATCCGAACGTCTCTGATGCGAAACGCAGACTGAATGCTGCCTCGAGGTCCTGCAAAAGAGCTGTTGCCAGAGCAAAATTTGATTTTGTCGGCAGATTTGGCGAGAAGCTTGCAGGCCACCCTTCCGGGAGTAGGGCCTTCTGGTCACTTGCCAAAGCTGCCGAGGGAAACTTTTGTCGGTCGTCCCTGCCACCACTGCGAAATGCTGACGGTAATCTGGTCCATAGTGCAAAAGAGAAAGCCGATCTTCTAGGTGCTCTTTTTGCCTCGAACTCGACTGTGAGCGATGACGGCAGCATTATACCGCCTACCATCCCGCGGTGCGCACACTCCATGCCAGAAATTCGCATCTCCCAGAAAGATGTTCGGCGGGAGTTGCTGTCGTTAAACGTTCACAAGTCGAGCGGGCCAGACGGCATACCTGCAGTGGTGCTTAAACGTTGTGCTCCTGAGTTGTGTCCTGTGTTAACGCGTCTCTTCGCTCTTTCCAGTATCAAACGGGAAGTTCCATCTTCGTGGAAGACGGCCCTTGTGCACCCTGTTCCAAAAAAGGGTGACAGATCGGATCCATCGAATTATAGGCCTATTGCTATCACCTCCCTTCTTTCTAAGGTCATGGAGCGTATAGTTAACGCTAAGCTCCTTGGTTACCTAGAAGAACACGATCTTATAAGCGACCGCCAGTATGGCTTTCGCCACGGTCGCTCTACCGGTGATCTTCTAGTGTACCTCACTCACCGCTGGGCATCAGCCATTGAGAGTCAAGGCGAGGCTTTGGCAGTCAGCCTAGATATAGCGAAGGCGTTCGATCGGGTCTGGCATAGGGGCCTTTTGTCGAAGTTGCCATCTTATGGACTGCCCGAGGGATTATGCAGATGGATTGCTAGCTTTTTGTCCGGCAGACGCATTCGTGCCGTAGTAGACGGTAGCTGCTCTGATAGCATGGACATAAACGCTGGCGTCCCGCAAGGCTCTGTGCTATCCCCAACGCTGTTCCTTCTGCATATCAATGACATGTTGTCTATCGGCGACCTCCATTGCTATGCGGATGACAGTACTGGGGATACTTTTTACACAGGCCGTGCTAATATCCCTCGCTCTGTGGTACTGGAAAGTCGCGGAAAACTTGTGTCTGACATCGAGAACACTTTATCTAGAGTCTCGTTATGGGGTCGGGATAACCTAGTCAGGTTCAACCCTACAAAGACACAAGTTTGCGCGTTTACCGCTAAAAAAACCCCATTTACTGTGGCTCCAAAGTTCCAAGACACAGCTCTTACCATGTCAGGGAGTATTGGGATCCTCGGAGTCGACATTTCCAACGACGTCCAATTCCGATGTCACCTAGAGGGAAAAGCTACGCTGGCATCCAAAAAGCTCGGGGTGCTCAATAAAGCGAGGGGATACTTTACTCCGGGGCAAAGACTTCTGTTATATAAGTCGCAAGTCAGACCCCATATGGAGTATTGCTGTCACCTCTGGGCAGGAGCACCTGTATACCAGCTTGCACCCTTTGACTCGGTTCAGAGACGAGCTGTCCGAATAGTCGACGATCCCAGACTCACAGGCGGTATTGAACCCTTAAGTCTAAGGAGAGACTTCGCCTCCTTATGTGTGTTCTATCGTCTGTACAATACCCATTGTGCTCTGAAGAACTGTTCGACATGATGCCAACGTCCACTTTTCATCATCGCACCGCTCGCCACCGACTGGGCGCTCATCCTCACACCTTGCAACCTAAATGGTCGCGCACCGTGCGGTTTCAGAGGAACTTCCTCCCGCGGACGGTCCGTCTGTGGAATGAGCTCCCTGCCGAGGTTTTCCCGTTGGACTACAGTATGGGGTTTTTCAAAAGAGGAGTGTACAAGTTCTTATTGGGTCGGCAACGCGCATGTGACACCCCTGGGGTTGCAAGCGCCCATAGGCTACGGTGACTGCTTTCCATCAGGCGGGCCGTATGCTTGTTTGCCACCGACGTGGTATAAAAAAAAAAAAAAAATGCGCTTGTGAGTTCTCTCCGGCTCGTACCAATGAGTTCTTCAAAAACCTTATGTACGAAATATCATTTGATATTAACAAGTGCTTTAAGGTGAAGGAAAATATCGTGAGGAAACCTGCATACATCTGCGGAGAATTTTTTTTTTCATTATTTCCACGTACGCGGATCCACGTTTCAGCATAAGACGGCTTAAACACCAGTTAATAAGCGACGCTAGTTATACCAATATATCAAGGGTTGCCTCGTGAATCCCGATAAGCCGAGATAATTCATTGAAATGACAACCAACCGTAAGTATGCTATCGTGTTTCACCAGACAACCCTCGATATGCTGTCGTCCGTGTATGACGACCCTGTCAGTTCTTATTTAGATCTAGAATTTGCCGATGTATCCCATATAAAGGTAGATCCAATCCTAACTAGATTACCTTTTAGTCCTGTGAGATTTTTGACAAAAAATCCATCTCGCGGCGACATGTCTCTGTGCCAAGCCGTAAACTTGCGCAGCAAATCGTTCAGTCTGTACGATAGTTACTAAAGTGCATTCATCCTTATTTGTCTTATCATGTAAACAAACACTTTTTGAAAACATTATCACACTTTTCTCTGCAATTATACAATAATCATCACATCAAATGTTATTGCATACTTTAAAAACTCGCAAAGTAAAATAATCACTCAAAAAAGCACTGAAGAATATCATTTCTGTAAAGATTTGCGTCAATAAACGCTGTTACGGTCGGATAACCCTCATGACATCTGACATTGCGATGTCTAGATTGTCTATGTACCGTAATGTTGGCATGACAATATATCGATATTGATACTTAAAGTACAACTTGGAAAAAATTAATTGCAGTAATTTAAAATAAATTGCAGTAATTTACCAAAATTATTGTAGTTGATTTCAATACGTTTTTGATATAATATTGTACTAATTAATTCTCTTCTTGACAGACGACGCAAAATCGATAATCCTCTATTTACGTAAATAGTGAAATTATCGCTGACATTTCATTATTTCGCCATTTCTAATCACTAGTGATTGTCTTTGATCATCTTTGACGTTTTGTTTGTTTACATGATAAGACAAGTAAGGATGAATGCACTGTACTAGGAATAACTCCACATTATAATTGGGACATACCCGCTTGTCGACCACCTCCAGCTTCATGCCGGGCTTGAAGCCCTGCGGCGGGCGCGTCTTGAAGGCGCGCGGGGGCGCCGCGGAAGCCCCCGTCTCGGCCAGGTAGCTGTCCCACGAAAACGACTCTGGGTCCTTGTAGACTGGAAATAAAGATTTAATTAGGGTTTTTGAAAGTTTTTCTGCCGGTATGTGGCGGTGAGATGGCAGCACTGTAATGTAAAGTTTAAAGAACTGTTAAAATAAATATGCAAATTGAATTTTCTATATAAATTTAAACAAAAAATCAACTGCGAAAGACTCTGGATCCCGTGACAATCAGTCTTTCGCAGTTGATTTTTTCTATGGTAAGCACATCTGTTACGACATTATGGGATTATCCGCATTGTAAAAAAGTAACACCAACATCAATTTGTTTAATTATAAAACAAATTGATGTTTTCTAATCATGAATATATATTTTTTGGTTTATTTACTTACAAAACCTTTACTTTAGGAATATAGCTTTCTAGAATAAATAAAAAACACTTCCAAGTAAATTACCATGAAATGAACATAGTTCTAGTAATTTTCTTTAGTACCAATGACTTTGTGCCTCTGTTTTAGAGCTCAATCTTCAGTTCGACGACAGTTTTTTAGTATTAATCGATTAAGAAATCAATAAACTTCCAAATACACACTGGAGTGCTGAGCGGTCGACTCCCGGCCGATTCAAAAAGTCCCCGAGTGCCGAGCGGTCGACTCCCGGCCGATCTGAAAAATCCCCAAGTGCCGAGCGGCCGGCTCCCGGCCGATTCGTTATTGCGTATTTGGCGTGAAAATTTAAAGTTTGTGCGCACATTTAAGTTGCGTTATTTCTAAAAATATATCACTGAAGACATAAAAAATCTGTCTATATTTAAAATTAAGTGTATTTAATATAAATATTAGCAGATATTCCTCAGTTTAAAAGCATTTGATAGCAGTGCATTCGTCAAATATTTGATACCCGGTAAATTATGATTTTAACCGTTTATTTCTATAAAAAATGTTATGCGATTTAAATATAATATGCTTAACTAAATGATAAGCAATTTACAATCGTTTAATCTTCCATTTATTACATTTTAACATATTTATTTCATAGTTTATTACAAAGATTTGGGTTATGAACAGGTTTGTTTTAGAGAAATCGGGCATTTATTAATGTATATGTAACACTACTAGCCCCAAATTAGATATAAATAGCTGGGTTAACTATTTGGTAACTTAAATATATAATCATTTATTTAAAAACTCGATCATATTTCATTAAAAAATGTCGTCGTTGATATACCGGGACCCATGTTTCAAGGTCGCGACCGGGGCCATTTTGTTTCATTTCAAATGAAGATAGAATAGTATGGATAAGACTTCGGTTTTTGGATTTAATACTTATTTCGGTTAAGGGCTTGTGCATAAATCACGCGAGGTCCTATAGGGGGGGAGGGGGTCCAAGAAAACATCACGAAAGATCATGGTAGGGGAGGGGGGGTACAAGGAGACCTCACGTGTATTTTTCTACGATGAACAAACTAAGAAATATTGTGAATTTCGGCTAGCGAACGCGAAAAGTTGAATGAGAAAAATACACGTGAGACTGCTAGGGGGGGGGGGGGCTAGCCAAGAAACTCACCAAACATCACCAGGGGGGAGGGGGGGGGTCAAAAAGTAGCCAAAAAAACCTCACATGATTTATGCATGAGCCCTAATTTGGTTGGCTAAATACTTTTACATGTACAGACAGTGAATTTTCCGCACTAGTGCAGAAATTAATTACATTAGTAATTTTCTTATAATGCGTTGTAGAATGGTATAATGTTAGTGTCGAAATGTAGGTCATCTTCCCTACTCGTGTCGGTTTCAGGCACTCGTTCAGACACTATTATTATAAATGACTATTTTTCACGTCTATGTTTATTTGCTATGCCGTAGTTATAAATTTAAGATATGCAGGAGCGAGAGGAAGAGTCTCAGATGTACGTGGTGGTCGAGGATGTAACAGGTCCAACATTCCCTTTTGGTAATAAAAGGCGGCATTTTCAAATTTTGTAAGGGCAGACCACTCAGCACCTACATTTGTGAGTGAGTTTAGTGAAACGTCCCACTTTGTCGTTTGCCATAAAGCCGCTTTGTCAGTTTATTCATATGAAGATACAAAGAAACCTCGTCTTTATGGTAAGCGACAAAGTGGGACGTTTTACTAAAAACTAACACATTTTATAAAATTTGGGGCCCTTTTCTACTTCCACGAATTGTCGAACAGAGTATATTGTCGTCGCCACAACACAAGCATCAGGTAATTTACCTTACCATGGGACTAGGTCGTTTTGTATAAGATTTTCCAATGACATTTATTTATGAAATAAAACTATGAAAAACGGATAAACTCACGTATATTAACTAACTTTAACTTCATTCCGACGTCATCCGCAGACCACGAACCCTGTAGGTAAAGTTTTCAAAACGTCGGAATGAAGTTAAAGTAAGTTAATATACGCGAGTTTATCCGATTTTCATAGTTTTATTTCATGTGTAATCCTCGCCGTAACCGAATAAAATATATTGACTTTGAAATATTATTTCTATTGAATAATGTACATGGAGAGCTCATCATAGATTTGTTTGAATCTAAGTAGTCATAATTATATTAGAACAAATCAGAAGTCGTATCCACACTAATATAGTCCTGGTGAAATGTAATCATTTTGACAATTTTTGTGTATTTTTGAAGCGATTTAGTATTAAAAGTTTTAATGCTAAGGTATCGTATTTATACATTTTTGGGATGTTATTATATATAGTTTTTAATCCTGTACATTACAAATCAAACACATGTTGAAAATATATACTTATTTTGAAACAATCTACGAGTCATCTTTCTACCTCAGTTTTTGAGTGTCGTATTAATCGACAAATTTTATTTACAAAACCATTAGTTTTCCTTCAGACGCCGAAGTGAACACATTTTCCATGAGGCATTATGCAAAATAAATACAAAATTTGAAACTAATAATCAATATAATGATTACAAAACAAATTTTCAAAGTTTACTCTGTGTTTGACTGATGTTGTACGAAAATAATTTTCGACGTAACATTTACGTGCTTGTAATGTGTAAAAGCTTTATGCAAGGGTATCATTTTACTTTCTTTTCTTGTTTGTACATTTATTGCTACAAATAAACCTATTTTACAAGCTTTTATTTAGTTTCACCTGTCCCGTTGTCTGTCGTTCTGTAATCAAATCTTGCAACTTAAATTTGATCCACTTCCCGGTTTCCGATTGAGCTGAAATTTAGAATGCATGTACAAATCGGATGACAATGCAATGTTATTGTGACATAGAGCTGATCTGATGATGGAGCTGGAAGGTGGCCATAGGAACTCCGTAATTAAATGATGCAACCCTATCGAGTTTGAGCTCATTAGATTCGTCTTGACAAGTACTTTGATACTATATGGTAACCAGAGTCTGATGATGGAGCCGGAAGGTGGCCATAGGAACTCCGTAATTAAATGATGCAACCCTATCGAGTTTGAGCTCATTAGATTCGTCTTGACAAGTACTTTGATATTATATGGTAACCAGGGTCTGATGATGGAGCCGGAAGGTGGCCATGGGAACTCCGTAATTAAACGATGCAACCCTATCGAGTTTGAGCTCATTAGATTCGTCTTGACAAGTACTTTGATACTATATGATAACCAGGGTCTGATGATGGAGCCGGAAGGTGGCCATAGGAATTCCGTAATTAAACGATGCAACCCTATCGAGTTTGAGCTCATTGGATTAGTCTTGACGAGTACTTTGATACTATATGGTATCCAGGGTCTGATGTTGGAGCTGGAAGGTGGCCATAGGAACTCCGTAATTAAACGACTCTACCCCATCGAGTTTGGGCTCATTGGATCAGTCTTGACGAGTACTTTGATACTAGGTATATAGTAACCAGGGTCTGATGTTGGAGCCGGAAGGTGGCCATAGGAACTCCGTAATTAAACGACGCAACCCCATCGAGTTTGGTCTCGTTTGATTCGTCTTGACGAGTCTCTTACTTTCGTCCCATATCAATTATATATGATTGATTGGATGGATGATCCAATGCCAAGGTGAGCACGTGGCGAGGGCTGAATGGTATCAGGGTGTATAAAATGTCTTGCTGCTAACGTTGCGCCTCAGGGTACCAGGGCGAACCCTGTTGAATTGTAGCCCTTATCCCCGTTATTTGTCCTATACTCGTGGGAATAACATGAAGAAAACAGAAACAACTACACAAAGAAAACGACGTTTAGAGAAGGCAAAATTGAAGAGACAGGAGAAGATTGTTAATGAAAGCGATGTCTACAAGCGGCAACGCTTAGAAAAAATAAGTTTAGCTAATGCTAAACATAGAGAAAACGAATCGTTAGAACAACGCACACATAGGCAAAATATCGACAGAATACGTAAACAAGAGAGAAGAAAAAATGAATTACCGGAAGAACACTTGGCTAGGCTCGACAGGAACAGAATGCTTATAAGCTTTTATTTAGTTTCACCTGTCCCGTTGTCTGTCGTTCTGTAATCAAATCTTGCAACTTAAATTTGATCCACTTCCCGGTTTCCGATTGAGCTGAAATTTAGAATGCATGTACAAATCGGATGACAATGCAATGTTATTGTGACATAGAGCTGATCTGATGATGGAGCTGGAAGGTGGCCATAGAAACTCCGTAATTAAATGATGCAACCCTATCGAGTTTGAGCTCATTAGGTTTATCTTGACAAGTTCTTTGATATTATATGGTAACCAGGGTCTGATGATGGAGCCGGAAGGTGGCCATAGGAACTCCGTAATTAAATGATGCAACCCTATCGAGTTTGAGCTCATTAGATTCGTCTTGACAAGTACTTTGATATTATATGGTAACCAGGGTCTGATGATGGAGCCGGAAGGTGGCCATAGGAACTCCGTAATGAAATGATGCAACCCTATCGAGTTTGAGCTCATTAGATTCGTCTTGACAAGTACTTTGATACTATATGGTAACCAGGGTCTGATGATGGAGCCGGAAGGTGGCCATAGGAACTCCGTAATTAAATGATGCAACCCTATCGAGTTTGAGCTCATTAGATTCTTGACGAGTCTCTTGCTTTCGTCCCATATCAATTATATATGATTGATTGGATGGATGATCCAATGCCAAGGTGAGCACGTGCCGAGGGCTGAATGGTATCAGGGTGTATAAATATAAAATGTCTTGCTGCTAACGTTACGCCTCAGGCTACCAGGGCGAACCCTGTTGTATTGTAGCCCTTATCCCTCTACAACGGATCTCTGGGAGGATGGACCGTTATTTGTCCTATACTCGTGGGAATAACATGAAGAAAACAGAAACAACTACACAAAGAAAACGACGTTTAGAGAAGGCGAAATTGAAGAGACAGGAGAAGATTGTTAATGAAAGCGATGTCCACAAGCGGCAACGCTTAGAAAAAATAAGTTTAGCTACTGCTAAACAGAGAAAACGAATCGTTAGAACAACGCACACATAGGCAAAATATCGACAGAATACGTAAACAAGAGAGAAGAAAAAATGAATTACAAGAAGAACACTTGGCCAGGCTCGACAGTAACAGAATGCTCAGGCAAGCAAGACAGTTGTCAAAAACAGCAGAGGAACGCATTGTAACAGCACAGAATGAACGGCAGAAAAAGACTAACCAGAGGAATGTGCAACGTGGTAGCATTGAGTACTTTAATAATGCGATAAATACATTTTGTGATAAAGTGTGTAATATTTGCACAAAGAGAGAGAGAGAGGACATCGCTGCTGGTCAAGCTTATGTAGCTTTAAGCCGAGTTAGGTCTTTAGCAGGTCTTCAAATCGAAGAATTTGACTGCTCCAAGTTGACGTCGAAGAAACCTTGTAATGTTGATCCATTAAAAGAAATGGATAGAATGAGAAACGTTACAAACAACTAACAAGTGATTACGTAATTTCAACATTATTGATATTTAAATCAGTACATATTACATATCATGTGAACGAACTACGGACTTCATAACGGAATAACGCTGCTACGCGCTGCGAACTAAGTCGTAGTAAATCTCGAATTAAAAATAGAGGTACTAAAAAGTTAAAAATAAAATTAAGGAAAAAAAAACCTTTTTAAAAACAAGCTTTTATTATTTGTTTATAAAATGAACTAAAAAGTTAAAAATAATATAACTCTACAAAGAAATATAACACTTTGTAACTTGATTGTAACCTTTAACGACAAATAAGCGTCTTCGTCTAGGACAAAATAATTCCATATTGTACAAATTTATTTAATTTTAACACTAAAACTTTTCACCATACATAATTATTCAATCTCGTCCCCCCTCTTTATCATAGTCCCCATTTATAAATGAAAGCGTGTTACATTGTGATAGCTTGAGAAAAATGTTGTGTTGTATTAAATGTAACACGCTTTCATTTATAAATGGGGACTATGATAAAGAGGGGGGACGAGATTGAATAATTATGTATGGTGAAAAGTTTTAGTGTTAAAATTAAATAAATTTGTACAATATGGAATTATTTTGTCCTAGACGAAGACGCTTATTTGTCGTTAAAGGTTACAATCAAGTTACAAAGTGTTATATTTCTTTGTAGAGTTATATTATTTTTAACTTTTTAGTTCATTTTATAAACAAATAATAAAAGCTTGTTTTTAAAAAGGTTTTTTTTCCTTAATTTTTTTTTTCTCAAATCAATGCCGTATTTTATATTACTAGTGTCTTCTACACAAAAATCGGGAAAATGTTTGCTCGGCCTACGTTCAACGAGGACTAGCAAATTACACTTTTACCAAAAATATATGTTTGTTAACGGAATTAATAGCCTGTTTCATACTTATTATAACGCTGTGCGTTTTTTACATAAGCTTCATACAATAACACACAATAATCGTTAAATTTGTAACTCTCGCCAATTTCTCGTTGACCACCCGTCGGACCCCCTGGCACTTGACTATTTTCGCGCAAAATGGCGCCGCCACCTGACAGCTTTTTGACGTAACGGTCCTGCCACCCGAAGGGATACAATAGAATTTCGATATTTTATGTTCAGTATCTATGAATATGCCACCATATTCAAAAAATATTGAAAGCCCTCATCAAATAAAGATGGTAATTTACTAGCTCCACAATTCGTTTCCAACCGAAGTCGACTAGGAATAGCTTGGGTGCAACTCCTAACAAATGAAAATAGTGTTGCACCCTAAATTAGCAAAGTACTACGACTTTTTTATGGCGACAGTAAAGGAAATTAAAAATAATTTCACCAAGCGAATATACTACAGAAAAGTTGTGTGAGCAGAACAGAAACAAAATCGTAATATTATTCTTGTAGCTCACGGCCGGAACACTGTTAAATGCCCATTAGTATACGCTATCATGTGATAAGGCTAATGGTAACTTAAGGGTCTTTGACTTCGACTATGCATATTTAATTTCAGGTAATTGGAGTTTGTAAACAAAAAGTAGATAAACTGAAGCGTCCACGGAAAGAACATGTCTAGTCAATTCAAATTACAGAAGGAAAAACTACCTTACCTTTACCAAATAAGCTGTGAATTTGCCCTGAATTTTTAGGCACTGGACATGTTTAGTTTATTCCGTGGACCCTTCAACTATTAGTCATATAACATAATTTGACCAGTAAGTATTGTTCTTTAAGTGTTATTGAGGAAGGAAAATAACGTAAACAAACCAAAACATACATAGATGAGAATGGCTAGATCATTCGCTGTTCATTGAACAATTTACCGCAAATCGGACGACATTGTGTCAATATCAATATACAATCGCTATCAGATATATCGGAGCGGGCAGGATTCTCATAAATATCTGAGCAGACATCTATTGTCATGGAATTAGCATGTTCACATATTTTAGAATAACGTTGTTGCTCTTTTATATTTGACGACGATTTGACAATACTAGGTAATAAGTATTGTTTAAATAATAAAGGAAAAATGCATAGATATAGCGTTTTTAGCATACCGTCTTAGCATGCGGCAATTCTTCACAGAATATAATATGCCCTCATTAAAAAAAAAATACTGGATTATCTTAGTTATTTACCCTACATTATTATGTAAATTATGTTACGATATTTAACTGACCGACTAATTGTAGTAATGGATTTTTTAACCTATGTAAGTACCTAATTAACTGAGTGCATTGACCATTTTAAGTGATCATATTCATGCCACAAATTGACAATCGAGATCATAAATATATACACAATTTTTAACCTTCGTGCAATGGATTAAGGTACAGAAATGTGTACAATTTGTGGAAGATGACTGTACTGTGACTCAAGTACGAACGAATGCAGTGCTGTTTCTGTATGACATTACAATAATATTTTGGCAGTGTCCGTATACGTAGCGTCAACAACTATTATTTTAGCGTCAAACGAGTCGTTCGTTATAATTTATAATAAAATATAATATTCACCTCGGCAACATCCTCTTATATCGCATAATTTAACAATATTTGCCTTAATTTCCATTTCGAACTTATCATAACACATAACCAATTCATTATACCTATTTATTACGAAACTGAATTAAATTCTTGATTACAACATTTAGAATTTAACATATCAAAATGCTTTCTATTATTATACTATCAAATAGTCACGTTTTGTCTGAAATACGTGACAAAAACTGTAAATATTATGTTTACCTGTTTTAAGCGACATAAGCGAACTGTCAAAGATATCGGAACATTGTCATGTGTGCGTGCGCTCGGCGCGACGCCCGCCTGCCGACTGACTGTAGTGTGTACAAACACTGATAATATTTCTCTGACTTGTCCTCGATCGACTTGAAGGATTGTGTGTTTGTTTTATATTTAGAGAGAGAATTATTGAGACATACGTTAGCTTTATAAAATTATGATTGGTTAAGTTTTACTGTGTCAAACAAATTTCATAGATTAAAATATTTACGGCCTATTTCAAAATCCCCGTATAAATATATCTTTCAGATAAAATTATCTTCGTGCCTTATTTTATTATTTTCACCAGGCAATTTTCGCTAACATTTATATGACAAAATTGCCTTTAGATAAATGTTGATTTTTACATATATTAACAGTCAAATATTAGATATTTTAGAACATAAAATAATTCACTGTGTCCCTTACTATTCGTATACAATTGTACGCTTTCGTTATTGTAGTAAGCGAGAAAGAACCATATTATACAAAAATAAAAGTAAATAGTGCAATTTAAATGTCAATTTTTTGTTACAATATGACGTTGCCGTGATTTTTTTTTTTTTTTTTTTTTTTAATACCACGTTGGTGGCAAACAAGCATACGGCCCGCCTGATGGAAAGCAGTCACCGTAGCCTATGGGCGCCTGCAACCTCAGGGTGTCACATGCGCGTTGCCGACCCAATAAAAATAACGTTGGCACAACAAAGTGGCTCCACTCCACCTGATCGTAAGTGAAAAGTAGAGCCCATATCGCGGCGGCAACGAACAGGAGACAATCAGTAACCTGTTAGTTGCCACCGCCTTGCTGGCCCGTTAGATGCTGGTAAATACACCGGCTGACCCCGAAACACGGCAAACACGAAGGAAAGTCATTTCACGGGCGTTTACACCGAATGTACGGTGGTAGCCAACCAGGCGGGTACTAGTAAAAATACCCTACCACCGGCTGAGAAGCTGGATACTCAGTATTTCCCTTAGTCGACTCCTACGACACCCACGGGAAGAGAGGGGCGGTGATTTTTGTATTCTTACTCCGTCACCGCACGGATAATTTTATATTAAGAGATAAGAGACCCTTTCGAATAGACGATCCGTATAATATGTAACATACTCTTTGACATAAGAATTGGTAGACTAGTAATTAGTGTTATTTAGAGCAAGGATAATCATTCATTAGTCGGTTATGAATTATACATTATACAAAGTAACTGGAACATGCTAAGAGTGAAAGCACCTCCTAAGAATAATTAACAAAGGTATGTGAATAAATACTTTGTTTAGTCTGAGTCTAATTCAAAATTTTATTCAATAAAATTGATGCAATATAAATGACTAATGTAATGAAACTAATTAATACTATAAAGATTGTTTCAGTTGTTGATGTTCAATTTATTGAATTATTATCAGTAAAACGCACGGCTGGTACGCAGCGGTCGTGGGTTCAATCCCCAACTCGTACCAATGAGTTTTTCAAAAAACTTATGTACGAATTATCATTTGATATTCACAAGTGCTTTACGGTAAAGAAAAACATTGTGAGGAAACCTGCATACATCTGCGAAGAAATTCAAGTGTATATGTGAATAACCCCCACGAAGTACTAGGCCAGCGTTGGCCACAGCAAAATAGGCACGTTTGATGCTGATTTGCGGAAAAAATGGCCAGAATAAAACAACAACAATGTAATGATGTTTTTGTTGGCCTTTGAGCATCACATCTTAAGCCTTTCTCCTATTAATTGTGCATTGACGTAAATGCCCATATCGCTACGGAAGGCAAGCGGGTAGGCAATCGCAGTAGTGTGTCCGATTCAATCCCTTAGTTAACTCTAGGTGACAAATGTAATCCTTACTATCTTTACCACCAGGTAAAGTTAAGCATGTTTACATTGTATATATGTATATACGAAATTATCAAATGACCATCAAGTAGTTATTTTTTACAATCGGTTGGCGATCCTTAGATTAGATAAGCTTCCTTGCAGTGTCCATAACTTTATACCGCGTTCATGTTCCTATATAAAGTGAAAAATTATAAACAAATAATATTACAACAAGTACTCAGTTAGGCGAGTTTGAAACCCTCCTAAAGTTCTAGGTTCCACTTGTTGAACCACTAACTACGCTTGTGGATCTAATGTGAATTAATTCCATATTGAGGTATTACTGTAATTCGTTGCTGCTATTGTTCCTAATTACGCCCATTGGTCAACCAATAAATCTATGGTTTTATTGGGTGAATCAACTTTTTTCTGTCTGTTATTGTCATGGTTACGGTCGCCTGAGTAACGCTAGTTTTATGCAAAATTATGCTACTTAAATTAGGCAAACATGCATGTAGTGCATGTCTGTAGGTGGCCCATTAATTAAGGAAAGGGCTTATAAACACCAGTAAAATGTATGTTTGCATAGTTTAAATAGCATAATTTTGCATAAACCAGCATGACTCAGGCAACCGTAACCATATTGCGATGGTTACGGTGGACAGACAGAAAAAAGTTGATTCACCCTATTGCATTTAAAATTAACAAAATATTAATTTTGAGAGAGTGTTATAATCAATCATAGTCGCTCATCTGTGGCGCATGTTACAGTTAAGACAGTTTAATAAAAGGCATGTAAATACCAGATTTATCATATAAATAAAGGAGTATTTTATTTACCATGCCGTATCGTTTATACAGGGTGCTCGCGAGGAAACCGAAAGATTTTAACTATGCATTCTAGACATCAAAATATATAAAAAATATTATCAGACCTAATGTCAAATTCAACAAAAAAAATCTTTTTTTTTTTACTTTTTGAATACCTACTTTTTAACATTTCCAATACTTTTTATCATAACAAGAATTTGTTAAAATTATTACTTTTTTTGTGACAGGTTTTTTCGTCAAGTCTATTCTTATATTTTGATTGTCAGGCAAAAGGTGTGGTAATGTTAGAACACATTGTGGTAGCATTGTAATCAAAAAGAAGTTTTATGACGAGTTACGTCGAAAAACTTGTTTTGAAAAAAGGTTAATAATCTCTGGAACCAAGCCGAATCCAGGAAATTTTATATAACAATAAATACTCTAAATATACTCAGGAATTTAGCATTAAAATCTTTCGGTTTCCTCGCGAGCACCCTGTATATAATTGATAGAGATTTTAAGATTTCTAGGATTGAGTCATATCCATAAAGGTGCGTTCAAACCAAAAGAGCATTCGCTGTTCATTCCCCTGTTCTACGAAATCGACCAATCACGTTTTGTGTAACGATCGAATTTCGTTGAGTGGGGGGTTAGAATAGCGAATGCTCTTTTGGTTTGAATGCACCTTCATAAGGATAACATACGGAAATCGTCTATAGGTACGCATAGTTGATAGGAGAGGCTTATGTCCTGCACTGGACTGAGATAGACTAATAATCTGTAATGTGTGACCTCTATATCTCTAGCTTCGAGTTGTTGGGTCGTTGGGTTTCAGTCAGTTCGTGAGAGAGTTGTATAAAGTGTGATTAGTGACTCACAGTTGGGCGGTGTGAGTGCGACGTCGTTCTCCTCCGCCCAGCCCACGGGGTGGATGTAGGGCGACGTGGGGTCCAGCCACACGTCGTACATGTCGTCCCACGAGTCGAAGTTGACGAGTAATCGCGCGTCCATCATGTCGGCTACCGTGGCTACGCAGACCATGTCGTTTTGCCGTCTTCAGCTTCGATTAGTGATACTAGTGATATGTCGTTCCCGGTAACTTACCCAAAACTGTATGGGGAATATTCCCAAATGATAACATTCCCTATAGTAACATTTATTTACCGGGAACGACCTATCTCTAGCTTCGAGCTACATGTCGATTCGGAACGCATTGGGTTTCACAGTCTGTTCATAAGAGAATTTTATAAAGTGTGATTAGATTAGTGACTCACAGTTGGGCGGCGTGAGCGCGACGTCGTTCTCCCAAATGCTAACCCTATAGTATTTATTTACCAGGAACGACCCATCTCTAGTTTCGAGCTGCATGTCGATTCGAAATGCATTGGGTTTCACCGTTTGTTCAGGACTTTCATGAGAGAAAATCAAGTGTGATTTGTGGGTACTCACAGTTGGGCGGCGTGAGCGCGATGTCGTTCTCCTCCGCCCAGCCCACGGGGTGGATGTAGGGCGACGTGGGGTCCAGCCACACGTCGTACATGTCGTCCCACGAGTCGAAGTTGACGAGTAATCGCGCGTCCATCATGTCGGCTACGGTTGCCACGCAGACCATGTCGTTTTGCCGTCTTCAGCTTCGATTAGTGATACTAGTGATATGTCGTTCCCGGTAACTTACCCAAAACTGTATGGGGAATATTCCCAAATGATAACATTCCCTATAGTAACATTTATTTACCGGGAACGACCTATCTCTAGCTTCGAGCTACATGTCGATTCGGAACGCATTGGGTTTCACAGTCTGTTCATAAGAGAATTTTATAAAGTGTGATTAGATTAGTGACTCACAGTTGGGCGGCGTGAGCGCGACGTCGTTCTCCCAAATGCTAACCCTATAGTATTTATTTACCAGGAACGACCCATCTCTAGTTTCGAGCTGCATGTCGATTCGAAATGCATTGGGTTTCACCGTTTGTTCAGGACTTTCATGAGAGAAAATCAAGTGTGATTTGTGGGTACTCACAGTTGGGCGGCGTGAGTGCGACGTCGTTCTCCTCCGCCCAGCCCACGGGGTGGATGTAGGGCGACGTGGGGTCCAGCCACACGTCGTACATGTCGTCCCACGAGTCGAAGTTGACGAGTAATCGCGCGTCCATCATGTCGGCTACCGTGGCTACGCAGACCATGTCGTTTTTGCCGTCTTGAGCTTCGAGTAGTGATACTAGTGATATGTCGTTCTCGGCAACTTACCCAAAACTGTATGGGGAATATTTCCAAATGATAACTTTCCCTATAGTAACATTTATTTACCGGGAACGAGCCATCTCTAGCTTCGAGCTACATGCCAATTCGGAACGCATTGGGTTTTACCGTCTGTTCATAAGAGAAAATCAAGTGTGATTTGTGGGTACTTTACCCAAAACTGTATGGGGAATATTCCCAAATGATAATTTTCCCTATAGTATTACTTTATTTACCGGGAACGACCCATGTCTAGCTTCGAGCTACATGCCGATTCGGAACACATTGGGTTTCACCGTCTGTTCATAAGAGAATTGTATAAAGTGTGATTAGTGACTCACAGTTGGGCGGCGTGAGCGCGACGTCGTTCTCCCAAATGCTAACCCTATAGTATTTATTTACCGGGAACGACCCATCTCTAGTTTCGAGCTACATGTCGATTCGAAATGCATTGGGTTTCACCGTTTGTTCATGACTTTCATGAGAGAAAATCAAGTATGATTTGTGGGTACTCACAGTTGGGCGGCGTGAGCGCGACGTCGTTCTCCTCCGCCCAGCCCACGGGGTGGATGTAGGGCGACGTGGGGTCCAGCCACACGTCGTACATGTCGTCCCACGAGTCGAAGTTGACGAGTAATCGCGCGTCCATCATGTCGGCTACCGTGGCTACGCAGACCATGTCGTTTTTCCGGTCCTCGGCTTCGAGCTTCATGCCGATTCGGAACGCGTTGGGTTTCACCGTCTGTTGATAAGGACATTTTAAGTCATATTCTACGAACAAAATTTGGTTCTTATACACCTAGTGCTCTTCAAAATCAAAAAATCAAAATTGTTTATTTGTACAACATGGGTAAAGTACTTACAACATTAATACAGGTCTTATAAAAAGGCAGATACACAGTTTCTCCATGTCGGGCCGAGTGGCGTACAAATTTGGTTAGTAATTTAAGACAGGTACATGCATACAACTGCTGTCAATTACTGTTATTATAATCTAAATACTCACTTAATGTATAGACTCTTATACCCGAAAAATTTTAAATACGCATTTTTTAAATATTTTTGAAATTATTTTAACATAAAAAGTCTCTAGCTATTCTAGAAAAATGTAAAGTATACTAATAGGAGGTGCAGGCATGTATTGCTTGCCCTTAGATAATGGTCAAAGGTGCCTAGCCTTGTAAGGGATTGCATATGCCCGAGAAAATTGACCGGTGGTTGCTAAGACCGAGTGGCCGAGGGGTACAGGCATCAGCCGCGAAAGCTGAGTACGTGGGTTCAATCCCCACCTCGGACGTTAGGTGATCTTGGTCGTTTTTCTTTGGTATATGACATCTAATATTTATAATGAAAAGTAAATGTTAATCATAAAACTGGCACTTAAAATGAATGTTAACGTTTTTTTTTAAAAAAAACTTTATTTTTTAAAGGTTTTATTTCGCACTTTTGACATCTATTAATGAGGTTAGTGAGACTATTCTGCATAACGGTACCAACGCCGTTAAAAGACCTTTTGTACTGAGTAACAATTAGAAAATATGTATTTTTCAATTGGTAATAACTCTGAAACTAGGCGATAATCAGAAAAAAATATATGACATTATAGTTTCCAAATGTGGTCAGGAATACACTGTTAAAATCGGTCGGGTTTGAACAGCCCACGGTAAATACCAATCCTGACAGAGACCTTTACATCTCTAAAAAACCATTAGATGTAAATATTCTGACTTTTAGAGACTTTAGTTACTTTTCATCACACTTGCTGTTTAAGCGCGCCATTGCTTGCTCGCGTACCGGGAGTAATAGAAAAGTGAAATTCCCTAGGGAGTAATAGAAATGTCAGTACGTCATTTACTGACATTTTGTCTTAAAACCTATTTTTTTTGTTGGTAAGTGTGATGAAAAACATTGTATGCATTACGGTCGGTAAGCGGATTACTAACTCCGAGTCATAAAAGCCCTCCGCTTAACGGCGTCGGGCTTCTAACACTCTCTCGTTAGTAATTCCGTACTTACCTCCCTTGATGCACAATGTACTATTATTATATATTATAGTACTATTATACAGGGTGTTCCACGAGCCACTGAAAACCTTGAACGGGGTGGTTTGGTAGGTTAAACTGAATAACTTACTATGGAGCTAACCCAGAAATCTCAAAAAAAAATTGCCTTTTTCATATAAAATGTCGTGATCAATCGGTCAAAATGTATGAAAAAGACAAATATTTTTTTAGATTTCGTGATTGGCCCATATTAAAAGTTGTTCAGTATAGCCTACTAAATCACCCCGTTCAAGGTTTTCAGTGGCTCGGGGAACACCCTATATATTTATTTTAAAAGAATTTGATGTACAGATGCAGAGATGGAATATCATTGCTGACTCACCGTGGTACTGATACGCGGGAACAGATGCACTTGTTATGAAAAAAAAATCGTCCCTTATACGTGCAAAAACTTATTTTTAACTCGGGTGATTGTCGCCCTCGTTTCACTCGGACTCCAACTTTCACCCTCGCCGAAAAAAAGTTTTCCCGCACTAGTTAGGAAATGTACTATTTAGTACAGATGTTGTCTTTTTTAGGCTCTAGTGCGAGAAGTGTGTCATTTTACGTCAGATCCAAAACTTCGGAGGGCCATCTGTACTAAAAAACGTCGTACGAGACACGTGCAAAAACTAAATTCGTAACTCGTGTCGATTTAAAACACTCCCTATCATGTTTTTCGCATTAAATTTCATGTTTTTCGCACTTGTGTCGTAATGTACTATTCTACAATTGTATAGAAGTCTGACTCACCGTGGTACTGATATGCGGGAACAGATGCCTCGGGGCCGCGATGGCCCTCACGTTCTTAAGATACAAGGGCCAGGAGAAGGGCTGCAGACAGACAGATGCAGTGTTTCCTACAATTGTATAAAGTGTAACTCACCGTGGTACTGATATGCGGGAACAGATGCCTCGGGGCCGCGATAGCCCTCACGTTTTTAAGATACAAGGGCCAGGAGAAGGGCTGCAGACAGACAGATGCAGTGCTTCCTACAATTGTATAAAGTGTAACTCACCGTGGTACTGATATGCGGATACAGATGCCTCAGGGCCGCGATGGCCCTGACGTTTTTAAGATACAAGGGCCAGGAGAAGGGCAGCCGAGAGACGCAGTGGTGGAAGACAGTGTTTCCTAGTAGTCTAACTCACCGTGGTACTGATATGCGGGAACAGATGCCTCGGGGCCGCGATGGCCCTGACGTTTTTAAGATACAACGGCCAGGAGAAGGGCAGCAGAGAGACGCAGTGGTGGAAGACAGTGTTTCCTACAATTGTACAGAAGTCTAACTCACCGTGGTACTGATATGCGGATACAGATGCCTCAGGTCCGCGATGGCCCTGACGTTTTTAAGATACAAGGGCCAGGAGAAGGGCAGCCGAGAGACGCAGTGGTGGAAGACAGTGTTTCCTAGTAGTCTAACTCACCGTGGTATTGATATGCGGGAACAGATGCCTCGGGGCCGCGATGGCCCTGACGTTCTTAAGATACAAGGGCCAGGAGAAGGGCTGCAGACAGACGCAGAAGACAGCGTTGTCTACAATTGCATAGAAGTCTGACTCACTGTGGTACTGATATGCGGGAACAGATGCCTCGGCGCCGCGATGGCCCTCACGTTCTTAAGATACAAGGGCCAGGAGAAGGGCTGCAGACAGACAGATGCAGTGTTTCCTACAATTGTACAGAAGTCTGACTCACCGTGGTACTGATATGCGGGAACAGATGCCTCGGGCCGCCATGGCCCTCACGTGCTTCCGATACATGGGTAACTAGAATTGCTGCGCCAGACGGACGCAGAGGTGGAAGACAGTGTTTCCTACAATTGTACAGAAGTCTGACTCACCGTGGTACTGATATGTGGGAACAGATGCCTCGGGGCCGCGATGGCCCCGACGTTCTTAAGATACAAGGGCCAGGAGAAGGGCTGCAGACAGACGCAGGAGACAGTGTTTTCTACAATTGTACAGAAGTCTGACTCACCGTGGTACTGATACGCGGGAACAGATGCCTCGGGGCCGCGATGGCCCTCACGTGCTTCCGATACATGGGTCACTAGAATTTCTGCACCAGACGGACGCAGAGCTGGAAGACAGTGTTTTCTACAATTGTATAGAAGTCTGACTCACCGTGGTACTGATATGCGGGAACAGATGCCTCGGGCCGAGGTGCTTCCAATACATGGGTCACTAGAATTGCTGCGCCAGACGGACGCAGAGGTGGAAGACAGTGTTTTCTTGTATAAACTCACCGTGGTACTGATATGTGGGAACAGATGCCTCGGTGCCGCGATGGCCCTCACGTTCTTAAGATACAAGGGCCATGAGAAGGGCTGCGTGTTGGCGGGCGGGTGCAACACGCGGGCGTTGCGTTCGCACCAGCCGGCCGGGAAGATGTCGCCGCAGTCTGCGTTCACCCAGTAGTCGTGGATGTCCGGGTAGGAGTCGAAGTGGAGGCGCATGCGGTAGCCCTGACGATATCGTGTTGGTTAATATCATTGCCAAAGAATAGGATAAAATACATTTATTGCGTAAACCTTACAAACAGCTCCATAATATAATAAAAAAATATAGGCTTATTTGATATTTTAATATTGCTGTCATACAGGAACTAACAGATTCAGAAGTTGATGATGAATCATCCTCATCGCCAGAATGATGATGAAGAGTCCCAAGAAAGTGACGCTGCTCACAGTGGTGCAGAGTCAGGCATCGGAC
Source organism: Thaumatotibia leucotreta (assembly GCA_025490895.1). NCBI lineage: Eukaryota > Metazoa > Arthropoda > Insecta > Lepidoptera > Tortricidae > Thaumatotibia > Thaumatotibia leucotreta. Next base: position 24,524 of record JALPQI010000531.1, read on the forward strand.
AAAAACATTCATGGTAACATTGCCAAAGTAACATTAGTAAAAGTAATATATAAAATCTGTAAATGATGACATTGATTGCCAACTCGAATGTCACATTAGAAGTACTGGTAGGGAAACATTCTCCTGTCGTAATTAGTATTTCTCAGAAACTTTGTACGCAACCAGTTGCATAGAAAGGATACAAAGCATTGCAACTACTTGCCGACTAAGAAATAAAAATCCTTCATCATCAGTGGTTGCGAAACTTAGTCTGACTAACTAACCTTACATGATTTTGCGTTTACTGATCATTCGTACAATTTGCGCGCGTTGTAACAAAGTTCACGAGTTTACCAATGGCCAGATTGGCCAGTCAGTAATAATGGAGCCTCGTATATTATTAGACTAACATTAAACCATTTAACTTTAAATGCTGTTGTGGAATATGCAATCATGCCACATTAAAAATAATATATACAAATAAGAGATGTTACTGGCGTAAGGAATAAAATTGTTACATATTTTTATCCGATCAGCGGCCCTACCGTTAACTTCAACTTCCGCTAAATTCGAGGATTTGTCTCTTTCACTTTAATGTCGCCTTCATTGGAGTGACAGAGAAAAAAATCCAATTTCGCGGTAGTAGGCCTGAGAGCTGATCTAATATTCGATATTTTATGAATTGTGTATACATATTCTACAGGTGCGGTTAAACTAAAAGAGCATTCGCTGTTCTAGCGCCCGTTCTAAGAAATCAACCAATCACGTTTTGCGGTACACAAAACCTGATTGGTTGATTTCTTAGAACGGGCGCTAGAACAGAGAATGCTCTTTTAGTTTAACCGCACCTTACAAAATATGCGAGCATCTTAGTCAACTCGTCCCAATTTGTTATCTTCAAGACTATGAATAAAGAATTGGCTTGTACCTTATACGAATTAGATGTCGAAGCGCCCTTTTGGCAAGCAACAAAATGGGACGTTTTTGCTAAACCACTCACATATTAATTATATAACTGAAATTGTATTGATTAAACTATTAAAAATAGTTTACCTGCACTTCAGCGACCGAAACAACGGCCCACACGGACGCGCGCTGCGGGTCAATGGCCTCCATCCTCATCCCCACTTTGAACCCGTTCCGGTTGTACGGGAACGGGTCCTTAAACAACTTCACCGGAGCAGCCTTCGCTTTACAATGGTCCAAATACCGCATCCATGAAAAACCGTTTTTGCCACACATCCAGGGATATTTCTCATCTATCACGTCATCAGACATTTTTTCATCGTCAGGTTTAGGTTCGTCTATTATCTCGTCTGTCAGATGTTTCCTCATTAGGAGTTTCTTCATTTTATTCCTCCGGCGGGTTAGTTCTGCGCGTTCGCGATCTCTTTTCTTCTGAGTTACCTTTTGTACGTCGCTTTGGCATGTGAGACTGCAGAAGTTGGGGGTAATGAACTCTGCTGCCATCCCGTGGCAGCCGCAGCCGTCACAGCGGTATAGGTCCTCGGGTGAGGTCGGTTTCTTTTCACGCGGACGTTCTAAACGCTGTTTCAAAGGAGTATGGTACTTCGCGCTTGGTGGTAGAGGCAATTCTTCAGGGTCGGAGCCATCTATGAGGTCTATGAGACCGAATTCATTTGTCTGGAATTGCAGTGTGCTCCCTTGCAGCTGAGCTATCCCGTTATTCCAGAATAGTCCAGGCGGGTCCTCTTCTAAAGCGCTATCCACGCTTTCCCTTTTCATCCTATCATTCTTTATATCTTTCGGGTAATAGAGTAAGCTCTTAGTTTCTGGCTCCTTCTTTTCTTTGTAATCTTCATCGGAATCGCCGAGAGTGACCTTGGATTCAAGGTCCTTGTCTAACTTTTCGTCGCAGAATAGAGAAGGCACGCGATGATCATCGTTATTGTCGGATTCTGGAGGCTCCTCCATTTTTTCCACTTGTTTGGGCGGCGGTGGGTTTAATTTGATGTTTTTATTAACGAAATTTTCATTGCATAGAGATATCCGCCGCTTTAAATTAGCATTGGCAGCTTTTCTTTCACTGTTATCAGAATTTGAGCGCCTTAAGATAGCAGGAGCTGCTATTGTGACGTGTGAGGTAACTTCATTTCTTTCTATCATATTCCTATTCAATAAACTTTTCCCTTTCTCTGGTATAGCCAGAGTGAAAGACTTCTCCCGATTCTGACCATCCTCATCGTCAGCTATCGAGACTGTGTAGATATCATCATTCATCGAAGCATTGGTTTCCGGGATTGAAAGTGTGTAAGTTCCTTGTTCTTCCGTAGGCTCCGCTCGGGACCCGGGAATGGATATTGTATAAGTTTCACATTTATTAGGGCTCTGTGGCACTGGGTTAGCTTCTTTACTGTTACCGTTTACATTCCCCATCTTGGCTAATGGTTGTAACGGAGGCATGTCCGCTGACTCTAAGCCAGCAGTGTCCCTCATAACGGTAATATTGCCTTGAGGATCATTCTGTATTTGTCCATTAGCAATTTGTAGATTAATTATTGGTCCCTTAGAAGCCATAGTGGCTGGTAAAGTTACTGGCAGGATAAATTTAGTGTTTTGTATTTTTGGGATATTCATAGGAGTCAGGAATAGCTTCTGGTTGGAAGAATTAACATTGACAGTGGACTGATTGTTTGAAATTAGGATGGATTGGTTGTCAGCCATGTTTTTCGTGTTGGGTTTCTTGACTGAGCTAAGGTAGGCAATGGCTTGCTTGCCCGCAGTTCCTGGGGCAATGCTGACCGGAACTATCATCTTGTCATTACTTTTAGGTTTTTGAATAACTATCGGTGGTGTGGCCGCTGGGGCTAGAACAGTCTTTCCCTGGGGCAATTTTGGTGCAATATTTGGCTTATTATTTACATTTGATATTAAATGAATATTGGAATTGCTGGTTACCTGAAAGAATGAAAAGTATAATTAGTATGTAGGTTGATCACTTAAAACAAATATGCATACTTAAGTATCAATTAAGATAAAGATTGAATAGGTATAGAAAAGTAGGATAACATAACGGTTTCAAAATGATGTTCAAGATGTACACAAAATATCTTCCACATTGCAATGCACATTTTCTCATTATCTTAATAAATGGAATTAATTTTAATACATGAGTAGTCACTGTAACTTTATGCCAGTCATAATTAACATGCAAATTTTATTTATGTGGCAAATAATTAGATTTTGAACAGTCAGCATGAAAAAAATATATTTATTCAAAAGAAATCCCAATCTCTCAAACAATTAATTTATGGGTAATTAAAAACACTACTTACAGGTCTTCTGACTATGATCTGTGGAGGATTCCCACTAGTGCTGGCTTGGCTAATGACGTCAGTGCTGGTGACTGGCTTCAGACCTTGCGGAGTCTGGATGTAGACCACATGTGGCACATTCCTTGTTGAACCTCTCAGCTGCACTGTACCTGAAGTCACCGAATTGGGAAGTGCTAATTGTATCGAGTTGTTAACTGAACTCGGTATCTGCACCATTGTAGAATTGTTTCCCATTTGCACTTGAGCCACTGATGTAGCAGTTTGTAACTGCGAGGAACTTGTCACTGTCATTTCACTACTACCATCCATATTGTTAGACCTAGGATTAGAACCCATGTGGACATGTATAATAGAACTCATTGGCTGACTAGAGCTTTGTAAAATTGGCATAGATTGTATACCCTGAGCCCCAAGTTGAATGTTCTGACTGCTGCCAGGAATTTGCAAAGGAACATTGATAGTCTCTCCCGCTGGTAGTTGAACTGGCACACTGGTTGTCCCGGACACTTGTATTGGAAGACTGACAGGGGCTATTTGCAGGGGTACACTACTGTTGGGTCCCGACAGCTGGACGGGCACGTTGATGTTGGCGCTCGTGCCCGGGATCTGCACGGGGACGTGCACGGTCGACAGCTGGAGCGGGTACGGCGCCGGGCTCTGGTGCAGCTTCACGGGCGCCAGCGAGTGCGTCACCAGCCCGTGCTGCAGCGGCAGCGAGCCCTGCCCGCCGCCCACCGACGACACGATCATGCTGCTCGATATCGGTGCCTACAAACAAAAACACTACGTCACAAACGTCATCATAAATTTATTTATCACTTTCAACAAAAATAACACCACTCACGCGCAAAGTATTCAGCAGCACATTGTGCTGCGAACCGGTAGCAGCTAGATTATTGCAGGCCGGAGCGCTGCTCGATTTAAGTAATCTTTTTTTCAAAATCTCACTTTTCGAATCGTCAAAGTTTTGAAGTGGATTACACTGCTGTCTCTCCATTTCTCGGCATCGAGATTGTTTGCGAACGCATTACAGACGTTCGGCTACCTTTTAAGATTCATTATTGACGACCTGCAATGTACATAAAAATAAAATAATGTTAGGTGAAAAATCATCTCGACGCTCCACCGACTTCGAAGGCTAAAAACGCATGACGACCAAGTTATTTGTGAAAATAGGTAAACTAAAATATAGATTATTACAAGAATAAATAACAACTACTTGTTACACTTTATTCGTATCCTTTAATTTTTCTTTTGCGAGTATCGCACTATATCAATTGTGCAGCTACTTTTGCACATCCACAACCTTCCTCAGAAAAGTTCACCAAATATTGAGGCGACAATTTGTTACTCACTAATAAATCTCGTAACGTGAAGACTACGTTCCTTAATATTATTCTAACTATAACAATATCATTATCGTATTGAAAACAATTAAATATAAATAAATAATGTAGAATGAAGCGACGATATTTACCTGCCTGGCACACAACTGGTAAGAAATCTTGACAACATAGCCAAAATTACTAAATTCGTTAGGTTGGCATTCGCAAAATGTTCGACCAATTACAATGAGGCATTTCCGTGACGAAGCTTTCGCGCCCGATTGTTCTAAAAAAAGTCAACACGTTATCGAACATTCACTGTGATTGTACTTAATGAAAAATGAAAAAATTAACATATTTAGATGAGTATTCGATGATTGAAAGATATACAATGTACAAAATCATGTTATAACAATAATAGGAATTAAATAGTGTTAATAAATTTAATAATATAAGCCGAAAGTTCGTTTCAATGTTGTTGCCATGCTATTTATAGACTTGTTTCTAATATTACTTTATTGAAAGTATATTTAGAATTTTACCGAAATGTATTCATATAATTATTTAACTTGATTATCAAACATTCGTTCACAGCTCAACTCGAAATTATTTTTATTTACATGATGTTCCAATGAAGAAATATATGGTAAATCATTGACCGGATATCCGATTTCCACCATGCCTTTCCTTTTCCCGCTGTAATTAGTGAAAATGGAATAAAAGTAGAAATTCTGGATTCATTTTTATCAAAGATCATGTTGTGGACATTAATATCATGAAGTTATTGCAAATACTCTCACATTTTGAAAACCGAAGAAATTTTGTGAGTGATGAGACTGTTTGAGTAGTGTTTAAACTCGTCAAAACTTACTTCTCTCTTGACAGACATATTGTTGTCATCCACTATGTCCGGTTGCTTAAACAGCTATGCAGTCTGAATGTCAGAAATGTCAATTGCGCTGTTTGCATTTTCCTGCAATATTTTTTTGTATTGAGGAAAACAGTTTTCCATGCCGTTAAGTGAAATACATACGTGTGTTCCGTTAATGATAAAATAAAATAACAATAAATCTGGTGTAAAAGAAGCAAACCTTTCTAATAGCCTCAAGAAATACTGTGACATTATTTTGTGAGTGCAATACTATTTCTACATAGTAAACATTAATACTGCAACTGCAGTTTACACTTCGTAAACAATTTAACTGTATACATTTTCTAGTCTAAGCATTACTTATTATTGCGAAAGTATTGGTTTCCTGAAGTAAGTTTTTGAATGTCTTTGTGTCCTAATTTATTTTCATTAGTACCTCACCTTTATATTACATTCTTTGCTCGAATAAACGCATAGATAAAGTATCTAATTGCAAATTTCCTAATAATTACTAGTTACCGTTCACTTGTCCTAGAGTCCAATATGGTTTGGGTACCCATTCTGTTTTGTTTATTATTTTGATAGGTAACTAATTTATATAAACAAGACAGGAACTGTGTTGTGCATAATTATGTTAGACTTCCTTCTTAGCTTTATCACTCAAACTGAATCTTGTAGATTGAATGAAATTGTGCTTGTGTTTGAGAAATTGATGAAACAAGAGATATTTATTTTATTCTAATGCTGTTGAGCATACATTTTTAATCATCTTATACATATACATTACACAATTCCTACACTGAGTATTGAATGAAATGTTTGAGAAGTACATATATTATGTAGAATCAAGGTAGTAATTTTATTTATACTAATATGAGCTAATACAGTCTACTTAATTTATATAGAAATAGCAAACAATGTAAATAAATATTGAGTTTAACTTAAACTTTTGGTCAGACATAATAACTATAAATTTAATTAAATGGTTAAACTCATGTCTACATATTTAGTAACTAGGTGACATGTATAAATATATATGCAAGTTTAACCATTTAGTATAGGTCATTCTCCATATAAAATGCCAATTTCATAGGCATAGGCATTGACACAATTTTTATAATGTAGACAAACTTGGCATTCAAAATTTGTCTAATTTCCTACTTACTTATGGAATACTTCTAAATCTATGTGTTATTTAATCAACTTTTACCAGTAAATTTATCCAAAACCATTAAAACAATAAAAAAGTGCTTATATATATGAAGTTTTCAGCATGATAAATTTCCATTACAGCTCTAACAGTTGGCAGTTAGAGAGACGAGATGAGTAGCCAGCACCAGTACATGACGGTCAACAACACTCCCAGCACCAGGGTCGGAGACATTGAACATATCAGTAAGTTGAGGATTCCATTTTTTAAATTGCTACCTCGTCCTGCCTTCCATGCTGCAGATTGAGCCATTGTATGGCACCACACTCAATAAGCTATCTTTAAAGGAAATTGCCATGTGAGCCTATTCACTCAGGGAAGCTTGGGTCCTCATGATTTATGCCTCCAGCTAGGCATTTTTTCACTGCCCAAGCAACAATATTCTGACATGGCATAATGTGGAGCTATATATTGAAATAAAAATCTAATGATTTGGAAAATGTATATTTCACATTTTACATAAAAAGTCAATCACATTTTTTGATCATTTATTAATAATAAAAATATTAATAAATTTGGTTTAAACTTGTGTAAGTTTAAACCAAACCAAATAACAAAAATTGCGTAGTTTGCTAGAAGAAATTGTTCAGCACACTCTTCTAACTTGATTAATGGGAATGGAATAATGGGTAACCCAACATAGAAATGTCAACATAACTAACTGTCAAGAAAATCAAAGTTTTGTCAATTTGAATGCCACGAAACTGTGGGTTTAAAGGGAATTTTACGAGAATGTAACCAAAGCACTGAATGACAAGAAAAAGGTGCTTGACCCTAAAAAAATGTGTAGCTCAAGTCGATGTTGTTCCCTAACAGACAGGACAGAATATTAATATTCTATCAGCATAAGCTTCATAGACAGAATAACAACAAAAGTCAAAGCTTCATGTTTCATGTTTTACAATGACTGGTACTTCCAGGCCACCTGTCAGAACACATCGGCTCGCTATGCCTCTCCTCCGAGTACTCCGACGTGACGCTGATCGTGGAGGGGCAGCGGATCCCAGCGCACAAGGTCATCCTCGCCGCCAGCAGCGACTACTTCCGCGCTCTGCTGTACGGCGGCATGCGGGAGGCCGACCAGGTCACGTCATCATTTGATACTTGCAGGCCACCTGTCAGAACACACTCGCTATGACTATCCTCCGAGTAGACGTGACGCTGATCGTGGAGGGACAGCGGATCCCAGCGCACAAGGTCATCCTCGCCGCCAGCAGCGACTACTTCCGCGCTCTGCTGTACGGCGGCATGCGGGAGGCCAACCAGGTGACGTCATCATTTCATGATACTTGCAGCCCATCTGTCAGAACACATCGTCTCGCTAACCAGGTGACGTCTCATTTCAGCTAAAAGGCGTCCACTAAACGTAAGGACGCTGACAATAGCAAGGATATTGGGTTCGTGGCATTACCTGCCAAATTGGCGTTATTGGTCATAGACTGTAGTTGGTTCCTAATTTTATTATCTAAAGACTAACTTTTCTGTTTTCAATAGTGCACTATATAACAAAGGTTTAGCAGTATCATCATCATTATAATCATCATCAGCCTATGATAGTCCACTGCTGGACGTAGGCCTCCAATTAACTATGCGTATATACCCATTAGGAGGTAAATGCCCATAATGGGTTCCCTCTATCTGGCATAATTTATTTTGTCCGAAACGCTTAAGACATAACAGACTTGGCATAATCTATTTTGGCATAATCTTAATGAGGCTGAAACATCACTTGGCATAAATAACAATATTTCGAACATTATTTTGCCCTAAACTATCTTGGCATATTATTATTTACGCCGAGTATTATAAGACAGAAATTACATTTGCATATATTTTTTTGGCATATACCTAGTCACATGTTCGAAACTTACCTTGCATTTTTCGTCAGACAGAATTTGTTGTGAGGGTGAAAATTTCTGCAGTGAGCGAGCGAAGCGAGCGAACAAAACCTTCCGGGGCAGATCCGACTCGGATAGGTTAGGTTAGAGGTTATTTTTTTTTAGCAACCTAGAAAGTACTTAGCTCAGTAACACAGTAAGTAACGTGCAGAATATTACTACTACCTACCTCGATTACATTGAGAGGTTGTAATTATTCCTTCTCTGTTATGCTAAAACCAACTATGACGATACTTTTTATGCACATCCAGATTATGCCGCATCGAAATTATGCTCATATAATATTCGAACAACTCGAAATCTGCCACAACGAAATATGCTAAAGTTGAGTATGCCACAACAGTTTCTGCACAAAGCCCATTATGACTACATAGTTTATGCCATATAGAATTATTCATAAAAGAATTATGCCACAACAGGGTGAACCGCCCATAATCGCCACGCTGGGCAAGCGGATTGACGATCGCAGTAATGTGTCCACTATGATGACGCTGCTGCCCATTTACAATTTAGCAGTATAATTCAAAACAATTTTTATTTCAGGCTGAGGTGGAATTACAAGCACCTCTTCAGGCTTTTAAAGCGCTACTTCGCTATGTGTACTCAGGTTAGTGGAACATGTCCTAATACTATGTGTATTTTTACTAGTCATTCACACACTTCATCAGCCTCTCTCAGTCCGTTGCTGGACGTAGGCCTCTCATACTAACTATGCGTAGGCATGGAAGCATTAGGAGGCAAGTTCCCATAATCGCCACTGTCCACTACGATAATGCTGCTGCCCATCATGTATGTTCTCTAGACGAATATTCATTTACGCTTTAATCCCTTATAGTCGACTTTTACGATACCCACGGGTAGAGTTGAGGTGGTGACAAATGTATTATTACTGCCGTCACCACGCGACACAAGCATATTCACATTAAACTAGGAAATTGTCCTGAAAAATAAGCCAGGCCATTCAAACGTTTCTTTATAAACACAATCAGAAAGCATTGTTATACCCCTATTACCCCTGTCTCAGTTAGTGAAAAAGGGGTGATTCAATTTGTATTTGTCTGTTTAGGCCACATGGGACTCTCGCTCCTCCGCGAAGACACAGTCCTGGACATGTTGGGGCTGGCACACCAGTTCGACTTCCAGGAGTTGGAGGCGGCCATCTCCGACTACCTGCGGCAAGTGCTGGCGCTGCGCAACGTGTGCTCCGTGCTGGACGCCGCCAGGTCAGATATACCAACTGTGTCTGAAGACTGCCACACCAGTTCCACTCCCAGGAGTTGGAGGCGGCCATCTCCGACTACCTGCGGCAAGTGCTGGCGCTGCGCAACGTGTGCTCCGTGCTGGACGCCGCCAGGTCAGATATACCAACTGTGTCTGAAGACTGCCACACCAGTTCCACTCCCAGGAGTTGGAGGCGGCCATCTCCGACTACCTGCGGCAAGTGCTGGCGCTGCGCAACGTGTGCTCCGTGCTGGACGCCGCCAGGTCAGATATACCAACTGTGTCTGAAGACTGCCACACCAGTTCCACTCCCAGGAGTTGGAGGCGGCCATCTCCGACTACCTGCGGCAAGTGCTGGCGCTGCGCAACGTGTGCTCCGTGCTGGACGCCGCCAGGTCAGATATACCAACTGTGTCTGAAGACTGCCACACCAGTTCCACTCCCAGGAGTTGGAGGCGGCCATCTCCGACTACCTGCGGCAAGTGCTGGCGCTGCGCAACGTGTGCTCCGTGCTGGACGCCGCCAGGTCAGATATACCAACTGTGTCTGAAGACTGCCACACCAGTTCCACTCCCAGGAGTTGGAGGCGGCCATCTCCGACTACCTGCGGCAAGTGCTGGCGCTGCGCAACGTGTGCTCCGTGCTGGACGCCGCCAGGTCAGATATACCAACTGTGTCTGAAGACTGCCACACCAGTTCCACTCCCAGGAGTTGGAGGCGGCCATCTCCGACTACCTGCGGCAAGTGCTGGCGCTGCGCAACGTGTGCTCCGTGCTGGACGCCGCCAGGTCAGATATACCAACTGTGTCTGAAGACTGCCACACCAGTTCCACTCCCAGGAGTTGGAGGCGGCCATCTCCGACTACCTGCGGCAAGTGCTGGCGCTGCGCAACGTGTGCTCCGTGCTGGACGCCGCCAGGTCAGATATACCAACTGTGTCTGAAGACTGCCACACCAGTTCCACTCCCAGGAGTTGGAGGCGGCCATCTCCGACTACCTGCGGCAAGTGCTGGCGCTGCGCAACGTGTGCTCCGTGCTGGACGCCGCCAGGTCAGATATACCAACTGTGTCTGAAGACTGCCACACCAGTTCCACTCCCAGGAGTTGGAGGCGGCCATCTCCGACTACCTGCGGCAAGTGCTGGCGCTGCGCAACGTGTGCTCCGTGCTGGACGCCGCCAGGTCAGATATACCAACTGTGTCTGAAGACTGCCACACCAGTTCCACTCCCAGGAGTTGGAGGCGGCCATCTCCGACTACCTGTGGCAAGTGCTGGCGCTGCGCAACGTGTGCTCCGTGCTGGACGCCGCCAGGTCAGATATACCAACTGTGTCTGAAGACTGCCACACCAGTTCCACTCCCAGGAGTTGGAGGCGGCCATCTCCGACTACCTGCGGCAAGTGCTGGCGCTGCGCAACGTGTGCTCCGTGCTGGACGCCGCCAGGTCAGATATACCAACTGTGTCTGAAGACTGCCACACCAGTTCCACTCCCAGGAGTTGGAGGCGGCCATCTCCGACTACCTGTGGCAAGTGCTGGCGCTGCGCAACGTGTGCTCCGTGCTGGACGCCGCCAGGTCAGATATACCAACTGTGTCTGAAGACTGCCACACCAGTTCCACTCCCAGGAGTTGGAGGCGGCCATCTCCGACTACCTGCGGCAAGTGCTGGCGCTGCGCAACGTGTGCTCCGTGCTGGACGCCGCCAGGTCAGATATACCAACTGTGTCTGAAGACTGCCACACCAGTTCCACTGCCAGGAGTTGGAGGCGGCCATCTCCGACTACCTACGTGCTGGCCAGTATGCTTAGCACATGATTGGCGCGACAATATCTCGCCGCGAGATAGTCTATCCGTCCCTCTTTTGTTAATATAGCTAGTGAAGGACGGGAGATCTATCTCGCGGCGACATACTGTCACACCAATCATGTGCTAAGCCTGCAGGTCAGATATACCAACTTATGTACGGTGTTTCTTAAGTCTTATCGTCCCCCTTGACGTATCCGTCAATGGCGAAACCTGGTTTTCGTCTCGAGCGCCGGTCTAAAGTGACTCGCAAAACCGAATTAGCTTTTAAAGATTCTGTTGCAGGGCGCTCAGTGCAATGTGCAACTTACTTTCGTTGTTACATGTGTAGGTATAATAAGGTTTTTCTGTTGTGACGTTTCGTATCAAGGTCATACAAGCGACGCTTCTCAAAGTTAAGAACGGCCCATTGAACAGACCTGCGCCATAACCCCCTCTGTTGAGCAAGCTCTTCTCAACTCTCGCATGGAAGTCTTATTAAGTCACTATCATTAATAACTTCGCACCTGCGACCATATATAACATGGACGTCTAACGCCAGCTCAAAAATGCCCCCAAAAGCAATTGTTCAATTGTGCCAAGATGGGCAGGACATAGCGCTTTTCTTAACACCGCGCATATTTCGGCGCAACATCTTTGACAAATGTTTATAGAATATAGCCAATCAAAACTTTGACGGACCAATCACAACTAATTAACATAAAAAACGAACTAACCTACTAACCTATAAAACTTAAACCGCCATTTAATGGCGGTTTAAGTTTTTATAGGTTGATATTGACACTCATTACGTTGATGCATTGAAGAGGGCGTGACACTTGTCAACTAAAATTCAGGGCCGTTTTTGAAAGGCAATTTAATATGGCGTGAGGCTTCCATGTTTTATTTGTTCGTAGCTTCGCACACATCGAATATACATAAGTCACACTGAACAAATAAGAAACTGTGCAACGCCGATATCTCGAAAAAAACACTTCCAAACAAAATGACGAGATCATGTAACCAATATGTATACTGAATATGAATATTGTGCTCTTATTTTCTGTTTGAATTGAAAATTTGTGTTTTTTTGTTGCAGACTGTACGGTCTCGACGCTTTGATGGACTACTGCTACAATTTCTTAGACAGAAATGCCACAGAGGTCCTTCAACATGACTCGTTCTTACAACTATCGGTTGTAAGTATAAAATAAATAAAACTTATAGTTGATTTCAAATAAATGCAGATATAGTACAACAACTAGATGAAGTCTCTAATAGGCAGAACATATAAACCTAATTATTTGTTAGGTTATTATATTATAGTTTGTTATTTAAAAAAAAGTAGGTAAAAAATATCAAACTCTAAGTACTTTTGTATGTTTATAAAGTTTAGTGATTTTCTATAGGGAGAGTCCCACTTTGTCGATTTACTAAACTTTAGTGCTTGTTCAGTGAAATGTATGTGTTTGGTATATTTATCCCATTTTATGTATGACATAAAGTTTTACATTATTTGTGATGTATAAAGTAAATATGTTGTTGAAGTGGCAATGGGCTGGCCACATATGTCGCAGAACCGATAACCGCTGGAGCAAGCGTGTTCTGGAGTGGAGACCGCGTCTTGGTAAACGTAGCGTGGGACGCCCTCCGGCTAGATGGCGGGATGATTTGCATAAGGGGGCTGGCAGAAACTGGATGCATAAAGCAGCAGACCGAGATCTGTGGCGTACCTTGGGGGAGGCCTGTGTCCAGCAGTGGACTGCAACGGGCTGATGATGATGATGAAGTGTATATGTATGCAAAAGAGCATACAATTGTTTTTAGTTTAAAAAGTTAATACTAACGTAAGGTTTCTTCTCTAAACACGGGAGCGATTATCTATAGTTCGTTTTTATAGCCTTTGGTGGGACCAGTCTTGGTGTATCTTAATTATACAGGGTGTTTTTCTTCATATGCTATAAATTTAAGGGAAGCTTATTTAGGTGTAATATAATTAATTCCCCTAAGAGACTAGTGTTTTAACTCTTACTGTTATTGAGTTATTAAAAAATAAGTTTAATGACTGAATAAGTGTATTGCAACCTTTATTATTATTACATTCTAATGTTACTTATTTTGACATGTGTCGTCAGTCACCTGAGATTTACTTTTATTTTATTGTTAAGGTTATCTCACACTTACCATTTCATTTATTATGTATGAAAACAAAAAAATATTTTTTTTATTGAATGTTCCAAAAGCCGATATACCAGCCAACTTTGATTAATGTCCCAAGTAACCTGTCTAATTTAACGCAAATCGAAACGAACACCCTGTATAACTGGGTGCTTGGTATAGAGAATTCTCGCACTTTCCATATATTTCTAAGGTAGCTGTCATAGCCGTCGCGTTCCCGACAAGTTGACGTTTTCGTGGTATGCACTCAATGATGATGTCCCTATATCATTGTTATAGGAGGCATTACAGGGTCTCCTAGAGAGAGACTCTTTCTTCGCCCCCGAGGTGGACATCTTCAAGGCAGTGTGCAAGTGGTTCGACGCCAACCAACAGTGGGTTAAGTCGGAGTCTGGGCAGGCTCAAGTGGTAAGTTATGTCATGATGGTAGTAAACACTACGCAATTACCTTTGTTATTTACAGTCACTGGTATGTACAATCGTGGTATTCTACTATTGTCGGATACTATTAACGGCGATTGTACCTTTTGCCATGCTAGATTTTATCGCACTGAGTCTAAAGTTAGATTGGCTAATTAGTTATCTGTAATACAAATGTTGAAAGTGGGCCTTTTTTGCACGATTTTCGGAAAACTTAAAGTAGTGAGTGCTTTAATTACCATTGTTATTTACAGTCTCTGGTATGTACAATCGTGGTATTAAGATACTATTGACGGCGACTGTACCTTTTGCCATGCTAGATTTTATCGCACAGAGTCTAAAGTTAGATTGGCTAATTAGATATCTGTAATACAAGTGTTGAAAATGGGTCTTTTTTGCACGATTTTCGGAAAACTTAAAGAAGTGAGTGCTTTAAACCGACACGAGTTAAAAAAGTGCCTTCATTTCAACACTAACGTCATACCATATTTGACAGTGCATTATTCGAGGAAAAACAAACAATATGGGCAGTACTAACTAGGTCGTGCAGAAAAGTACTATGAAAAATAATTCCTTCACGAGTGCAAGAATTGTACCTCCCGTGCCGAAGTTTACGCGTAAAGGTCATAATTTCAGAGCATATAAATTGTAATATACCTTTTTTATACACCCTACATTGTGTAGAATTACATGTACCTAGCTGGGTATTTAATTTACCGTCAACTTTAGCGAAAATGGAAACAGGCCCGCATCAACGAAATAAGACTCTTTAATTTTTGCGACTTTCATAAACCTTGATCAACAACAAATACATTCCAATTTAATTCCATTCCATTCCATTGTCAACAGGAGAAAATCCTAAAATGCGTGCGTCTAACCCTCATGAGTTTAGAAGAGTTACTCCGAGTAGTCCGGCCATTCGCGCCCGTGACGCCAGACATGTTGCTAGACGCCATACACGACAAGACTCGCACGCGGAGCACCGACCTGCGGCACCGCGGGTTGCTACGTGAGTGCTTATGTCGCGGGAATAGGGTTTAGATTAGTGCAAGTTTGGAAGAGTTGCTCCGAGTAGTCCGGCCATTCGCGCCCGTGACGCCAGACATGTTGCTAGACGCCATACACGACAAGACTCGCACGCGGAGCACCGACCTGCGGCACCGCGGGTTGCTACGTGAGTGCTTATGTCGCGGGAATAAGGTTTAGATTAGTGTAAGTTTGGAAGAGTTGCTACCAGTAGTCCGGCCATTCGCGCCCGTGACGCCAGACATGTTGCTAGACGCCATACACGACAAGACTCGCACGCGGAGCACCGACCTGCGGCACCGCGGGTTGCTACGTGAGTGCTTATGTCGCGGGAATAGGGTTTAGATTAGTGTAAGTTTGGAAGAGTTGCTACCAGTAGTCCGGCCATTCGCGCCCGTGACGCCAGACATGTTGCTAGACGCCATACACGACAAGACTCGCACGCGGAGCACCGACCTGCGGCACCGCGGGTTGCTACGTGAGTGCTTATGTCGCGGGAATAGGGTTTAGATTAGTGTAAGTTTGGAAGAGTTGCTACCAGTAGTCCGGCCATTCGCGCCCGTGACGCCAGACATGTTGCTAGACGCCATACACGACAAGACTCGCACGCGGAGCACCGACCTGCGGCACCGCGGGTTGCTACGTGAGTGCTTATGTCGCGGGAATAGGGTTTAGATTAGTGTAAGTTTGGAAGAGTTGCTACCAGTAGTCCGGCCATTCGCGCCCGTGACGCCAGACATGTTGCTAGACGCCATACACGACAAGACTCGCACGCGGAGCACCGACCTGCGGCACCGCGGGTTGCTACGTGAGTGCTTATGTCGCGGGAATAGGGTTTAGATTAGTGTAAGTTTGGAAGAGTTGCTACCAGTAGTCCGGCCATTCGCGCCCGTGACGCCAGACATGTTGCTAGACGCCATACACGACAAGACTCGCACGCGGAGCACCGACCTGCGGCACCGCGGGTTGCTACGTGAGTGCTTATGCCGCGGGAATAGGGTTTAGATTAGTGTAAGTTTGGAAGAGTTGCTCCGAGTAGTCCGGCCATTCGCGTCCGTGACGCCAGACATGTTGCTAGACGCCATACACGACAAGACTCGCACGCGGAGCACCGACCTGCGGCACCGCGGGTTGCTACGTGAGTGCTTATGTCGCGGGAATAGGGTTTAGATTAGTGTAAGTTTGGAAGAGTTGCTACCAGTAGTCCGGCCATTCGCGCCCGTGACGCCAGACATGTTGCTAGACGCCATACACGACAAGACTCGCACGCGGAGCACCGACCTGCGGCACCGCGGGTTGCTACGTGAGTGCTTATGTCGCGGGAATAGGGTTTAGATTAGTGTAAGTTTGGAAGAGTTGCTACCAGTAGTCCGGCCATTCGCGCCCGTGACGCCAGACATGTTGCTAGACGCCATACACGACAAGACTCGCACGCGGAGCACCGACCTGCGGCACCGCGGGTTGCTACGTGAGTGCTTATGTCGCGGGAATAGGGTTTAGATTAGTGTAAGTTTGGAAGAGTTGCTCCGAGTAGTCCGGCCATTCGCGCCCGTGACGCCAGACATGTTGCTAGACGCCATACACGACAAGACTCGCACGCGGAGCACCGACCTGCGGCACCGCGGGTTGCTACGTGAGTGCTTATGTCGCGGGAATAGGGTTTAGATTAGTGTAAGTTTGGAAGAGTTGCTACCAGTAGTCCGGCCATTCGCGCCCGTGACGCCAGACATGTTGCTAGACGCCATACACGACAATGGCGCCGCGGGTTGCTACGTGAGTGCTTATGTCGCGGGAATAAGGTTTAGATTAGTGAGACAAGTTTGGCAGAGTTGCTCCGAGTAGTCCGGCCATTCGCGCCCGTGACGCCAGACATGTTGCTAGACGCCATACACGACAATGACACCGCGGGTTGCTACGTGAGTGCTTATGTCTGGGAAATAAGGTTTAGATTAGTGTGACAGTGGGTTTAGAATAAGACAAGAGACGTTAATTATATCTAACACGAGATTCTTTGCCCCTTATTTTGATTGAAATTTTGATACTTTTTAATTTCAATTGCAAATACAAAAGTTTTTATTACAATCTATGAAGTTATTTAATCTATGAAGGTATTTATGTTAGTTTTAATTTATATTAAGTACCATTTTGCAATAGATTTGTATATAGATAAATTGTATGAAATAAATCTATGAAGTGTTAAAATAAAAGTAACTTTTTTATTTTTATTTTATTTTTTATTTTATTTATTCAAAAAATTACACAGCATTACAGTAGTACCAATGCACTGTGGAATTCAACTTATAAAACTACATTACATTTACATCTCTAATCCAATTTAAAATGACATCGTTATCTGCTCAATATCATTCATTTCAGTAGCTTCACGTAATTTTATGTAACGTGATCCGCTTACAGAATTTTCACGTCGTGAAACTCTGGTGGCTTAATACTTTTCTTCGCCACACTTGAATTAAAAACATTGCCTACTCCGCGAACAATCTTAAATTTCGAGATTATTTCTCTGTCACTCCAATGAAGGCGTCAATAGAGTGACAGAGACAAATCCCCAAAATTTGCGGAGTTCGCGGCAAGGCCGAAGTTTTCTAATAATCTCACACATATTTTCTATAGTCCCAGAAGAAAACGTGGCCACCCACAAACGTGGCGCTCGCGTGATCGCCGGCGACATGCGCTCCGCCTTGCTCGACGGCGATTGCGAGAACTACGATATGGAGCGTGGGTACACGCGCCACACCATCAACGACGACCCCAACAACCCTGGGATTCTCGTGCGGCTGCCGGCTCCCACGATACTTAACCATTTGAGGTTGCTGCTGTGGGACAGAGATAATAGGTCAGTAAAGTTGTAATAAGACTTCAGAACTGTGAGGATACACTACCACACCATCAAAGACCTTAACAATTCTGGGATCCTGGTGCCCACCATCTTTAAACATCTACGGCTCCTGTGTGACAGGGACAATAGGAGACTGGAGGACTGTTTTCAGTATACCCCAGAACTGGGAGCGTGGGTACACCCGCCACACCAGTTGCTGCTGTGGGACAGAGATAATAGGTCAGTTGTAATAAGACTTCAGAACTACGAGGGTACACTCCCACACCATCAACGACGACCCCAACAACCCTGGGATACTGGTGCGGCTGTCGGCTCCCACGATCCTTAATCATTTGAGGTTGTTGCTGTGGGACAGAGATAATAGGTCAGTTCTCAGGATACTCTAGAATTAAGAGGGAGGGTATACCCGCCACACCATTAGCGACGACCCCAACAACCCTGGGATTCTCGTGCGGCTGCCGGCTCCCACGATTTAACCATTTGAGGCTGCTGCTGTGGGACAGAGATAATAGGTCAGTTCTCAGGATCATCATCAGCCTATGATAGTCTATTGCTGGACGTAGACCTCTCCTATTAACTATGCGTGTAGACGCAGGAGGTAAATGCCCATAATGCCGCTGGGCAAGCGTATTGGCGATCGCAGTAATGTGATGACGCTGCTGCCCATCATCAATCTTTTATCAAATAATGATCAGTGACACTTCAATCCCTTAGTCGACTCTTACGACACCCGCAGAAGGAGTTGGGGTGGTGACAAATGTATTCTTACTGCCGTCACCACACAGCCAGGTCTCAGGATCCTCTAGATCTAAGAACGTGGGTATACCCGCCACACCATCAACGACGACCCCAACAACCCTGGGATTCTCGTGCGGCTGCCGGCTCCCACGATACTTAACCATTTGAGGCTGCTGCTGTGGGACAGAGATAATAGGTCAGTTCTCAGGATACTCTAGAACTAAGAGGGAGGGTATACCCGCTACATCATCAACGATGACCCCAACAACCCTGGGATACTGGTGCGGCTGCCGGCTCCCACGATCCTTAACCATTTGAGGTTGCTGCTGTGGGACAGAGATAACAGGTCAGTTCTCAGGATACTCTAGAACTAAGAGGGAGGGTATACCCGCCACACCATCAACGATGACCCCAACAACCTTGGGATTCTCTTGCGGCTGCCAGCTCCCACGATCCTTAACCATTTGAGGTTGCTGCTGTGGGACAGAGATAATAGGTCAGTTATCAGGATACTCTAGAACTAAGAGCGAGGGTATACTCATTCATTACACCATCAACGATGACCCCAACAACCCTGGGATTCTCGTGCGGCTGCCGGCTCCCACGATCCTTAATCATTTGAGGTTGTTGCTGTGGGACAGAGATAATAGGTCAGTTGTAATTAGACTTCAGAACTGTGAGGGTACATTCCCACACCAACAAAGACCTTAACAACCCTAGGATCCTGGTACCCACCATCTTTAAACATCTACGGCTCCTGTGTGACAGGGACAATAGGAGACTGGAGGACTGTTTTCAGTATACCCCAGAACTGGGAGCGTGGGTACACCCGCCACACCAGTTGCTGCTGTGGGACAGAGATAATAGGTCAGTTGTAATAAGACTTCAGAACTACGAGGGTACACTCCCACACCATCAACGACGACCCCAACAACCCTGGGATACTGGTGCGGCTGCCGGCTCCCACGATCCTTAACCATTTGAGGTTGCTGCCGTGGGACAGAGATAACAGGTCAGTTATCAGTAGAGCTAAATGGAGCAAGGGTATACTTATACTCCCACACCAAAAACGATGATCCAGACAACCCTGCGATCCTCGTACGGCTGCCGGCTCCCACGATCCTTAATCATTTGAGGCTGCTGCTGTGGGACAGAGATAATAGGTCAGTTCTCAGGATCATCATCAGCCTATGATAGTCCACTGCTGGACGTAGGCCTCTCCTATTAACTATGCGTGTAGACGCAGGAGGTAAATGCCCATAATGCCGCTTGGCAAGCGGATTGGCGATCGCAGTAATGTGATGACGCTGCTGCCCATCATCAATCTTTAATCAAATAATGATCAGTGACACTTCAATCCTTTAGTCGACTCTTACGACACCCGCAGGAGTTGGGGTGGTGACAAATGTATTCTTACTGCCGTCACCACACAGCCAGTTCTCATGATACTCTAGAACTAAAAACGTGGGTATACACGCCACACCATCAACGATGATCCAAACAACCCTGGGATTCTCGTGCGGCTGCCGGCTCCCACGATCCTTAACCATTTGAGGTTGCTGCTGTGGGACAGAGATAACAGGTCAGTTATCAGGATACTCTAGAACTAAGAGGGAGGGTACACCCGCCACACCATCAACGATGACCCCAACAACCCTGGGATTCTCGTGCGGCTGCCGGCTCCCACGATCCTTAACCATTTGAGGTTGCTGCTGTGGGACAGAGATAATAGGTCAGTTGTAATAAGACTTCAGAACTGTGAGGGTACACTCCCACACCATCAACGACGACCCCAACAACCCTGGGATTCTCGTGCGGCTGCCGGCTCCCACGATCCTTAACCATTTGAGGTTGCTGCTGTGGGACAGAGATAATAGGTCAGTTCTCAGGATACTCTAGAACTAAGAGGGAGGGTATACCCGCCACACCATCAGCGATGACCCTAACAACCCTGGGATTCTGGTGCGGCTGCCGGCTCCCACGATGCTTAACCATTTGAGGTTGCTGCTGTGGGACAGAGATAACAGGTCAGTTATCAGTAGAGCTAAATGGAGCAAGGGTATACTCCCACACCAACAACGATGACCCCAACAACCTTGGGATTCTCTTGTGGCTGCCGGCTCCCACGATACTTAACCATTTGAGGTTGCTGCTGTGGGACAGAGATAATAGGTCAGTTCTTAGGATCATCATCAGCCTATGATAGTCCACTGCTGGACGTAGGCCTCTCCTATTAACTATGCGTGTAGACGCAGGAGGTAAATGCCCATAATGCCTCTGGGCAAGCGGATTGGCGATCGCAGTAATGTGATGACGCTGCTGCCCATCATCAATCTTTTATCAAATAATGATCAGTGACACTTCAATCCTTTAGTTGACTCTTACGACACCCGCAGAAGGAGTTGGGGTGGTGACAAATGTATTCTTACTGCCGTCACCACACAGCCAGTTCTCATGATACTCTAGAACTAAGACCGTGGGTATACCCGCCACACCATCAACGACGACCCCAACAACCCTGGGATTCTCGTGCGGCTGCCGGCTCCCACGATCCTTAACCATTTGAGGTTGCTGCTGTGGGACAGAGATAATAGGTCAGTTGTAATAAGACTTTAGAACTGTGAGGGTACACTACCACACCATCAAAGACCTTAACAATTCTGGGATCCTGGTGCCCACCATCTTCTGTTGCTTCTGTGCCAATGTTGCTAATTCCGTGGAAAGACAACAAGCCCCCCTAAAATGCATGAATGTGACATGTTTAGAGCAGAAGTTCGAGATAAGGTACTTATCGACTACTACTACTTATGACACTGTGCTAATGACACTCTTATTATGTCCACTATTTTATATTTTACAAGCATTAATTTAGTTGCAACTGACATTTGTCTGTAATCATATCTTACAACTGCGACCATATATAACATGGACGTCTAACGCCAGCTCAAAAATGCCCCCAAAACCAATTGTTCAATTGTGCCAAGATGGGCAGGAAATAGCGCTTTTCTTAACGCCGCGCATATTTCGGCGCAACATCTTTGACAAACGTTTATAGACTACAGCCAAACAAAACTTTGATGGACCAATCACAACTATTTTTAAATGGCGGTTTAAGTTTTTATAGGTTGATATTGAAAATTCATTACCGTGATGCATTGAAGAGGGGGTGACACTTGTCAACTAAAATTCAGGACCGTTTTTGAAAGGCAATTTAGTATGGCGTACGGCTTCCATGATTTATTTTGTTCGTAGTCTCGCAAGTTCAAATTGACTCGTTTTTCGGTTTTTGATTGATCTGAAATTTTGCATGCTTATGCATATCACGTGCGTGACAAATCAATATTATAATATGGAGCAGTTTTAATGCTAGAGCTGGGAGGTGGCCAATGCACAGAAACTCTATAATAAGCAACCCTATCGAGTTAGAGCTCGTTGGAATTGTCCTAATACGTATTAGAAGAAAGAACTCAAGCAAGTACAATTGGCAATAATAAAATGTATGAATCAAACATTTTATTTTTGCGAAATACTTAATTAGAGCAATTTCCAATCTCCCCTTTTTCTCACAGATCATACGCGTACTACATAGAAGTATCGGTCGACCAGAAGGACTGGGTGCGTGTGATCGACCACAGCAAGTACTACTGCCGCTCCTGGCAGAATTTGTACTTCCCCGCCAGGGTAGTGCAGTACATCAAGATTGTCGGCACTTCCAATACTGTCAACAAGGTAACTTACCTTATACGAGTACTACATAGAAGTATCCGTTGACCAGAAGGACTTATTTATGTGTTCTCCACTCGAGCTCTTTTCGACCCAATCGGCCATCTGCTCTGCGTGCCCATTGCCACTTTAGCTTGCTAGTCCGGAGGGTTATGTTTGGACTCGTCTACGGATCTCCTCATTTCTGATTTGATCATTTAGGTAAACCCCGAGCATAGCCCTCTTCATAGCCCATTGAGGGACTTTGAGCTTTGAGATAAGGCCAATAGTGAAGGACCATGTTTTGAATATACTTAACATCGAATATTTACAATTTTCAGGTGTTCCACGCGGTTGCGTTAGAAGCGATGCATACAGCGCGTGTACCGCCGCTGTGCAACGGCCTCGTTCGGCCTCTCCACAACGTGGCCACCGTCGAATTGTCCGCCGTCGTCATAGAGGGCATCAGGTCAGTGCAGTCTTCTGCGTTAGTTTTCATGAACTTACAAATGTACCTCAATTAATACTATACACATATTTACAATGAAAAACCTTTGAAACCAAATGTATCGATGTGTACTTGTGTGGGGCTTACGCATGTACAATTTATGAGCTTTTTTTTCTAGCAAACTTGATGAAATTGTCACCTGCGTTACAGGACAAAATAGTGTCGATCGAAAAGTTGATTGGCCCAGATACGCGGTATTGTACTATCCCCGACGATATTATACAGTGCGTAGCCTATATTGGACAAAAATTATACAGGGCATTTGCATTATTAAGCTAATTTGTTTTTTTATTTTATTTAAGCTGATATGAATTCTTTTACTTAACTGAAAAGATATCAATAACTAATTTACTTAACTTAACTTTTAACTTTTAACCCCTGGAACGCCCCTGTCATAAATTTGCTTGTTGATTAATTACTTTAATTATTTAATATTATAGTCCAATTGGCTTGTGACGGTTCTGTCACTAGGCATTCCAGGGGTTAAACCATTGTAAAGTAAAGAAAGAAGAAACCTACAAAATTGCTGATAAAATAAAAGCAAAATAACTATTATGATTATTAGGATCGTCGTTCCGTTCCACCCTGTATATTATCGCAATTATGCATACTGTACACGTAATCGTATTATGATTTTTTTTTTAAGTTCACACTAACGTCTTTTCTAGCCGCTGCCGCAACGCCCTCCTCAACGGCGACACAGAGCACTACGACTGGGAGCAAGGCTACACCTGTCACCAACTCGGCTCCGGCGCCATCGTGGTGCAACTAGCGCAGCCCTACCTGCTCTCCTCCCTCCGTCTGCTGCTGTGGGACTGCGACTACCGCCACTACTCGTACTACGTGGAGACCAGCGTCAACTACTGGGACTGGGAGACGGTGTGCGACCGCACCAGGGACCCGGCCAGGTTATCTTATCTTATCTTATTGGTGGGGTCTTTACGGATACACTTCGAACCATTGGGATCTTTTGTGTAATTGCCCCGACCCGGCCAGGTCTGTGGTAGCAGACTGTTGCCATCAGCTCTCCGGTGAGGTGTGGTTTGATGTAGAAAATGATACAACGAAGTCTGAGGTAAAAATTAATATATTTATTTGTGAAAGAAGGCTTTTTGTACTAGGATCATATCATATATTGATTTAAACTTTCACGATTATCACTCATATTTTAAAGACAAACGGGTCTCACGGGTCGATTTAGAATCATATCGTCAGTTGACAAGCAAAACTCACTAAGTAACAAAAACTTACTTGATATAAAGCTCTTATCTCAGTTCTGATTTAATACTGACATAAGAGGTTGCTAAGAGTAGTGACAGTTTTTATAGTGAGTTTTGCTTGTCAGCCGACGATATGCATTAAGTAAAGAGGGGATAACCATGTAAGGCGGCGGAGCAAGGTAATGTGCGTTGGTGTTCCTAGGAAGTAGCTGGAATTACAGTAATCTGAGCCCAACATTTTATGGCTTTGATATAGGTTCATTATTAGGAATGGGATCAAGTTTCAATTAGGTTGCGGCTATACAGGTTTGAACAGGTTAGGGCTGCACTACACCGGCGCCATCGTGGTGCAACTAGCGCAGCCCTACCTGCTCTCCTCCCTCCGTCTGCTGCTGTGGGACTGCGACTACCGCCACTACTCGTACTACGTGGAGACCAGCGTCAACTACTGGGACTGGGAGACGGTGTGCGACCGCACCAGGGACCCGGCCAGGTTATCTTATCTTATCTTATTGGTGGGGCCCTTAAGGATACACTTCGACCTATTGGGATCTTTTGTGTAATTGCCCCGACCCAGCCAGGTCTGTGGTAGCAGACTGTTGCCATCAGCTCTCCGGTGAGGTGTGGTTTGACGTAGTAAATGATACAACGAAGTCTGAGGTAAAAGTGGATATCGTCGGTTCACAACCAAAACTCACTAAGTAACAAATACCTACTTGAAATAGAGATCGTATCTTAGTTCTGATTCAATACTGACATAAGAGGTTGCGAAGAGTAGTGACAATTTTTATTGTGGTTTTGCTTGTCAGCCGACGATTATATTTATTTGTGATACAAGGCTTTTTATACTAAAATCATATGCATTAAGTAAAGAGGGGATAACCATGTAAGGCGGCGGAGCAAGGTAATGTGCGTGGGTGGTCCTAGGAAGTAGCTGAAATTACAGTATTCTGAGCCCAACGTTATGGGTATTTACCTCCTAATGCGTCTATCCGCATAGTTAATAGGAGAGGCCTACGTCCAGCAGATGGACTATATGGATGATGAGAGAGCCCAACGTTTTATGGCTTTAATTTAGGTTAATTAATGTAGGTTCCTTATTAGGAATGGGATCAAGTTTCACTTAGGTTGCGGCTATACAGGTTTGAACAGGTTAGGGCTGCACTACACCGGCGCCATCGTGGTGCAACTAGCGCAGCCCTACCTGCTCTCCTCCCTCCGTCTGCTGCTGTGGGACTGCGACTACCGCCACTACTCGTACTACGTGGAGACCAGCGTCAACTACTGGGACTGGGAGACGGTGTGCGACCGCACCAGGGACCCGGCCAGGTTATCTTATCTTATCTTATTGGTGGGGCTCTTACGGATACACTTCGACCCATTGGGATCTTTTGTGTAATTGCCCCGACCCGGCCAGGTCTGTGGTAGCAGACTGTTGCCACCTGCTCTCCGGTGAGGTGTGGTTTTGACGTAGTAAATGATACAACGAAGTCTGAGGTAAAACTGAATATTTTTATTTGTGAAACAAGGCTTTTTATACTAGAATCATATAAAAGGGGATAACCATGTAGGTGCCGTGTGGTGACGGCAGTAAGAATGTGCCGTGTGGTGACGGCAGTAAGAATACATTTGTCACCACCCCAACTCCTCCTGTGGGTGTCGTAAGAGTCGACTAAGGGATTGAAGTGTCACTGACCACTATTTGATAAATATTGATGATGGGCAGCAGCGTCATCATAGTGGACACATTGCTGCGATCGCCAATCCGCTTGCCCAGCGTGGCGATTATGGGCATTTACCTCCTAATGCGTTCATACGCATAGTTAATAGGAGAGGCCTACGTCCAGCAGTGGACTATCATAGGCTGATGATGATGATGATGATGTAAGGCTGCGGGTCAAGGTAATGTGCGTGGGTGTTCATAGGAAGTAGCTGGAATTACAGTAATCTGAGCCCAATGTTATGGGTATTTACCTCCTAATGCGTCTATACGCATAGTTAATAGGAGAGGCCTACGTCCAGCAGATGGACTATATGGATGATGAGAGAGCCCAACGTTTTATGGTTTTAATTTAGGTTAATTAATATAGGTTCCTTATTAGGAATGGAATCAAGTTTCAATTAAGTTGCGGCTATACATACAGGTTTGAATAGGTTAGGGCTGCACTACACCGGCGCCATCGTGGTGCAACTAGCGCAGCCCTACCTGCTCTCCTCCCTCCGTCTGCTGCTGTGGGACTGCGACTACCGCCACTACTCGTACTACGTGGAGACCAGCGTCAACTACTGGGACTGGGAGACGGTGTGCGACCGCACCAGGGACCCGGCCAGGTTATCTTATCTTATCTTATTGGTGGGGCCTTTACGGATACACTTCGACCTATTGGGATCTTTTGTGTAATTGCCCCGACCCAGCCAGGTCTGTGGTAGCAGACTGTTGCCACCAGCTCTCCGGTGAGGTGTGGTTTGACGTAGTAAATGATACAACGAAGTCGGAGGTAAAATTGAATATATTCATTTGTGAAACAAGGCTTTTTATACTAGAATCATTAAGTAAAGAGGGGATAACCATGTAAGGTGGCGGAGCAAGGTATTATCAAAGCGCGATTAGAATGGGATTCGAAGGTACTGTTGACAGAACAGTGTAAAAGTCAATCTAGGATATATTCAGAGTTATAATCATAAATTCATAGTTTAAGTGCAGAGACTTACAGACAATAGATTAATTAATCACTCACTACTTCTATACACAACTCTATTCTTAGTAAATTTTGTGTATTTTTTTGTGTCAACAGTACTTTCGAATCCCTTTCTGATTCCGGTTTGATAATAATGTGCGTGGGTGTTCCTAGGAAGTAGCTGGAATTACAGTAATCTGAGCCCAACGTTTTATGGCTTTAATTTAGGTTAATTAATATAGGTTTCTTATTAGGAATGGGATCAAGTTTCAATTAGGCTGCGGCTATACAGGTTTGAACAGGTTAGGGCTGCACTACACCGGCGCCATCGTGGTGCAACTAGCGCAGCCCTACCTGCTCTCCTCCCTCCGTCTGCTGCTGTGGGACTGCGACTACCGCCACTACTCGTACTACGTGGAGACCAGCGTCAACTACTGGGACTGGGAGACGGTGTGCGACCGCACCAGGGACCCGGCCAGGTTATCTTATCTTATCTTATTGGTGGGGCCTTTACGGATACACTTCGACCTATTGGGATCTTTTGTGTAATTGCCCCGACCCAGCCAGGTCTGTGGTAGCAGACTGTTGCCACCAGCTCTCCGGTGAGGTGTGGTTTGACGTTAAATGATACAACAAAGTCTGAGGTAAAACTGAATATATTTATTTGTGAAACAAAGCTTTTTATACTAGAATCATTAAGTAAAGAGGGGATAACCATGTAAGGTGGCGGAGCAAGGTATTATCAAAGCGCGATTAGAATGGGATTCGAAGGTACTGTTGACAGAACAGTGTAACAGTCAATCTAGGATATATTCACAGTTATAATCATAAATTCATAGTTTAAGTGCAGAGACTTACAGACGACAATAGATTAATTAATCACTCACTACTTCTATACTCAACTCTTTTCTTAGTAAATTTTGTGTAATTTTTTGTGTCAACAGTACTTTCGAATCCCTTTCTGATTCCGGTTTGATAATAATGTGCGTGGGTGTTCCTAGGAAGTAGCTGGAATTACAGTAATCTGAGTCCAACGTTTTATGGCTTTAATTTAGGTTAATTAATATAGGTTCCTTATTAGGAATGGGATCAAGTTTCAATTAGGTTGCGGCTATACAGGTTTGAACAGGTTAGGGCTGCACTACACCGGCGCCATCGTGGTGCAACTAGCGCAGCCCTACCTGCTCTCCTCCCTCCGTCTGCTGCTGTGGGACTGCGACTACCGCCACTACTCGTACTACGTGGAGACCAGCGTCAACTACTGGGACTGGGAGACGGTGTGCGACCGCACCAGGGACCCGGCCAGGTTATCTTATCTTATCTTATTGGTGGGGCCCTTACGGATACACTTCGAACCATTGGGATCTTTTGTGTAATTGCCCCGACCCGGCCAGGTCTGTGGTAGCAGACTGTTGCCACCAGCTCTCCGGTGAGGTGTGGTTTGACGTAGAAAGATAAATTAATTTATTCATGACACACATTAAAGGACGAAGTAAATAAGACAGTACACAAAAGAATAGAAGAACGTAGTATATGATACAATGAAGTCTGAGGTAAAACTGAATATATTTATTTGTGAAACAGGGCTTTTTATACTAGAATCATATTAAGTAAAGAGGGGATAACCATGAAAGGTGGCGGAGCAAGGTAATGTGCGTGGGTGTTCCTAGGAAGTAGCTGAAATTACAGTATTCTGAGCCCAACGTTATGGGTATTTACCTCATAATGCGTCTATCCGCATAGTTAATAGGAGAGGCCTACGTCCAGCAGATGGACTATATAGATGATGAGAGAGCCCAACGTTTTATGACTTTAATTTAGGTTAATTAATATAGGTTTCTTATTAGGAATGGGATCAAGTTTCAATTAGGTTGCGGCTATACAGGTTTGAACAGGTTAGGGCTGCACTACACCGGCGCCATCGTGGTGCAACTAGCGCAGCCCTACCTGCTCTCCTCCCTCCGTCTGCTGCTGTGGGACTGCGACTACCGCCACTACTCGTACTACGTGGAGACCAGCGTCAACTACTGGGACTGGGAGACGGTGTGCGACCGCACCAGGGACCCGGCCAGGTTATCTTATCTTATCTTATTGCTGGGGCCCTTAAGGATACACTTCGACCTATTGGAATCTTTTGTGTAATTGCCCCGACCCGGCCAGGTCTGTGGTAGCAGACTGTTGCCATCAGCTCTCCGGTGAGGTGTGGTTTGACGTAATAAATGATACAACGAAGTCTGAGGTAAAACTGAATATATTTCGTCGGTTGACAAGCAAAACTCACTAAGTAACAAATACCTACTTGAAATAAAGCTTGCGTCTCAGTTCTGTTTCAATACTGACATACTAAGTTGCTAAGACTAGTGACAGTTTTTATAGTGAGTTTTGCTTGTTAGCCGACGATTATATTTATTTGTGATTCAAGGCTTTTTATACTAGAATCATATGCATTAAGTAAAGAGGGGATAACCATGTAAGGCTGCGGGTGAAGGTAATGTTCGTGGGTGTTCCTAGGAAGTAACTGGAATTACAGTAATCTGAGCCCAACGTTTTATGGCTTTAATTTAGGTTAATTAATATAGGTTCCTTATTAGGAATGGGATCAAGTTTCAATTAGGTTGCGGCTATACAGGTTTGCGTACTACGTGAAGACCAGCGTCAATTACTGGGACTGGGAGACGGTCTGCGACCGCACCAGGGATCCGGCCAGGTATTGTACTGGGACCAGACTCCTGACATTAGCCGGACCAGCTACTGATATACTCCTTAAGGTAACCAAGACTGGGAGGCCAGATTCAGCTACTGGAACTCAACAGGGCACAGTGATAGTGAATCAGGCTACTAGTTCTAAATATGGGTAAGGCAGAGTTTTTCTTGATTTATAGCATTTTTCGTTTCTTAGAACAGTATTCATTTAACACGTAGAATTATAACTAACGTGAGACTCAATCATGTTTAAATATTTTTTTTTTTTTTATACCACGTCGGTGGCAAACAAGCATACGGCCCGCCTGATGGAAAGCAGTCACCGTAGCCTATGGGCGCCTGCAACCTCAGGGTGTCACATGCGCGTTGCCGACCCAATAAAAATAACGTTGGCACAACAAAGTGGCTCCACTCCACCTGATCGTAAGTGAAAAGTAGAGCCCAAATCGCGGCGGCAACGAACAGGAGACAATTAGTAACCTGTTAGTTGCCACCGCCTTGCTGGCCCGCTAGATGCTGGTAAATACACCGGCTGACCCCGAAACACGGCAAACACGAAGGTAAGTCATTTCACGGGCGTTTACACCGAATGTACGGTGGTAGCCAACCAGGCGGGTACTAGTAAAAATACCCTACCACCGGCTGAGAAGCTGGTTACTCAGTATTTCCCTTAGTCGACTCCTACGACACCCACGGGAAGAGAGGGGCGGTGATTTTTGTATTCTTACTCCGTCACCGCACGGATAAAAATATTTAACGAAACGAGTTACTCACGTAATTTAAATCGACTTAAATTATGTGAGTAACCCTTTTTAGAATTATAATTATAACTAACGTGAGACTCAAACATATGATGAGGATCCACTAAATGGATCGAAACATGTCGAGCAATTATCGACTTAATTACTCGACTACAACTTAGCAATTACGTGAGTAACCCGTTTGATAAATATTTAAATATGTAGGTAACCCATTTTGCTAAATATTTAACTAAATAAATTTAAAAGTGTTGCCAGTTTTTCAACAAAGTTCGCCCTTACCTCTTCAGTGGCTTTTCACGTATCCATGTGGTGTGATCCCCTAGTGAAGACACATTTATCAGCATGCCTACGCATTTTGTCTATAGAAAATGTCAGTTTTGTATGGGACCGCGTCCAGCTTTCCGCACGCGTACGCATACTTACACATTTCATACTAAACAGCCAATTTTACTAGATAAATTCCGTACGCATGCTGATAAATGTGTTTTCACTCTTAAACTTTAATTGGAGGTCACTTCCTCAATAAAAAAAATGACAGAGCCATACCAAAAGTGAAGTAATTATAGTGTGTAATTAAACAAATGTAACTTTGTTTCCAGATCGTGGTTTGGTTTTTTTTTTCTTGGCTGTGTGGTGACGGCAGTAAGAATACATTTATCACCACCCAAACTCCTCCTGCGGGTGTCGTAAGAGTCGACTAAGGGATTGAAGTGTCACTGACCATTATTTGATAAAAGATTGATGATGGGCAGCAGCGTCATCATAGTGGTCACATTACTGCGATCGCCAATCCGCTTGCCCAGCGTGGCGATTATGGGCATTTACCTCCTATTGCGTCTATACGTATGGTTAATAGGAGAGGCCTACGTCCAGCAGTGGACTATCATAGGCTGATGATGAACTTTGTTTCCAGATCGTGGCAGGTGATCTATTTCTCCCCTCGGCCGGTGTCCATCATCCGCGTGGTCGGCACTAACAATTCTGTTAACGAGGTAAATTTCACCATGTTCTCGTTTCTTTCTCATGCTTTTTTCTAATCAAAATATTGGGTTAAATAGGCCCTTTAACGGACCGAGACTACTTTTGAAACACCTATATACGTCAATATATGCTACTCTAACTGACATTTTAATTATCTACCTATTTTTGAGCCAGGAAGCACCGTGCAATGTTTTTGAATAGTGATGATGACTATAGTTAAAATAAATTATTTCACATTATGCACGAAGTAATTATTACTAAAATGTAGATTTCAGTAAAATTTGTATAGAACTTCTGATTCCAAATATTCCCATTTAACATGGTACATAATATTTATTTTCAAAACTACAATTTATGTACATAGATTAAATCTAACTAATCTACTTAACCTAACCTATATCTAAGATTGGCCCTTGTGGCATTGTACCGAGGATGCTGGCGGCATTTCCTCGCTGTATCGCAATACTGATGCGTTGTGCGAGGAAGTCGCCAGCTCTTCGGTCTTTAGTTACATCAACCAGACGTTTCGCGATCTCAGCAAACAATTTGCGTGCGCTGGGGCCCCAAGAACCTAAAGTTTCTACGCCAAACGGTACAAAATTGTACTCATTTAACATAATAGTTTTTTATGGGGTTATTTACGCCGCGGCCACGACATCGGTCTAAGGCGACCGGCTTAGCGGAAAACGTATGGTGCTTCCTCTCGTACCCATATCGGCATCCCGCTCCAACTCATGGATTCGCTCGCCGCTGGTCGCCTTAGACCAATGTCGTGGCCGGGGCATTATAGTCAAAGTTATAAATAGGCAAGCTCTCGATCATCCATGGTTCGAAGGAGGGGATTCCACACTGCAGCAACAAAATTCACCCATATTTATGCAAATTTCATAGAAAATTTTAACAAAGGTATGTTATGTATGTCACAGCAAAGCCATCGAAATAATTTCTCGGCATGCTTTATCATACTAAACCCTATTTTGTACTTTATGATTTAATCAAGTAATAAAAAAATCAAAAAAGAAGAATTTTTCATCGATTTCAAATCTTGCATTATTTTTGGGCTACGAACAAATAAAACATGGAAGCCGCACGCCATACCAAATTGCCTTTCAAAAACGGTCCTGAATTTTAGTTGACAAATGTTACCCCCTCTTCAATGCATCACAGTAATGAATTTCAATATCAACCTACACTCGGCGTCAAAAAAATCGCACCTTTTTAAATTTTCCTTTCGAGGGATCATAAACCCTATATTGTGTATGACAAGGTATGACTGTGGGGTCTCATTTTAAAGGTAATAAAACCCTCCATCAGAAAATTAAAATTTACGATCAAATTCAGTACGAAAAAAAAGAAAATTTGCCAGGAAAAAGGAAAATCGTTTATTTACACAAAAATTACAAAATTTTAAAGCATAACAATAACAAGAAATAAAGCTTAAAACTAAACTTAAAACCTAGTGTTGCCTCCTCTGGCCCTCCGAAGATCTGCCAAGCGGTCACTCATGGACCTGATGAGTGTGACGATGCTCTCTTGAGGGATGTTGTTCCACTCCTCGATGACGGCATCATGAAGCTCATCGAGAGTGACAGGAGCAGGATCACGCGACCGTACCCGCCTTTTCAGCTGATCCCAAAGGTGTTCGATGGGATTCAAGTCAGGACTCCTTGCTGGCCACTCCATAACGGTGATACCAGCAGCATGCAGGTAGTCCTTGACAATTTGCGCTGTATGGCTGCGGGCGTTGTCGTGCATGAACTGGAAGCCACGTCCAACAACATCAGCATAAGGGACCACATGTTGATCCAGGATCTCCGCTACGTAACGCTGAGCATTCAGGGATCCCTGGCCACGGCCACCACCAGTCCGGGAAACGCAGACAAGTTCGGTCTTCCCGTCGACAGAAATGCCGCCCCAGAACATGCAGGATCCACCTCCGTAGCCGACGGTTTCTACGGTGCAGGCTTCTGTGTACCGCTCCCCAGGTCTTCTGTATGCCCTCCTGCGCCTATCGTTGGTGTAAAGGCACACCCTCGTCTCGTCAGAAAAGAGGACCTTGCTCCATTGGGCGAACGTCCAATTCTCGTGTGAAGCGCGAAATCCTCTTCTGGCAGTCCGGTGCTGTGCAGTCAGTTGGGGGCCCGTAGCGGCTCGGTGGGGCATCAAATTCCTCTCTCGTAGTCGTCTTCTAATCGTCGAGACGCTCACCGACGTTCTGTGAGCTGCTCAAAGCTGTTGCTGGAGCTCAACAGCGTTGGAAAAACGATTTCTCAAAGAGGTCGTCACGATGTACCGGTCGTCTTGACGGGAAGTACAGCGTCGTCTCCCGGAACCACGCCTCCTGATGTAGCCGCCAGTCTCCTCGAAACGCTGTAACACTCGTCGCACTCGAAAACGACTGATGTTCAGATGCCGAGCAACTTCTGCCTGTCGTAGTCCAGATTGGAGAAGTGCAATCACTTGAGCTGCTTCTTCCGGTGTGGTGTCCATTTTCCGAAGGTTTTTTCTTGCTGTAGCTGTTTAGGTGTGTCCTCAGTGACGCCTGGATACTGAATGACCCATAACTGACCATTACCCCCTCTTTTATACCCATCCTTGGGGCCGCAATTAGTGACCTGTTAAAAGCGTGCTACGGAACTTTTGATTTCAAACGCAAATTTTCCGGAGATCATTATTTTTACGATAACAAACAATACTCCATTTTAAAGGTCATTAATCGCGCTTTCAAATGATAATAATATTGTTAGGGTGCAACAAATAATATATGAGCTATATTCGTTCAAAACAAAATTTCCGAGATGTGCGATTTTTTTGACGCCGAGTGTATAAAAACTTAAACCACCATTTCAAAATAGTTGTGATTGGTCCTTCAAAGTTTTGATTGGCTATATTCTATAAACATTTGTCAAAGACGTTGCGCAGAAATATGCGCGGTGTTAAGAAAAGCGCTATGTCCTGCCCATCATGGCACAATTGAACAATTGTGTTTGGGGGCATTTTTGAGCTGGCGTTAGACGTCCATGTTATATACCTATGGTCGCAGTTTTTGGAACATTCTTTATAACACCGTTCTGGTCCCAGGTGTTCCACCTAGTGCACCTGGAGTGTCCGGCACAAGTGGAGGAGGCGGGCGGCGACCCGGCCGCTAAGAAACCGCGCGCCGACAACCAGGGACAACCGGCGACTGCCAACAATGCTAACGGTACGTATGTCTATAACACCGTTCCGGTCCCAGGTGTCCCACCTAGTGCACCTGGAGTGTCCACAAGTGGAGGAGGCGGGCGGCGACCCGGCCGCTAAGAAACCGCGCGCCGACAACCAGGGACAACCGGCGACTGCCAACAATGCTAACGGTACGTATGTCTATAACACCGTTCCGGTCCCAGGTGTCCCACCTAGTGCACCTGGAGTGTCCACAAGTGGAGGAGGCGGGCGGCGACCCGGCCGCTAAGAAACCGCGCGCCGACAACCAGGGACAACCGGCGACTGCCAACAATGCTAACGGTACGTATGTTTATAACACCGTTCCGGTCCCAGGTGTCCCACCTAGTGCACCTGGAGTGTCCACAAGTGGAGGAGGCGGGCGGCGACCCGGCCGCTAAGAAACCGCGCGCCGACAACCAGGGACAACCGGCGACTGCCAACAATGCTAACGGTACGTATGTTTATAACACCGTTCCGGTCCCAGGTGTCCCACCTAGTGCACCTGGAGTGTCCACAAGTGGAGGAGGCGGGCGGCGACCCGGCCGCTAAGAAACCGCGCGCCGACAACCAGGGACAACCGGCGACTGCCAACAATGCTAACGGTACGTATGTCTATAACACCGTTCCGGTCCCAGGTGTCCCACCTAGTGCACCTGGAGTGTCCACAAGTGGAGGAGGCGGGCGGCGACCCGGCCGCTAAGAAACCGCGCGCCGACAACCAGGGACAACCGGCGACTGCCAACAATGCTAACGGTACGTATGTCTATAACACCGTTCCGGTCCCAGGTGTCCCACCTAGTGCACCTGGAGTGTCCACAAGTGGAGGAGGCGGGCGGCGACCCGGCCGCTAAGAAACCGCGCGCCGACAACCAGGGACAACCGGCGACTGCCAACAATGCTAACGGTACGTATGTCTATAACACCGTTCCGGTCCCAGGTGTCCCACCTAGTGCACCTGGAGTGTCCACAAGTGGAGGAGGCGGGCGGCGACCCGGCCGCTAAGAAACCGCGCGCCGACAACCAGGGACAACCGGCGACTGCCAACAATGCTAACGGTACGTATGTCTATAACACCGTTCCGGTCCCAGGTGTCCCACCTAGTGCACCTGGAGTGTCCACAAGTGGAGGAGGCGGGCGGCGACCCGGCCGCTAAGAAACCGCGCGCCGACAACCAGGGACAACCGGCGACTGCCAACAATGCTAACGGTACGTATGTCTATAACACCGTTCCGGTCCCAGGTGTCCCACCTAGTGCACCTGGAGTGTCCACAAGTGGAGGAGGCGGGCGGCGACCCGGCCGCTAAGAAACCGCGCGCCGACAACCAGGGACAACCGGCGACTGCCAACAATGCTAACGGTACGTATGTCTATAACACCGTTCCGGTCCCAGGTGTCCCACCTAGTGCACCTGGAGTGTCCACAAGTGGAGGAGGCGGGCGGCGACCCGGCCGCTAAGAAACCGCGCGCCGACAACCAGGGACAACCGGCGACTGCCAACAATGCTAACGGTACGTATGTCTATAACACCGTTCCGGTCCCAGGTGTCCCACCTAGTGCACCTGGAGTGTCCACAAGTGGAGGAGGCGGGCGGCGACCCGGCCGCTAAGAAACCGCGCGCCGACAACCAGGGACAACCGGCGACTGCCAACAATGCTAACGGTACGTATGTTTATAACACCGTTCCGGTCCCAGGTGTCCCACCTAGTGCACCTGGAGTGTCCACAAGTGGAGGAGGCGGGCGGCGACCCGGCCGCTAAGAAACCGCGCGCCGACAACCAGGGACAACCGGCGACTGCCAACAATGCTAACGGTACGTATGTTTATAACACCGTTCCGGTCCCAGGTGTCCCACCTAGTGCACCTGGAGTGTCCACAAGTGGAGGAGGCGGGCGGCGACCCGGCCGCTAAGAAACCGCGCGCCGACAACCAGGGACAACCGGCGACTGCCAACAATGCTAACGGTACGTATGTTTATAACACCGTTCCGGTCCCAGGTGTCCCACCTAGTGCACCTGGAGTGTCCGGCACAAGTGGAGGAGGCGGGCGGCGACCCGGCCGCTAAGAAACCGCGCGCCGACAACCAGGGACAACCGGCGACTGCTAACAACAATGCTAACGGTACGTATGTTTATAACACCGTTCCGGTCCCAGGTGTCCCACCTAGTGCACCTGGAGTGTCCACAAGTGGAGGAGGCGGGCGGCGACCCGGCCGCTAAGAAACCGCGCGCCGACAACCAGGGACAACCGGCGACTGCCAACAATGCTAACGGTACGTATGTCTATAACACCGTTCCGGTCCCAGGTGTCCCACCTAGTGCACCTGGAGTGTCCACAAGTGGAGGAGGCGGGCGGCGACCCGGCCGCTAAGAAACCGCGCGCCGACAACCAGGGACAACCGGCGACTGCCAACAATGCTAACGGTACGTATGTCTATAACACCGTTCCGGTCCCAGGTGTCCCACCTAGTGCACCTGGAGTGTCCACAAGTGGAGGAGGCGGGCGGCGACCCGGCCGCTAAGAAACCGCGCGCCGACAACCAGGGACAACCGGCGACTGCCAACAATGCTAACGGTACGTATGTCTATAACACCGTTCCGGTCCCAGGTGTCCCACCTAGTGCACCTGGAGTGTCCACAAGTGGAGGAGGCGGGCGGCGACCCGGCCGCTAAGAAACCGCGCGCCGACAACCAGGGACAACCGGCGACTGCCAACAATGCTAACGGTACGTATGTCTATAACACCGTTCCGGTCCCAGGTGTCCCACCTAGTGCACCTGGAGTGTCCACAAGTGGAGGAGGCGGGCGGCGACCCGGCCGCTAAGAAACCGCGCGCCGACAACCAGGGACAACCGGCGACTGCCAACAATGCTAACGGTACGTATTTTTTAGGGTTGCGTAAACTAGGAACCCTTATAGTTTCGCTATGTCCGTTTGTGTTTCTGTCTGTCCGCAACATAGGGCTCATGCATAAATCATGCGAGGTTTTTTCGGCTACTTTTTTTTTTCATTCAACTTTTAACGTTCGCTCGCAAATTTCGCAATATTTATTAGTTTGGTCATCGTAGAAAAATATACGTGAGATCTCCTTGTACCCCCTAACGTGATCTTTCGTGATTTTTTCTTGGACCCCCTCCCCCTCTATAGGACCTCGCGTGATTATTTTCGGACATAACAGTTTTAGAATAAAAAATGATGTTACCTTATGTCTTTGCAATTAGATTTATTATCGGTTAATGAGTACACGAGTCGAGAAAATGTACAAACGATGCTACATAATTAACTCCGTTGTCTCGTCGCACTAACATTATTTTTTCGAAGGGTTCGCATGTTTTTTTATTGACATTGATGGTTTATATTATGCAATAATCTGTTTGGTTTAAGCAGTTTAAATTTGTGTTATTGGGGCCTCTATTCTATAGTGATGTACTATTGAACAGGGATCGGAATCGGTTTTTTAGAAAAACCTCGAAATAGCTGAATATTTAAAAATGTTTTACACTCTTTACGTAGTATTCAACATTTTATGTAATTATTAACATTATATTTTTGAATTACTTCATTAACAAAAAAATATACATATACAGAAGAACCAAAAAGAACGGAATTCGAACCGTTCTTTTGTATGGAGAAAAAAGCGGTCCGATCCCTGCTATTGAGCACCAAGCCCGCTCCGAGATATCCGATAGCTACTGTATAGTCAACAAAAAAAACTCCTTTACAGCTCACAAGTGCAAACACGCTGCAAACACGTGCAATCACGTGCAAATGTGCACGTGCAAACACGAGTGTTCGTTGCAACCGAGTTTATATGTGTATCGCGCATCCGTGGTAAGATATTTGCACTTGTGAGCTGTAAAGGAGACTTTTTTGTTGACATATGATATTGCAATGTCCAGCATCTGCGGCCGGGTCCCCGCCCCGCGCGGCCTCGCCCCCCACGGCCCCCTCGGCCCCCGCCGCCCCCGGCGCCCCCGGCGACCCCCCGCGCGCGCTGCCCCCCGCTGAAACTGCCACAGAGGCAGAGGAACTCAACGACGAGTGAACTGCGATACTAGCGATGTGTTGACGAGGTTGGTATTATCAAATCGCAATCAGAAAGGGATTCGAACGTACTGTTAACACAACATTTCTCAAATGGCTCCTTTTTAAATGTCTCTGTTTGGCCCAATGGTTGACTAGTAAAGAATGCCTTGTAACATTAAGTCCGCCATTTGTACAATTTTCTATGTTTTGTGCAATAAAGTTTAAAGAAATAAATAAGTAAACATTTACCAAGAAAAGTGTTGTTTATAGATATAGTGAATGATTAACGAATCTATTGTATAATCCCACGATGTCGTAACAGATATGCTTACCGTAGACAAAATAACAACGAATATTACACATCTGTTACGACCAGAGATCGGAAAAATGTGCGTCATTGTTCGGAATAATATGGATATGACTCCTAAGTTGATTGAATAAGTAATCATTTAATCATTTCCAGAAAATTATATATTTGACACCGGTAACAATGAAAACCTTGTTAAATAGTCACGTTAAAGCTTCCAAATCAAACTTCAAGAAATTATTCGTTTGATTATTCATTTAATCAATTTTGAAGTCATGTCTATATTATCGCAAACAATGACGCACATTTGTCCGATCCCTGGTTACAACATTGTGCGCATTGTAAGAAAATAAAACCAATAGATGTTTTCTAATCATAGTCTATTGTATGAGTGTATCAGTATCTGAACTTAAACTATACATTTATGAATATATCCTAGATTGGCTCATATACTATTGTATCAACAGTACTTTCGAGTCCCTTTCTAATCGCGGTTTGATAACAGTAGGGACAATTTTAGACCGATGGTTGGTTACCCCTTGGTTGAACAAAATAGTGCACTATTTTGATGTCGAAATACTGATTATCGTTCAAATGTTAACTTAAACCAACGATTACGTAATTCGGTTGGCCAAATGCATGGACACATTGGAGACTTAGGTATCTAATAATTATAGAACCGACAACTGTTGTGAACAACTAACAGTACGAAATTTATGAACCCGAAACTAAATTGTTTTTTTTTTTCTCATAGAATATACTACAGTCGCCTCTCGTTAATTCGAAACTCGAAGGACCTATCCAAATATTACGATTTATCGAGAGTTTGAAATATCAAATGGTCGGAAATATTCGGGAGAAAAAATGAAAGTACGAGGTGTTAAGTAATAATCAAATTTTATTTATTAAATGCATTTTTTTTTCACTTTTCTTCCCACCTACTTCCACTTTTTCGATTAAGTCCTTCTTTTCAGCAATCGTCAAGCATCTATACTTTCTAGGACTCAAAACTAATATAAACTTTTAATCTGTACACATAACCAACGGAAAAGAACTTAACTGAGTGGCAAACACATATGTAATTAACAACAAATGCTCTAACTTTGAATTGTCGAATGTTTGACGCCCATGAGTTCGAATGAACGCGTGGTTTTGTTGTGTAGCTATTACTTTTTTGTTTGAATTACCAAGTGTTTAAAAATGTATTAAATTTTTTCGAAATAGCAAGAAATCTTTTAGGGAACTCGTGATAACTTCGAATTATAGAGAGGTTCGAATTATCGCAGGTTTGAAATAACGAGAGTCGACTGTATCAACAAAGTATCCATATTCCAGGGACTAACAACCTTCGGTTCAACTATAATTATCCTATCTAAACATCTTAATACTTTAATAAAAAACTGGATAGCGTGCACAATTCGGTAAAAACTTTATAACAATTATTTCGCCAAAAGGATGAAAAGTAGGATATTTCTGCTCTTTGATACTTCCAATAAAACGTAGATATTAACGAATATATTGAACGCCTTCCTAAAA
Organism: Thaumatotibia leucotreta; assembly: GCA_025490895.1. Taxonomy (NCBI): domain Eukaryota; kingdom Metazoa; phylum Arthropoda; class Insecta; order Lepidoptera; family Tortricidae; genus Thaumatotibia; species Thaumatotibia leucotreta. The sequence continues at coordinate 64,946 of JALPQI010000531.1, forward strand.
GTTATCATAAGATAAGACTCACTCTGTAAGAACTCTGTATCATAGATTAATAAGTTATCTATATCTTTCAAAGACAGTTTATAAGTAGATATCTTTTTCTACTGCATAGTTAAAGAAATACTTCAACTTATAATATAAAAGTGGTATTTTCTTTTTAATTCTGTGATCCCAACTAAACAATTCTTGGGAGCGTAGCGAAAAGTGCATTCAGACCAAACGAGCATTCGCTATTCTAACCCCCTACTCTACGAAATTCGATCGTTACACAAAATATGATTCCTTGATTTCGTAGAGTGTGGGATAGAATAGCGAATGCTCGTTTGGTCTGAATGCACCCTTAATAACTAAACATAGAAAATCATGTACATTAGACTAATTATGGATTTCGAGTTTAGACGACAAAATGTTTGAGAATTTTGTGTTTAACCTACAGTCCACCGGTTACATAGATGTTTAGAAATATTTTTATAACCATAGCTAACGCCATATTTTTTCTTTTAAGGCAGCTTTGTGCGTAATGTATCATATAGATTTGAATTATACGAATTACGACTATACGATTGAAATATCATGAATAAAATCGAATTAAGTATTAAGGCGCAGCCATACCTAATGCGTTTGCAACACGTGCTCGTGTGCGTGGTTTTTCATAGTTGATGACACATGTGACTTGAGCGGTGCGTCATCAACTAAGACATTTAATACGATACAAAGCGCAAGTTTACGTGCTGCGCACGCATCTTATGTGTCCCGGCCTTTAGTAAGTAATCTCTACGTGTTTGAGTAATGAAGCTCTAAAAATAAATAATTGAAAGCGCAATACTTTAACGAAGTTTGCACGTAGGCCGCGGACTTCTAAAATGGTACATTTCGAGCATATGTCTTTGTCACTCCAACAAAGACGTTATCAGTGTGACAGAGAGAAATGTCCAAAAATACTGTAAAATTAAAAATAGAGCTTTTTCGACATAGCGCATAAGGCCTTTCGAATCGTACATAAGAGTTTTAAATTGTAAAAATTATACGTGATAAATAGTGTTGGTATAAGTTATTCCATGTTGTAGTGTCGGTAGTTATTTAGTCGTTAAGATGTTTTCTAGTCTTTATCTACAGACTCTTAGGGCCTGTTTAGACTAGCGATTCACTTGGGCGATTTCTATACAAAAATTGCACGCGGCGATATCACCGCGAATTCGCCGAGTTTGCACGCGCCATATTTATATAGAAATTTCCCAAGTGAATCGCTAGTGTGAACAGGCTCTTAAACCTATAGACGTCTCATGGCTAGGGGCAATACCACAAAACTTTACAAGGGTACAATTCTACAAAATCAACAACTTTTTGTATGAGAATACAATTTTGTAGTATTGTACGCTTGTAAAGTTTTGTGGGAGAGGCCACTGGATTCACTCATACAGCTGACACTTTGAATCTCCGATCAGAAGTATCACAACACGCTAAACGCTCGTTTTATCTATATTTGACGAAAAACTAGCAACTGAAGTATCATGAAATCATGATTATCTATCTTACTCTTATTGGCACAAGCCAAGAGCAATAGAGATATTAGAGATAGAACCACAACTCTTCCACGCAAATCAAATATCAATTATATAAAGAACACTTTTTATATGGTTGATTTGATAGTGCATTTGCTTATTAGAAAAAATGTGGTCCTACTATAACAGTATATACTCAATCGTCAGGTAACTTTGTAGCGAGCCCTTTTGATTCGACGTCTTTAGGTTTCATGTCTATATTGTCTATGTTTATCTCTTGGCGATCTTTACTTGGTTATGTGTGATAATTATTATTAGTTATTTGGTGCAATGCAATAAACTGTCGTCCACGTTATTCCTGGACCCAGTTATCCGACCATCCATGCTAAAAAATATATAAAATAGGCACCTTTATAAATCGTATAAGATAACTCAAATACAATTATCTCATATAATCAAGCAAATTGCCGTAATTTTTTCGCATGTTTGTGAAATACCACAGAATTCGTTACACTTTTATAGTACATTTACATTACGATACAATTGCGAAAACAAAGTAGTTCGAAACAAGTGGCGATAAATTAAAATTTCCTTTTCGCACGTGTATCGTAGGACGTTTTTCAGTAGCCTCCGAAGTTTCGTCCTGACAAAAAAACTAACTGTACTGAAAAATATATTCTGTGGTATATCACACATTTGCATTTATTTTCTAACCTAGTGCTTTAACTTTTTTTAGACATTTCCCTAGACTTATTCCTTTAAAGTTGTATTGTGTTACTCTTAAGCTAAGTTTATGTTTTCGTCGAAGACCACATCTATACTGTATGAAATAAAGTGTTTTATGTTAAGACAAAATATTATTTGCGTGAATTTGTTAGTGGTCTTTGTATCTTAGTATAACGGATTAATTATGTCTTCTCTTATTATGATTATCAAATGATTATGTTGAATTGAAATATTATTTATGTTCTTAGGAATCTTAGGTAGTACCTACGAAACATTGACTGCTGTCTTTCTTCTTAAATTTACATATTTAACACGAATATTGATACAACAGATTTTATTACCCTTTTCATTTCCTAAAAAATAAGTCTAAAACGTTACTTAATATTGCAGTTATTGTAATTTGTAAATACAATACAGTTTTCAAAATAATCTCGAAAGCTTAATTCTCAAACCTCTTGACTTTTTTCGATCCTGTTCATAAAAAATGTCTACTATATATCCTTCCCTTGTTTTTATTGTTACATGCGCGTAACGTAGATAAGTAGGGAATAAAAGTTTCCATGCAAAAATTGTCTTTTTTATGGTCAGGATTAAAATTGTTGTAGCGCGTAGGAGGATAAGGTCAAGATCTGTAAGAATAAGGTTTTCCAGTTTTTTTTCGAAAGCTCTAACGTACTCATTATTAAAAATACACCTTAGAAATAGAGGATTGTTAGTAGCACTTACTATTTGTTGAATTGCATAACTTTACAATTTTCTTCCATTTATTGACTTGGATTGATCACAACAACTTTTTAAGAAATTCAAATTTTATACACTCGGTGATTGATTATTAAAAAAACATTGTATTTCAAGGGTTATTCCCACCTGTTACCCATATACCAATAGTAGCAATGTAATAGAAATTTAGTTTATATTATAACTCTATGAAGAAAGTGTGTTAGAATATCAATAATGCACAACTTGAATATAATGGATTGTTACGAGTACTTTTTGACCTCTGTAGTTATTCTTATCAAAACTTATGTTTTCGTTGGTAATGTGACGGAAGATTATTGACGAATTTCGGATTTGAGCGGTTAAAGCATAAACGCGAATTTTGGACTGTAGAGGGACTAGCACAACTGACCGCGCAGTAACTTAATCAATAATTTGAGTTGATAATGATAACGGATAAATATCAAACGATAATTATGTTATGTCCTAAAGGAGGTTGTGAGATTTGGATATTTATTAAAAATAAATAAATACACTTTTGTCAGTTTACATAATTATATTAACGATTATTCAATGGGCAAACGGTTTAAAAATGTGTTTTTATTGTTGAAATCAACCAATGACATGCACACTTAATGATGGATGGCACTTTGTTCGCGGTCAGGTTTGCTGAGACCTCCAGGAGGTTGTGATAAGGACTGATGGACTAAGTGACATTCAGGGATAAAAACACTTCATTAAGCTACGATCACATCAATAGGTAATACTTTTTCGTGGTATCTGTACCTGGACTTGGGTGTATAAAACGGAATGGATGAAGATCCTTTTTTTAATTAAAGTTTTTTCAAAACATGTCCCTGTATGTCTTATAGGCACATCAGTCCTGAGTGTCACAGACGGTAAGCCCGTCTTTTACTGTGATAAATATTGGAACCAGTTGTGCGGAGCTGGGGTGTAGGGCTACATTCATTGTCCTTTTTAGATGTAAGACAGAGATATAATATTGTAGAGCTTTTAATATGTTTTAATAAAAATTAAGCAATATTGCTGTTTCATTTGATAATTTAAGTACCTGAGCAATGGACCTTCACTTAAAAATCAGAAGTCTTCTGATATTTGTACATTTCTGAGGTCACTAATAAAAATAAAAAAATACAATACAATACAATACAATACTCTTTATTGCACACCATAAAAAACAGTAGAATAACAGATACACAGTGTTACAAGTCCAGGCATTACAATGGGCGGTCTTATCGCTAAAAAGCGATCTCTTCCAGACAACCTTAAGGTAGTGGAATAAAAACAGTTTAAACATAGTGTATACCAGTAATTGGAGTTCGAGGCCAACGAAACTACGACAGATGCGTTATTGTCAAATCTGTCAAAGTCTCTTATGTCATTGTCAAATAAAGTTTTCAGGTTTCCACAACCTTTTTGTTATTTTATTTAGTTATTTAAAATAATTCCTAATAAAAACATTATATACCTCTGTATCTGTAATGTTTTTACGCGTTTCTGTTTAATATGGCTGTCACAACTAGGATTTTCTTAAAACACGTAAATACCTAAAAACTTTTCTTTTCTCTTAACTAACATTGATATGACAACATTTTCTTGTAAAGAACTTAAAATTACCAGTGAACACAAACGACAGCGTGCCATATTTATTAAGACAGTATTTATAACATTTCACCCAGTATATTTCATTTGGAATTTAATTTTTTGATCATGGAGTGTATAGCGAAGCTAAACGTGGCTGAACCAAGTGGGTCACCTTGTTAACAACCTACGGAAGAAAACAAAACGTTAGATCTCTATGATAATTTAAATGGAGAACTATAGCACTGCTAAAGAAATTTGAAGGTCAAAGGAATTTTACGAATACGAAATGTGAACATAAAGCACGCTACAATGTATTATTCTGCAATTTTCTAAACGTATGCAGAAATAGGGTTTTAATTTATGTATAGTTAAATGGCTGTACCAAATGTTATTAACACCTGAGGTGATACCAGTGCAATACCAACTTTGTTACTAATAATTGCGGATAATTCAGTTTTTATTAAAATATCTTATATTTACGTGAAAATAAGTAAATAATATTGTTTTTATAAATTAACGAATTAAAATTACCAATAAATAAGATATCTCAATGTCTGTTTTTAGAAAATAAGGATTTACTATTGTATGAACATTTCATTGTTATGGCAATATTTTCGTAGATTCTTTGGCCTCGAACTCCAATTAGTGGTTTAGGTGGTACTAAAACAAAAGACAAGTAACGAAACAAAATAATTAAAGTATACTACTAAACTTACTTACATAAGTTAATAAAATAAACATAAATATACATTTACATACATACATAATACAGTACAAATACACTCAAATTGAAAAATATTATACAATAGTCTCATAAGTTTTCAACAAATGTTAGTTTAGGGTAATTATCAATCACTTCTGACTTAAAAATGATATCATACAATGATAACAGATAATGATGAAATTATTAAAAAATGAAATACAAAATAAAGGTATCAGATAAATTTACTAATTTTAAGATTAAATCTATACAATCTGTATTTACAAAAATGTACTTAATTATCATTGAATGTTACTAAGTAATCTTGGGTCCTCTTTCTGACATTATCGCCTTGGTTTTCCTAAGTAGGTCAGTGTCATCCACAATATCTGGGTTGTTCTCATCCGCATACTCATCCAGCCGCTTCCTCAGCAAATGCTTCAAGTCCTGTATACTGTCACTATTATTTAGAGCAGATATACCAATAACATCTTCAAATGCAATTAATTTCTCTGGTCTTATCTCCTCAGGTACTGATCCTATAACTCTGTCTATATTTTTAAGGGAATCCTTAACTTCTTCAAATATGTCTTCAGCACCTACTAAATCCATTTTGTTGATAGCTAAGATAGCTGGTTTCTGTAATAACTCTGCGTCATATAGTTCTAATTCTTTATTAAGCAGCAACACTGTTTCTAGACATGATCTTTTAGGATATTTGTGGCTCAGTTGAAAACCTTTGACATCAGCTATGAAGAGTAGAAGCTTTGTTCTTTCCACATGCTTTAAAAACTTGTGGCCAAGGCCTACATTGTTGTGAGCTCCTTCAATAAGACCTGGCAAATCAGCTATTGAAATCTGCCTGAAATCTTCATACTGAATTATACCTTTATTGGGTTTGATTGTTGTGAATGGATAGTTTGCTATCTTAGGTTTGGCTCTCGATATTGCCTTTAGCAAGGAGCTTTTGCCAGCGTTGGGGAATCCAACAAGTCCTACATCAGCAATTAATTTCAGATCTAATCTAATGTGATGGATCTGACCAAAGTGACCTAAGAAATTGTTCTCTTTGTTACCACCTGGGCCGCCTCTGGCTATTATTACCGTCTGGTCTACCTTATCGATGGATCCGAGGACCTTTCCATCCTCTCGGTAAATGGTTACGCCGAGAGGAACCTCGAGTTGAACGTCGGCGCCAGGATTACCGACAATTTTGGTCTTCCTACTGTCTTCGCCGTGCCCTGCGCTTATAGTTTTCATCCGGTACTTATGCGAGATATTTAGAAGATTTGCTTTCTCTTTGCCGATGCAGTAAACACAGCCGCCCTGTCCGCCCAAGCCCCCGAACTTGGGCAAACCGGTGCCTCCTGTGCCGCCCTTTACATGAAGTCTTACAGAGTCAAGGAATCGAGTTCGAAGATAATTACGAGGCTTTTTAATTTCCTTAGCTAGTAAAGCTCTTAGTATAAACACCATTTTACATTAAGTGTGATCCAATCCTAGTTTCATCATTTGGGTATTTTATAGGTTAGAATTATTTTATTTACTTATTTTGACATTAGGCATTTTTTTTTTTTTTTTTTTTTTAATGGCACCGCGCTCCTGGCGCATTCAGCCAAACAAGTAAAACGAGGAAACGGGATTGTGAATAATAAAAGCGGAATCGGAAATTTGGAAAAGGATCAGGAAAAGGTAAAGTTACAGTTTGATGTTGTTATGAGTAAGGAATGAATATAATGCTTTAAATATATACATGGATTTTTTATTTATATGAAGGAGTAATGAAATGTTTGTAGGAAATGGAACTTTTAAAAGTGACAGTTGACTATATAATACAGAGTGATCATATTGGTTACACACAAAAAATATGTGGTTAAGATCAGCAGGATCAGCTCCGCAAACACAAGCAGAACTAGACACTAGACCCTGCTTTGCCAGGTGTTTTGGTGTGCACACGTGACCCAACCTCATTCGAATCATCATAGTAGTGGCAGATTTTGGCAAAGAGATTTTAGCAAACCATGGTTTCACAGGAATTGATGCTTGTATGCTTCGATAATGTAACGCAGTCCCTGCACCAGATGTCCATAATTCCTTCCATGCACTTCGTAGGTATGAACTTGGTAGTGCTAATAGGTCATCTGCAATATTCTTATATGGAAACATGTCTCCACAACTGATAGCATCACGGGCTATATCATCCACCCTTTCATTGCCTTTAATCCCCCTATGTCCGGGGATCCAGGCAATGGAAACGAAATACCCTTTGAGGTGACATTTTAACAGTAAACTGCGAATTTGAAAAATTATTGGGTTATTACATTTGGATTTAAATGGAAATCTAGATATTGCCTGCAATGAACTTAAAGAATCTGAAAATATAATAGACTTTTTTAAACGCATTATAATTATGAATTCTATTGCTTTCAGGATACCAAAGCACTCCCCACTGAACACAGAAGATTCAGGAGGCAACTTTATTTTTTGATAGATATTTGATTGAGTATGAAGTACTCCAACACCAACACAACCATTGGCTGACATCTTGGAAGCATCTGTATAGATATGTTGAGCATCTTGCCCATCTGTTCCAATATAGTCTAGAAACTGTTGGTTTTGTTCCACATCACTTTTTGAGATGCCAATATCAAGCAAAATTGCAGGATTATATGTTAATGATTCATATTCATATTGAAAAATGGGAAGTGTTAAGGAACTAACAGTGGAAGCAGAAATAGATTTAAGTTCCTGAAAACTCTTAATTAAACAAGGAGGACTCTTGTGTTTCCAATAGTTGGAATGAGCTATTTGAGATAAAAGTTCAGATAATATAACCCATAGTTGGTGGTATTTAAATTGTGAGCATCGGAAGATATATCTATCGCTGAGATACTGTCGTCTTAAATGCAGTGGAGGCTCTACACACTCCACCTGCATTGCAATTATAGGACTAGACCTCATGGCCCCACAAATGACTCTAAGAGCTTTGGACTGAATGCTATCTAATTTCTTATAACCAGCCACACTTCCTGGTTCTAGCAAAAATGTACCGTAATCCAATATACTCCTAATCATGGCATTGTACATAAGTTTTAAACAAAATGGGTGTGCACCCCACCAGACACCTGATACACACCTAAGAAGATTAATGTTTTTTTCACATTTAGTGACTATGTACTCACAGTGTGGGAGGCCTGTTAACTTGCTGTCTAATATAGTACCCAGGAACTTAGTTTTTTGTTTGACTGAAATAGAGCATGAACCAAATCGGATAATGATTGGTGGAGGAAAAAGTTTTCTAGTAAATATAACAGCAACACTCTTGGGAACAGAAAGTTCTAGACCATTAGCATCTAACCATAACCCTAATAAACCCAAGGCACCAGTGACAGATCTACCGGCCTGTTCAATAGAGAGATTAGGCGAGTATAATAACAGATCATCAGCATATTGCAACACTCTAACCATGCCATTTAGAGATGACTCTAAATCAAACGTATAAATATTGTATAATATAGGACTAAGTACTGATCCTTGGGGTAGACCTCTCCACACAAAACGAGTGATTTTATTGTTGTCATCCAAGACAAGGCTAATAGACCTCTGAGACAAAAGATTTATAATGAAATTAATTAGCATAGCTGGTACATCTAACCTATGCATTTTTTGTTGTAATACACTGACTAGAACATTATCATAAGCAGCACTTATATCTAGAAAAGCAGCTACAACCGACTCATTTTTAGAAAAAGCCAGTCGGATATCAGAAATAAGTATTGCTAAACTGTCACAGGTAGATCTACCTTTACGAAACCCAAACTGGCTTTGCGATAGCAACTGGTTTTTTTCCACATAAAATTCTAATCTATTTTTGATTAAATGTTCTGCAATTTTGGCAAATACTGAAGAGAGAGCTATTGGTCGATAAGAAGAAACATCAGAAGCTGATTTGTTTGGTTTTAAAATAGGAATGACTATTTGGGATTTCCATGAATCAGGGACTATACCAGAATGGATAACCGAATTTATTATACTCAGATAGTAAGATAAAATACCATCACTTGAGTTCACAAGGAAGGAATAAGGGATTCCGTCTTCGCCAGGTGCAGTATCTTTTAAATTGCTTAATACTCCTTTCAATTCCTCTATTTTAAAGGGGTCATTTAAAGTAAAGAAGTTAGAAGGTTGACATGAAAAAGTAAGGGGATGAAACACATATTCTTCTGGTACTGATACCGGTGCTAATTTATTCATAAATTCTTCAGCAAGGTTAGGAGGCAATGTATGTCTAGAAGGTTCATTAAAAGCATGTTTAAATTTTTTGATATTATTCCATACTATGGAAGGTTTTACATTAGGATTGAGAGACTCACAGAATCGTCTCCATCCTTCATATTTTTTCTTCCGTAACAATTTTTTAGTATTACGTGCAATCTGCATGTAAGATTCAAAATTTTTTGTAGTCATTAAATTACGGTAACGTTTTTCAGCCTCCTTGCGTTCCCTGATGGCTTGGGAACATTCAGTATCCCACCAAGGAGGAGAAGGAATTTTACCCGTTGAACTGTTTTTTACAGGAAATACTTCGTCCGCGGTTTCTGTTATCACCTGAGCCAGAGCAACTGAACATCGGGCTACATCACTATTATCTAAGCTAGGCAAAACCAACAGCTTCTCTTCTACTCTGCTTTTGAACATTTTCCAGTCCGGATTACACAAGTTATATTTAAGTCTAGGTCTCGGTCTTGAAGCAGGTGGAACAGATGATGGAAATGAAAGAAGAATAGGAAAATGATCACTGCCAAATGTCGATTCTAAAGTGTGCCATGTGAAGGAAGCTGCAAGTTCCGCCGAGCAAATGGATAAATCAACAGCACTGACTGACTCAGTAGGCGCTGTTCGACGTGTCGGAGAACCAGTATTCAGGACACAAAGATTGTAATCATCTAGGATTCGTAAAATTCGATCTCCATGATAGGTAGATATGGAACTGCCCCAAAACTGATGATTAGAATTAAAATCACCTAGAAGTAACATAGGCCTAGGAAGAGTGGAAATTATATTATCAAGCTCATCAAAAATGGATGATGATGGACGAGAAATATATACAGAAATGATGCAAATGTTATTTACAATGGCAGCAACGATTGACAAATCGTCGCTGTGTGATGGAAGATGAAATGGTGAGAATGATAAGGAGTTCCTGACGAGCAGGGCTACCCCACCCCATCCGTCAGGACGGTCCTCTCTGAGACATGAATAGCCAGTGGCTCTAAGAAGAGCCCCAGGTCTGAGCCATGTCTCAGAGAGGGCAAAAACGATAGGTTGAAATTTATTTAATAAATGAAATAGATCTTGTTTTTTATTTATTATGCTCCTGCAATTCCATTGAATTATTTTGGCCATTATTTTTAATTGTAGTAACAAGTACATCGAGCAAGGGGGCAACGTTGGACGGTAGGGTAACATTCGGCTTAGATAAATGATTTATTAAGGCTTGAATTTCCTCAGCCATTGATATGTCTGTCTGTTCTTTGTTAGAATTGTCTTGTAATGCGCAGCCATTTGGAGAAGATGGAATAGTGTATTCATTAATTAGCGCATTATGAGCCGCTACATCATAGCCAGTGGTGGTCTTTCTTAATGAACGAGGTTTCAAAAAAACTGTTTTTTTATAACTACGAGACTGTGAGGATGTACCCGGGGCTGAATTGTTGAAATTGCGGGGTAAAGCGAATTGAGGCTGAGATTGTGGTTGAGGTTGTGACATTAAAACATCAGCATATGATTTAGAAATGGCTGGATGAAGTTTAACTGCCTCTCCATAAGAGATGCAGTTATTTGCCATAGTAACTTTAATTTCTTTTTGCCTAATATGTTCCTGGCAAGACCTGTTCGTGGCAAAATGAAAGCCATTGCAGAGACAGCAAATGGCATCATCCTCATCCACTGAACAGGTATGACCAGAGTGCATCTGACCACACTTGAAGCATTTCGGTTTTGACCTGCAGGTGGTTTTTGTGTGTCCAAACTTGCAGCAATTAAAACATTGGATTGTTGGGAAGATATACAATTCAACGAGAAGTGAATTATAACAGGAAAACACTCTTTTCGGCAGAACTTGACCATCGAAGGTCAAAACAACTGTTTCTGAGGGTTGCCATGAAATGGAACCATTCATTGTGACTCTGTGGTTTAAACGCCGAACTTTAAGCACCTTTCCACACCCAGTAGGCACGGAAATGTTCGAAATAATTTCTTCGTCCGACCATTGATTAGGGATGCCACGAACCAGGCCCATACGGGTTACTGAAAATGATGGTATGTATGCTGTTAGATTTTCTAACTCTACGCACGGATCAGTGACAAATAAATTTGCATCAACGTAACTACTAAATGCCATCGAAATACGCGTTCTGCCTATGCGCTTAACACTGCCATTTATAATGTTCTTAAATCCTTTTTTCATTAAAAATTTACCAAAAGACACCGGGTGCAGAGATGAATTTGTGTCCGTTTGTTTTAGTTGAACATGCACCGTGAAAGGTGCAACATCTGTACTTGAAAATAAATTCCTGCCAACCTTTACATTAGTGGTGTTAGAAATATTCGTGTCTAATTTCACCGAGGAATTCGTCGCATTTGCGGTATTAGAATTCGAATGAGATTGGGGCACCTGTAATTTATTTGTCTGGCAATCGCACGTATAAACGCCGCCATCAGTTTGCCGCTTTTTTTTATTGCAGTGTTTGCATCGCTTATAGATTTTAGTTCGTTTTCTTTCACTTTTACTACAAACAGATGTATCTGTGTCCATACAAGACTCTATTATAACATTGTGTGCAACCGTGAGATCATCTCCTCCGGGATCGGGAGGATCCCCGTCCAACTCGCTCGCCATCAAAAATATTTACATGAGAACTTACCCAATATGACGCAGTTTCAATAATTATTTACACAAATAGAATAGTATACACAAATTATATGAAAAACTATATACAAATTACCAATTTCCTGATCTACAGTATTAAAATAGAAATTAAAGTTACAAGAAACCCAAAACTTCGACCGCCGCGTTCCACGTTTCCCGCGCTTTCGACATTAGGCATGTTGCTTCACTAAAAAATAAACGCTATTTAAGACTAGAGACAAGAACGCTTTAAATGTATCAAAAATTCAAAACGTAACTAAACTTTTTAACTGGCAACAATTCAATCAGCTGTTTTTGACAATCAATTCGAAGGGTACGTTCCAAGGTATAATTAAATCTATTAATGCAAATAAAACAGAACATATTGTAAGGCCACTTAAATATTAACTGAGTTAAACATTATTTTCCTATGCTTACTACTTTTGAACTTAAGTATCTTCCTAATCGTATAAATGAACAAAAAATTAATTTATAATTTCAATTTGCTCTATCTGTTTGCATTAAAATATAGTTACAAATATTGGAGCGAGCCCGAAAATTGACATTTCATTTGTCAATGCCAAATCTCATGTTTGTGTTTTTACTTTGAAAATGAAATAAATAAATATTTGTTCAACATTTGCCGGTATAATTAAAATATTAGGGAATGTAAACACACACTATAGTTTTAAAATATCTAGAAAATGAAGGCTGAAGTAACTTTAGTTGCTCTTTTATTCATCTTTCTAAATATTGACTTGGTTCGGGCGAGTGACGGTGACCGCTCTCCGTTTTACCAAAACTGTGTTAAAAGATGCAAGAGCACTAACTGTACACAAGGTAAATATTATTTAGACTTATATAAGTTCGACATGTAAGCATTAACACTCTAAAATTCTTAAAATGATGTTTAATTTTCAGATGATAGTTTTACTCCTTCAGCAGCTAAACAGTTGGATTTCTGGAGCCGGCTGCTGCAGTGGGGTTGCCAGGACGAGTGCCGCTACCACTGCATGTGGCGGACAGTAGATGCTTTTGCAGAGCGAAACTATGATTTTCCCAAGTTTCATGGTAAAGTAAGTATAGGTATTGTAATGGTAAATAGTTATGAAATTAATTTAATTAATATATCATTATACATGAGGAAAACAAAATTATAAACATCATAATAAATTATGATGAAAATATAAATCTAGTGTAGATCTGCAGAGATACAGGGTGGAAATTATTTTTTGTCACTAATTGCAGCTACGCAATAATGCTCTTAGAAGACCTTCCCTTGATTTTAAATGAATGAAAATTGGCGGTTATTCTCTATCTATAACTGACACTGACTAAAATAAAAAATTGCATATACATACAAGAGTGCTGAATCCAACTTCAACTTGCAATTATTTGTTGAGGAATTTTTAGTGTCTATTTTTTGTATGTATTTCATAGAACTTTCTCCAAAGTTCAGCATTTAAAAGGCCACACCTACTTTAGCCTTTCTCCCTTTTACAGTGGCCATTTGCCAGACTTCTTGGGGTACAGGAGCCGGCCTCAACATTTGCTTCACTGCTGAACCTAGCTGGTCATATTTATATGCACTATGAGCTGGCAACACAGTTCTCCGTGAAGAGTACACCTCTGCTGCCATTCTGGCATGGGTTTGCTATTGTAAGTAAGGTATTCAACTTTCTAATTGGCTGTCTGTGGACCTTATGTATTTGTAATAAGGTTTACATATTGTCAGATAAAAGTGTGACTAATGATAAGTGAAATATGTTATATTTATACCTGCAATCTGTTGCTAAATGGATTAATCTTCATTTAACACATTCCTTATACACTATTCTCCTTATTCATTAATGTTTCCTAACTTAGCAAGTCACTAAGTTTTTTCACTCTCATATAAGAGCAAAAAGGGCAAACAATACTTAGCGTCATTTCCATATTATTGCAAACAATGAAGCACATTTGTCCGATCTCTATCTGTATACAGGGTGGAAATTCCTTTTGGGTCAGTGAGGGCAGCTACCAAATCCAGAGTAGGTACGCAAAAATGATCTTAGAAGACTTTCCCTTCTTAAGGTCTTCTAAGACCATTTTTGCGTAGCTACTTTGGATCTGGTGGCTGCCCTCACTGACCCAAAAAGAATTTCCACCCTGTATAATTTACGTTTAACAAAGCAATATAAACGGGAATAATGAATGACAGCTTTTGTATTTCTCGTAGCGTCGGGGGTTTTTTTATTGAATAAGGTAAGCGATCATTGTCGCCCATGGACACCCGCCCATCAACACCCGTGGTATTACAAGTGCGTTGCCGACCCTTAGGGTGCGGCTCCACTAACGCGGAGTGGAACTATGGGAGCTCGGCCACTGAGACCGCATCGCAATGTTTCGAATTCGAATTTGAAGAATGTAATTGGTCAATTTTGTACAGTTGCACTCCGCTCCGCATCAGCGCAGCCGCACCCTTAAGATAGGAATACGCTCTTTTTTTATTATTATTAATAGTGCATGTGGTTTAAAGCTGTGTGGGGTGGAAGCAACTTGGAGCATACGCCCAAATGTGGACGAACATACGCTCATGAAGAAGAAGAAGAGAATTAGTTTAAAAACTTAGAAATCAATAATTGTAGAATTATAACTAACGTGAGACTCAAATATATTTAAATATTTATCACACGGGTTACTCACGTAATTTAAGTCGATAATTGCTCGACATGTTTCGATCCATTTAGAGGATCCTCATCAAATTACGTGAGTAACCCGTGTGATAAATATTTAAATAATTAATAATTGCCCTACAAAACTTGTCAAGAGTTTGACTGTAGGATCCCAGTCTGTTTTTAGATACATAATATTATGGTTCGACGGTTAACTGTACTGTATGTTTATTGGTCAGGTTTGCGAGAATGCGTGGGTGTGGTCTGTCATCTTCCACACGCGGGACACGCCGTTCACAGAATTCATGGACTATGCGTGCGCGCTGTCTATGGTCCTGGCGCTGTTGGCAGCAGCTATTGTTAGGTGAGCTCATATTTAGTCATCGTCAACGTGCGGTTTTGGTGGCAAAGTATGGTTGACAGAAAAATCAAATATACAGGTATTTTATCAATTATTAAAATTTCAGAAATTATAGTAATTTCAATTATAATAATTAATTACCTATACATATTTTAATAACTTATTCAAATTACACTGATCAATCGAGTAAACAACTAAAATTATATTAAACAGATTCGGCTGTCAAAAGTTCACGTCAAATTGAAAAATCTATTATACAACACTGATCTTAATCCACTTGAATATTCATTTTACATAAAATAAAGACTTCGCAAAATGTCATTTAAGGTACCTACTATTTTGTGTCATAAATTAATGACATTAGATTTTTTCTTTATTAAAGTAGGGTATAGTTTTTATGTATCCTAAGGAGAGTACTATATTTACTGAGGGTACGAGTAATAGAACAAAATCGCATTTTCACATTTGCTACTTTTTCTGTCAACCATAGCCATTGCCATGGAAAGTGCACGTTGATAACGATCACTATCATATTGAAGTAAGGTTCGGTGGAGGATAGTAGATAGTAGACATGAGCGCCGATGGCCAAATAGCCGGCGGCGGCGCGCCGGTCAAAATTGATCGGCGGCGGCGGCGAATCGGCGGCGTGGCCTTGAAAACAGTTATTCATAGAGTTCATAGCAGGACCGAAGTTTTGCATGGCAAAACTCAAATTGACAGAGGAATTGACTCAAATGCTCTTTACCTATCGATAAATAATTGACACTTAACAATACATCATCATCAGTCTATCGCAATCCACTGCTGGACATAGGCCTCCCCAATTTCACCCCACCGTCTTCGATCTTCGGCTGCTCGCATCCAGCTCCTGCCAGCCATCCTGCGCAAATCGTCGCTCCACCTTGCCTGAGGTCGTCCTATACTATGCTTGCCGATATGCCGATACGCAGTCTCCACTCAAGAACTCGCTTACCCCAACGGTTGTTGGTTCTACAGCTAATATGGCCAGCCCACTCCCACTTCAGCTTGCTAATACGGTGGGCTATGCCGATCACTTTGGTTCTCTGCCGAAGCCGAGCATAGCCCTTTCCGAAGCTTGCTGAGCGACCTTGAACTTGTGGACCAGCCGTACCACCAGTGTCCACGTTTCGGCTCCGTACGTCATGACGGGTAGGGCGCACTGATTGAAGACTTTTGTCTTCAGACATTGGGATCGACAATGTAAAGACTCGACGTAGCTTTCCAAATGCTGCCCAACCTAGCTAAATTCTTCTATTCACCTCATCCTCGAAGTTGTTTCCTCCCATCTGCAATTTTTGCCCGAGCTATACATATCGATACCTTTCGGTTCAATTGTCGTAAAGGACAAAATGCAGGTTTTCAGGAGAAGCAAAAAACTAAATTTTTTTTAGAAAACTGTCAATAACTTTTTTGTTTTTTGACCTATATTTGTGACGTGTATATGAAAACAATGTAGATTGTTAGTATCTTTGACCTGGTGTAGCAATCGTAGTGATAAACTAAACGGCTTAGAAGTTAGATGTTGTAAAGGACACGTCAAAATGCTATGTATGTCCTTTACACCCACGATTTTTTTGAGCAATTAGAGTTGATAGGGTCGTAAGTGACGGTCTTAAATAATTTTCTTATAAATTTGGGGCGTAAATGTAGTCAAAATGGTACAACTAGCGACTGTTTTCCGCTTATTTTGCTCAAAACACATTTAAAACATTTACTAAAACGTAGGAAATATGGCGAATGAAAGCCGGATTAGAGTTGTAGTATATTTTCTCTAAACATTTAGTCATAACAAAGAACTAGACAACTTATAAGTATGGAAACACTGTTTGTTTCAAAACTATATAACATGTTTGCAACAATTTTAAACTTATTGTTTCAGTGCTGCGCTGTTTTAATAGTAATTTAAACGTATAAGCTATTACTTCTGGCAGGGGAACACTTTCGTAGTTAAGTGTCATCATTAGCCTATATCATTCCACTGCTGAACAACGGCCTTTCCTTAGCCTATGCGTATGAACGCATTAGGAGGCAAATCAATCAATCGCCACGCAGGGCAAATGGGTTGGCGATCGCAGTACTGTGTCCACTATCATGATGCTTCTGCCCATCATCTATCTTCGATAAATAAAAGGTCAGTGACACTTAAAACCCTTACAACATAACGTATTAGGTCACTTACGACACAATTTTTATTTGTACATTTCCTTTACGACACAGAAAATTATTTATAATAAATGACTTGATATTTACGCCCCATTCGCTAAGCTATTTTTGCAAGTCCATAGTAGAAAATCTTGGTCGTAAAGGCAACTTTTTAATAGATATCGAAACTTTAACTATACAGATCGATAGCGCTTGAAATTCTGAACAAAACTGTATATATAACTCATTTTCGCCAAAATGTCCTTTACGACAATTGAACCCAAAGGTATCGATATCTACCTCTCGTACTTGCCATTAATGTTGATGCCACGTCCTTGCCAGGTCAGTGTCTTAAATATGTCCTCCATTGCATTTGAGAACGGGTTGCGATTAAGGAAAAGTCCAACCGTGCCAGTGTGGATAAGGAGGCATTCACACAAGAGCAAGGAGCGCAGGGCGCCTCGGAAAACTCTATGTGGCTCCGCCGAGTTAATTCTGACTTACGGGTCGCAACACCGAGTAAGGCGCTCAATGTGTCGCGCCTGCATTACTCCGCCGTACCCGATGATGTTGTAGAGTATGTCCGCCGGAAGACTGGCTTTTCGCTGAGGGTGCAGCAGTTGTGGTGCGCGTGTCGCGCCCGCTGCAGGATACCATCGCGAGTGCAGACTTCTGGCCGAAGAGCGTCGTATTTCGGCAGTTCCGGGGCAATCTGCCGAATTCTACGTCAGATCAGACGAGGCAACGGACCCACGTCGTTAGTCGTTACGTTGTCGCCCAAAAAGTAGTTTTTAAGTAGTTTTTATATATTATTTGACATGTATTTTTTTTGTTCGCAGTGACTTGGTTCTTACTATTATGCTGTGAACTTATTGGAATAAAAATAAAATAAATAAAATTAATGTGGTCTATAGTGCCGTATCTGCTCCGAAATCCAACCTCCGGGTTGGGATTCGTCGAGTCTATGTGCAAGACGGTTCGTGACACTCTTGGAAACAGCTTGTAGACATGGCTTGGAAGAGAAATGGGTCGATAGTTTTTCATCAGGGTTTTGTCACCGTTTTTGAAGAACAGGACGACCACACTTGTACTCCATGCCTCCGGAGTTCTCCCTTCAAATACAGCCTTCAGGACAGCGTTAAAAAGCTTTTGAAGCTCCCTCAGTACGGGTTTACTTCTTGCTTTTAACAACGCTGGTGTAACGCCATCCTATCCAGGGGCTTTTCCGTTTTTAAGCTACTCAAGAGCGATATCGGTTTCGCCGATACTGACTTCTAGCAGGTCTTCAGCGTAGTGGTGTATCAAAGTGGGTCTAGAATACTCATTTTCAGGATCAGGTCGAGATGCATGCTATGTGTATAATCGGCCATAGACGGCTCCCACTTCGGAAAAGACTGCCGACTTTGAAGTAACGACTTCTCCACGGGCTGTTGTCAGCTTCGTGAGGTGGCTTCTTCCTAAAGATTGTACGAACAATTTTCACCCCCGGTTCTGACGATAGCTCTTTCAATCGAAAGAGTATTGGAGCACCAGAGATCGTGTCGTACGTGCTTACAGCATGCTTAGCCAAGTTGCCAAGCGCTAGCGCTTGTAGCGTATCGTAGTTTTTCCTCTCTGTCACTCTTTCATATTAGTGCAACAAAGACAGTTAGCTACGATTGACGACTAAACGCTAGCGATTGGCAACTTGGCTAAGCACCCTGGATGCTTAGCCAAGTTGCCAAACGCTAGCGCTTAGTCGTCAATCGCAGCTAACTGTCTTTGTCGCTCTAATATGAAAGAGTGACAGAGAGGGAAAACTACGATACGCTACTAAGCGCTAGCGCTTGACAACTTGGCTAAGCATACTTATCTCTCGGTTTAGAGTCTGTTTCCCTGACCAAGAGACTGGTGGGTATTCACGTCGTTACTACATTAGCCGTAACTGCCCTAAGGTCTCCCCTGAAAACTTTGACTTTCTGCCTCTGCGCTACATTTCACAAAATCTCGTACCTTCCACCCCGAGGATGCGAACCACATCTTGAAGGTTATGGTTAACGTCAGCTGTGGTTTCCGTCGTCAAGAAGAAACATTAAGAGTATATCTATTGGTTTTAATAACTACTAATACTAATATACGGAGTACAACCGAGAACAAGAAAACCAAATATGGCTACTAACTTAAATGGATACATAATTTTGTGACTTCCAGGCGTATATACATATCTTTGTACTCGACTGTACAACCATAATATTTGTCAAACCTTTTCGAAATGTGATATTTACAACGATTTTAGCTATTTAAAAACTATTAATCCTCAGTATTAAAAAAAGCGTAATATTTTGATGCCTCATCAAGGTCACGCCGATTCCACGCCAGTGGCGACGTCGGCGGCGGCGGCGCGAAGTTTTTTACCGGCGGCGGCGGCGCGCCGGCGCGGCGCTCATGTCTAGTAGATAGATACGACTCACACGTTGGTTTAAACAGAACTCCTTTATTCAGATTGAAATATGTCTTATATGGGTCAAAATTCTTTTCGTTGTCTTGTTTCATACCACTCTGTCCCGGTTTTAGCTACTGTTTCGACTCGGTATATGAAAAAAATCTGGTGCACTTGTATTTCTTTTTCACGCTAGATTTGAATCCATTCACGAGAAATTGAAAACAAAACATCATCTCATAGAAAAATCATTGCACGCAGAGCAGATGGTCGATGGGGTCGAAAAGTGCTCGAGCGGAGACCACGGCTAGGCAAACGCAGCGTAGGACACATCTTGTGGGTGGACCACAAGATGGACAGACGACCTTACGAAGGTCGCAGGGACACGCTGGATGCAGGTCGCATCTAACCGGTACATGTGGAGGTCCAGAGGGGAGGCCTATGTTCAGCAGTGGACGTGTTATGGCTAAGATGATGATGATGATGATGATGATACAAAAATTACAGCTCCGTCATGTTTTTTAGGGACACATAAGACAACGAAAAGAATTTTGACTCACCTACATACATAAAAGGATTCCCACGTGACCTTGTTCCAGAGTGTTCCACGGTCGCAAGAAGCAGGGTCCCCTCACCTTGCTACTGATGCTGGTCTGTTACTACGCGATGCACGCGCGCTACCTCTACGCCGGCCGCATCGACTATGGGTATAACATGCTAGTCAACGTGGTTTGCGGTAAGCAAGCTACTGTTGTAAAGAGGATATAACAGATACATTATTACCAGTGATCGGTTTTTTGGATTCACCCGGCGGGTCTCCTATAGTAACTTGAAAAATAAATTTTAATTATTTACACGTATTTCCATGCAATTTGCCATGTTACTGTTCATAATGTAATATAATAGTATAATTTTTTTTATAGCCACACCCGTAATTTTTTATACGCGAAATCCTGCGAGGGTGAATCCAAAAAACCGATCACTGTTTATTACATGTAAAGGAACATACCTACCCATACTACGTGACCCTTTTTTAAGCGTTTTTTGAATAATCTCGAAATATACTAGTCACGTGACAAGATACCAGACCCCCCTCTTCCCCCTGGTGGTCACAAGAGTGGTATTTTGACGGTTAGTCTCAGGAATATGCTGTTAGAATTTTTCTCTTTCCTCGTGAGCACCTCGTATACACGTGACCTCCAGGTGTGTCGGGTGGGCTGCTGTGGTCGCTGTGGGCGCCTGCTCCTGTTGTCTCTGGTCCCGCACTGTCACTAGAGTTACTGTCCCACTGAGGCTATACACACGTGACCTCCAGGTGTGTCGGGCGGGCTGCTGTGGTCGCTGTGGGCGCCTGCTCCTGTTGTCTCTGGTCCCGCACTGTCACTAGAGTTACTGTCCCACTGAGGCTATACACACGTGACCTCCAGGTGTGTCGAGTGGGCTGCTGTGGTCGCTGTGGGCGCCTGCTCCTGTTGTCTCTGGTCCCGCACTGTCACTAGTTACTGTCCCACTGAGGCTATACACACGTGACCTCCAGGTGTGTCGGGCGGGCTGCTGTGGTCGCTGTGGGCGGGGCCGCTCCTGTTGTCTCTGGTCCCGCACTGTCACTAGAGTTACTGTCCCACTGAGGCTATACACACGTGACCTCCAGGTGTGTCGGGCGGGCTGCTGTGGTCGCTGTGGGCGGGGCTGCTCCTGTTGTCTCTGGTCCCGCACTGTCACTAGAGTTACTGTCCCACTGAGGCTATACACACGTGACCTCCAGGTGTGTCGGGCGGGCTGCTGTGGTCGCTGTGGGCGGGGCCGCTCCTGTTGTCTCTGGTCCCGCACTGTCACTAGTTACTGTCCCACTGAGGCTATACACACGTGACCTCCAGGTGTGTCGGGCGGGCTGCTGTGGTCGCTGTGGGCGGGGCCGCTCCTGTTGTCTCTGGTCCCGCACTGTCACTAGAGTTACTGTCCCACTGAGGCTATACACACGTGACCTCCAGGTGTGTCGGGCGGGCTGCTGTGGTCGCTGTGGGCGGGGCTGCTCCTGTTGTCTCTGGTCCCGCACTGTCACTAGTTACTGTCCCACTGAGGCTATACACACGTGACCTCCAGGTGTGTCGGGCGGGCTGCTGTGGTCGCTGTGGGCGGGGCCGCTCCTGTTGTCTCTGGTCCCGCACTGTCACTAGTTACTGTCTCACTGAGGCTATACACAC
This sequence comes from Thaumatotibia leucotreta, assembly GCA_025490895.1. Lineage (NCBI taxonomy): Eukaryota > Metazoa > Arthropoda > Insecta > Lepidoptera > Tortricidae > Thaumatotibia > Thaumatotibia leucotreta. Next base: position 86,904 of record JALPQI010000531.1, read on the forward strand.
GTGACCTCCAGGTGTGTCGGGCGGGCTGCTGTGGTCGCTGTGGGCGGGGCCGCTCCTGTTGTCTCTGGTCCCGCACTGTCACTAGTTACTGTCTCACTGAGGCTATACACACGTGACCTCCAGGTGTGTCGGGCGGGCTGCTGTGGTCGCTGTGGGCGGGGCCGCTCCTGTTGTCTCTGGTCCCGCACTGTCACTAGAGTTACTGTCCCACTGAGGCTATACACACGTGACCTCCAGGTGTGTCGGGCGGGCTGCTGTGGTCGCTGTGGGCGGGGCTGCTCCTGTTGTCTCTGGTCCCGCACTGTCACTAGAGTTACTGTCCCACTGAGGCTATACACACGTGACCTCCAGGTGTGTCGGGCGGGCTGCTGTGGTCGCTGTGGGCGGGGCTGCTCCTGTTGTCTCTGGTCCCGCACTGTCACTAGTTACTGTCCCACTGAGGCTATACACACGTGACCTCCAGGTGTGTCGGGCGGGCTGCTGTGGTCGCTGTGGGCGGGGCCGCTCCTGTTGTCTCTGGTCCCGCACTGTCACTAGTTACTGTCCCACTGAGGCTATACACACGTGACCTCCAGGTGTGTCGGGCGGGCTGCTGTGGTCGCTGTGGGCGGGGCCGCTCCTGTTGTCTCTGGTCCCGCACTGTCACTAGAGTTACTGTCCCACTGAGGCTATACACACGTGACCTCCAGGTGTGTCGGGCGGGCTGCTGTGGTCGCTGTGGGCGGGGCTGCTCCTGTTGTCTCTGGTCCCGCACTGTCACTAGAGTTACTGTCCCACTGAGGCTATACACACGTGACCTCCAGGTGTGTCGGGCGGGCTGCTGTGGTCGCTGTGGGCGGGACTGCAGCTGCTGCGCGGGCGGCGGCACGCGGCGCGGATGCTCGTGTTCTGCCTATGGTCGGGCGCTGCGCTGACGCTGGAGCTGTTTGACTTCCCGCCCCTCTTCGGGTGGGATGCGCATGCGCTCTGGCATCTTGCTACTGCGCCGCTGCCGCTGATTTTCTACAGGTATGTTTAAACCTTATCAGCGCGACATTAGACTCTGCTATTTACTAATTACCTAACTATTTTTTTTAGTACAGCTGGTGTACTTTTTAGGCTCTAGTGCGAAAAGTGTGTCATTTTTACGTCAGGTCCAAAACTTCGGAGGGCCATCTGTACTAAAAAACATCATACGAAACACGTGTCAATTTACTCCCTATCGGTCGTGTTTTAAAACATCGCCACTCGGTTCGAATTTCATATTTTTCGCACTTGCGTCGTAATGTACTAATTTAGGGTACTACTTGTAACTTATCCGAAATAAATGAATTTAAATCCAACCGCGGTAAAGTTTTTAATTCCATGTGCTCGTGTCACCGGCGGCGATTTTAAGTTACATAAAGTTTCGTCTCACTTATCAAATTATCAGACTGTGGGAAATTAGTTGGAATTAATTAATCCTGTCCCAATGTGATAGTGATAGCAGATTCATACAGTTTTATTATAATCCCCAATATAATATGGACAGTATTAGGAATACTGTGTAATATTTAGTTTTATAAAGGCCATAGTCGGATTTTCATAGTAAGTCAGCCTTTAAGTCAACCAGACTCTAGTATTTTTTTGTGAGTACCTCTTATGGTGAAGAATATTTCTGCTGAGTATCAACGTCCTATCGGTGACAGTTTTTGACTTATGTTTTTTTTTAGTTTTTTCTTTAATGTGTTGTATCTCAGGATGTATAAAAGCGAATTGCTTCAAATTTTGAAATAATGTTCTTTATTTAGATATGCATCGAATTTAAAAAAATGAATATCGATTGTCGTATAAAAAAAAGAAAAAAAAAGACCAAAAAATTTTTCATATTTTTTTTTGTGTACCTATGAAGTAGTGACACCTCTATTTTCTTTTTCTAACTATAGACCATACATTGGCCTACTAGTTGCCTAAGTATCAAAATTTTCCAAGCGGTACTTCTTACCAAAAATCGGCAATATGTGTGGTCAAGTTCTGCATTCAATCGGTGTTTTTCAATGTAGTATACAAACTCTTCATTTATATTTGAGTTTTCTTATCAGGTTATCTTATTTAAGAGTAAATGCTAATGACAACTTAATTTCATCATGATGCAAGCTGTTTATTTCATTATTAATCGGCCGTTTATTATTTTAACTAGCGTAATTCGATATTATTTATGAGATATTCATTAAAAATAATATATTGCAGTTAAATATTATCGAGATACGCTAGTTGAAATGGTAAACGGCCGATTAATAATGAAATAAACAGCTTGCATCATGATGACATTAAGTTGTCATTAGCATTTACTCTTAAATAAGATAACCTGATAAGAAAACTCAAATATAAATGAAGAGTTTGTATACTACATTGAAAAACACCGATTGAATGCAGAACTTGACCACACATATTGCCGATTTTTGGTAAGAAGTACCGCTTGGAAAATTTTGATACTTAGGCAACTAGTAGGCCAATGTATGGTCTATAATTAGAAAAAGAAAATAGAGGTGTCACTACTTCATAGGTACACAAAAAAAAATATGAAAAATTTTTTGGTCTTTTTTTTTCTTTTTTTTATACGACAATCGATATTCATTTTTTTAAATTCGATGCATATCTAAATAAAGAACATTATTTCAAAATTTGAAGCAATTCGCTTTTATACATCCTGAGATACAACACATCAAAGAAAAAACTAAAAAAAAACATAAGTCAAAAACTGTCACCGATAGGACGTTGATACTCAGCAGAAATATTCTTCACCATAAGAGGTACTCATAAAAAAAATCCAGAGTCTGGTTGATTTAAAGGCTGACTTACTATGAAAATCCGACTATGGCCTTTATAATGCACTACATGTAAGTCTGTAATATTGTTTTAGTTGTATAAATAAAAAAATGTAGGTATATGACATCATTGATAGTTCTTTGATTAGCGAATCCATTACGCTAGCGGTGTAAACCGTTATGCATATACAAGTTTCAAACCCTTGGTTTTTGAATTATACCTAATATCTTTTGTCAAGTGTAAGTTATTTTTTCATTTCAGATTCGTAATTGAAGACTTGAAATATCTGCAGAAAGAAAACCTAACCGAAAAGGCTAACGTCAAGCTGTCATAAATTATGTGATATTTTGTACAAACTAGATTATTACTATTAATTAGTAGATTTACCGCAAAAGGCGCAAAGAATCCACCAAAAATCCGTGCTATTATGTAAAACCCTCAGTGAAATAAGCTATTTATTCAATAAACATAAGTAAATTTACCTTCGTTTTTATTCGTGATACGTTAGATAAGGAATAACAGATAAAACTTCCACAGCTTTAATGATCAGTAGAAATATCACAAGACATTCACTATAGACAATTTAAAATAAACATCACATCACTAACAATTTCAAGCAACCTAAACGTTCACTTCAATATTGCATCATAAGCTTTTCCTTCTCCGGACCACAAGCGAAGCCCAAATGGTACACTGGTTTCTTCATCCAAGTTTTGTTCGTTATCTTAAGCCCCGGGCTTCTTGTCAGGACTTTGGCTTTGTTCGGCACAGGCACCATCTGATGGACGGATCTGTTAGGAGTCGTTCGCCAATCGTATTGATTGTGAGGAACTCTTTTCATATAATCAGGCGGGGTTCTAGGTCTGTTCGGCGCCTGTGGTCTGTAGATTGTTCGTCGGATTTGGGAGCTGCCTGCGTGAGGGCGAAGTACGCTTCGAGGTCGAGGGGGTACGTATCTCGGCATGCGCTGTGATTGGTGTATAGGGCGGTCGGGCCGTCTGTAAGGTGAATGCCCTAAGCGACGAGTCCTTGAAGACGAGACCATGGGACGATCAGGTCTACGGTCGTCCCTCCACGGCTCAGCTGGCGCGTAAGACACGTGTTTCACGGGCCTGTCTCGCGGGGCTGGGGGGTCGATGTCGGAGGAGGAGGAGTCCTGAACGCCAACTTGTGGACGCTCCTTGTGTGGCTGTTCCTCTTCTTTTTTGCGCATTCTTTTTACGACTGAAGACATCATCTTGCCGAAGAACCCCTTTTTAGCCGGTGTCTGTAATAAAACGGTATAAAGTAAGAGAACATCACAAAATAGTTTCTTAAGAAATATATCCACAAGAACAGTACGGGCCCTGTGTATTTTATCTCGCTTCGTGTTCTACGTAGGTAACAGCACAGTTCGATAAATATATGTTTTTGCTCAAATCTGAAGGAAAGTAGGAACCCACAGCAAGATAACACTAAACCCTATGTAATGTAATCAACATTGGTACTGATAGAAGAATACTGTTAAAAGTGGTAGTTGGAAGATATTGGACAAAATTATGCTGAGCCACCATGCGGGCCCTATGCTTGCCAACGCTATAAAGAAGATAAGTGTAAAAGATTCTTACCGGCGGACACTTAGCAACGTCAGCGTCGCTGGAGCTATCGGAGTCCGACTCGCGCGAGTCTTTGTTCGTGCCCTGGCTGACGCACTGGCGTCGCTGCGCGCTGGTAGACGGCTTCGCCTGCCGGTGGTAGGAACCACCGCGCCGCTGCTGACTCGACTGGCTGCTATGACTGCCCAGTCTCGCCCTAGTGCCCACATCTCCTCTGTATACCATCTCTTCACGGCCCAACCTTGTTTTTGGCTCAGGCGAAGATTTACTCAAGTTCGCTGACTTGGCTTCATTTATTGCATCGTGCGACGCGGTTTTCATCGGATATTCCACGTCTAACTTTATCGACTTGTAGATTTCTTTTATGAGTTCTTCAGTTTCTGTGTTCTTTCTCTTTGGTGGATCAAACGTGTTAGTTCCACACGTGGATGTTGGTTTGGCGGAAGTGGGTTGGATCATGTTTCTTTCGGGGAAGCAAGAGTGTGTCGCAACCGTTTGGTGAAACATTTCTGGGAAGTTTGACCCACACCCTAAATCCATTGGGGGTATTTCCTGCCGTGGTATTGTAAGGGTTTGTCGCATCATAGAACTGCAGTAAGAAGGTAGACGCGTTGTACGGGAAGCCATATATGGATTGATCACAGAGTAAGGACTGTACGTATAGCTATTAAGGAGACGCTCACACTCAGAAGTCGGCCCATGTTCGTTCTGCACAACTGCATCTTTTGTCTCTTTTTCGATGACGACAGACCTCATTGCGCTGTTCGTCTTTACTTCCGTCAAGACTGTTTCTAACATGTTCTTGATTTGATTTAAGGTAGATGCTGCTTCAGTCGGATCCGGTATATTTGATTGAGATATTTTTGCAGCGTCCGTTTGGCATTCTGTCTCGTGTCCAGGATGGGCGAGGCACGCTGTATCTTTTAATATGACTTGTTTGTTATCGTTTTGCGTAGATTCGCATTTTGATAGAAATATTTGAGGAGCTTTCACCTGACCATTGAGAGATTGAGTATTATGTGTTGATTCAGGAGTTCTAGATTCGGGCTTGCCGATATGGTTTGAAGAGGAGATAAGTTTAGTTACAGAAAGTGTTTGAAAAGGCTTGGACCTCACTTGGAATTCAGTGTTGTCACTTTGTGCATGGCATTCCACATTTTTCGACATGCGTTCAAGCATAGAATATCTGAATTCTTGATTTGGGGACAATCGTTTCGGGTAAACGTGGCTGAATTCAACGAGCCCCTCGGTCGCAGACGAATCGTTAGGAAGAAATACTGGCTTTGAACGACGTTCCCTTTTCTGAACAGGTTTCCTATCGCAGCGATTATGTGGAATTGGCTCCATATTTAAAGCATATTCCGGCTTGAACCGATAATACTCAGATAATAAGTCCCTATCCGGAGCATGTTTCCTAGCATGCCCGCAATTCTTGACACGTTTTTCTTTTACCGGTTTCACATCACATACACTAGAATCGTAGTACACGTGTCCGCTATCGATGTGAGGATGGTAGACTGGTCGCTTGCGAATCTTGCAATCGACGTCGAAGAAGTTTCCGTGGCAGCACGAGCACAGGTCGTCAGAGGTACCGGAACAGCGCGGCCGGTCGCGGCACACCGGCACCGACCCTTGGCTCCCCAGCATATCGTCGTCCATGTACATCTTCACCATATGCTGACGTTCTACAAGCGATGATATATACTCCCTATCCATCGCTTGGTAACACTTCTCTTTATCTGAACCATTAACTTTTTGAAAGTCAATGAAGGGGCTTCCCGCAGTTTGAGCATAGTAAACTAGTCGCGTACTATCTCTCGGTGGGATTATGCGTCCGAAGACATTTCGAGTTTTGTTCTTGACAGCATGTTTTGACGTTTTCTTGATTCGGTACTGGATGGGATCGTCTAGATATAGGTTTAAATCTGGTGTCTTATGTTTGGTCTTGCGATAGAAATAATTGTACTTTGAGGTGTTAAGACGGGACTGCCTGCGGTTAGGATATATAGTTCCGACCCTATTTATAATAACATGATCGGACTTCGCAGCCTTCACGATACTGGTGCTGGCCTTCGTGCATGGACAGTTGACTGTCTTCTTGCCTCGCACTTTCTCTAGCTCCTTCTCGAGAGAAAGGATCTTCTGCTGCAAGTCCGTTACATCGATGGGTATGCAAGAAATTACCTTCACTTCTGTTTTGGACGGTGTGTTTCCTAAAAAAAAACATTTTGTTGATAAAAGGTATTAACTATGAATTATGTAACCCTGACACTTTTCATTAATAGATTTAATACTCTTTCTCGGTGTCCCCAACAAATACCAATATTGGCCGTTCTATGAGCATTTTCTTACTGACTGCTACATACTGAATAGGTACTTTTGAGTGTTGGGCACCTAGGCCGACAGGTACCAGTGACGAATGCTTCAATCTTGGTCCTCAGAGTACGTTTACAAAATTGACTCATGCGAAATAAATAAATATGGAACTCTTAGACTCATTTGCGGAATCCAGGGATAGCTAACTGACCCAAGGTTTATCCGGCTAAGTCCATACATTCTTGACGCTTACCGGTTAACCTAAGAGTTGGTGCTCTAACCCTGGATTGTGCAAATAACTGAACCCAAGTCTTTGAAATAAGAATGAGTGAACTTAATTGGGTTCTCGTTTAATAGATACAGTCGCCATCAGATATATCGGGGCAGATAGTGTGGTCACAAATATCTGAGCAGGCCTTTATTGCTGATGCGATAGAGTGCATGTTCGTGTGCGTGTGGACTGAGGGACCACTTATATTTCAATGGTGGTTGGTATGATGGTGTTTGGTGAAAATTTAGTAGTAATAGAGAATTATTTTGTAGAAAAATCCTGGAATTTGTAAAGACTTCACTAAAAAGTTATACAGCCAAACGTGTGGTCCCTCAGTTCACACACTGAACCTTACATTTCTGGGCAAGTGTTTAATATGCTGGCTTATTTTAATGTTATAGATTTAGTAAAAACATATTTAAACGCATTCGTAATGACCGAAACGTAATTTGGCAATGATTATACACTAAAAAGCCTTCCTTTTTTGGTCCCTGAGGGACCACATATAATAACTAATAAATCGGTACATTCGTACAAAAAATAAATGCATTTTTCTTTGCACACATTAGTAAAAATCGCAAGGAAGATTGTAAAAGTTAAAGGAAAGCACAACTATTAATAAATTTCGCCAAATTTATATTTGTTTGTGGTCCCTCAGTTCACACACTATGAGTTAATAAAATAATCAAAATCTCCTAAAATATACACATTATTAAAAGGTTTGTCGTACTGAGGTTTAGTTAAAAAGCTTGACTACCTAAATATATATTATAACGTGGATTGATGGCGTACAATATAAAATAAATTGCTTTTTAACATTTCCTTAGCAAAGCGTTCATTAGGGTGACCACACAATTAAAACCGTTTACTAACGTGACGTGCCTCATTTTTAAATTCAACTTTTTAAATTTGCTTACTAATATCAAATGGACCAAGGAAAAACTGCATACAGCCAACTACATTTTAGATCCTGTAAGCAAAATTACGATTTTAAAAATAAACTAAGTTTATGGTATCAGGTTTGGTGCTGTAAAACATGTATCTCGAATATAGTTGTCCTGCTTATGTTATGTTTAAAAAATATAATGCTGCTTAATGATGTACTTACCAGATCAACAACCCGGAAAATAGGAGTATAAATAACAAATCCATTGCAACACAAAGCTAATTTGCAAACTATACAGCAATAACAAACCAAACACATCAATTCAAGTTAATTTGGTCACTTTTTATTTTTTAAGCATAATATAAGCAGGACAACTATATTCGAGCTACATTTTTACAGCACCAAACCTGATACCATAAAATTAGTTTGTTTTTAATTTCGTAATTTTGCTTACAGGATCTAAAATGTAGTTGGCTGTATGCAGTTTTTCCATGGTCTATTTGATATTAGTAAACAAATTTAAAAAGTTGAATTTAAAAATGAGGCACGTCACGTTAGTAAACGGTTTTAATTGTGTGGTCACCCTAATGAACGCTTTGCTAAGGAAATGTTAAAAAGCAATTTATTTTATATTGTACGCCATCAATCCACGTTATAATATATATTTAGGTAGTCAAGCTTTTTAACTAAACCTCAGTACGACAAACCTTTTAATAATGTGTATATTTTAGGAGATTTTGATTATTTTATTAACTCATAGTGTGTGAACTGAGGGACCACAAACAAATATAAATTTGGCGAAATTTATTAATAGTTGTGCTTTCCTTTAACTTTTACAATCTTCCTTGCGATTTTTACTAATGTGTGCAAAGAAAAATGCATTTATTTTTTGTACGAATGTACCGATTTATTAGTTATTATATGTGGTCCCTCAGGGACCAAAAAAGGAAGGCTTTTTAGTGTATAATCATTGCCAAATTACGTTTCGGTCATTACGAATGCGTTTAAATATGTTTTTACTAAATCTATAACATTAAAATAAGCCAGCATATTAAACACTTGCCCAGAAGTGTAAGGTTCAGTGTGTGAACTGAGGGACCACACGTTTGGCTGTATAACTTTTTAGTAAAGTCTTTACAAATTCTAGGATTTTTCTACAAAATAATTCTCTATTACTACTAAATTTTCACCAAACACCATCATACCAACCACCATTGAAATATAAGTGGTCCCTCAGTCCACACGCACACGCATGTTCTTGCGGATTGATCCGCATTCGCATGCCTATTGGCTGAACTACGGAGGCTGTCAAAACAGAAAGAGTTCAAGACACTCTTCATCTTATTGGTGAAGCCCTTACACTTCGATCCACTGGGTCAATAACACAAAAGGTGTGTTATTGCCCCGTATTGCGCCTACCCCAGAAATTGTTCTATCGACTCAATGCTTACTCGTAAAGACTGATCCTAGCAGCAGCGTTTTGAACTCCTTCGGTTCCAGCAGTCGGCACTGAAGTCTTTCATTCTTTGTCTAACGAGGGCATGACATTCGCACATCAAGTGTTTCATTGTCCCCTCTTTCTCGTCACACATCCACTCAAGACACTAAAAAGGTACCTAAATTGAAGGCTATTCGTCGCAGCAGGTTTTCGATGCCCTTGTTCTGACTTGGAGTCTTGCATTTTTTTACATTCGTGTCCAAACATGTTGGTTCCACCATTCCACCGAACACCTACAACCAACAAACGCTCTGCATCGAATCACTACAAAATTTAAAAATTACAACTTACCTGAAACGATTTTCACGGCTATCTGATGAAAAAGTGAATTTGAAAGCGCCGAAACATTAAATGCTAAATTATTCCGAACAATTCCTTAAGCTACATATGAGGAAAACAATTTTTTTATTGCAGTGTGATCATCTTTGAATTGACAATTTGACACTTTATTGTTTTCGAAAGTATTATTCTTATATACTTACTTAGAAAGATGCCAGGATTTGACAACAAAGAAAGCAGGCAGTATTTATCATTTATGAACGTCCACTTTTAGAATGTTTTCACTGATCATGTTGTGGCGTGTGGGACACGAAATGTTCCGACTTCATATCAAGTCATTGGCGGCGAAAGGGTTAACGTTCAGCGATGTGATATTTTAACTTCTGGACCATCGAAATACAAATACGTTATCTTATCAGTGAACAGAACTCAATTTAACTAGATATTTTATGGCATTGCACAATACAGGGTTAACCCAAGGTTAACTGTGTATATTAATTTATATGATTAATTGATTATTGTGCATCATGTAAGTTTATCTGTCTAAACTTTCAAATCTACACTCCATTTCTCAAAGACTATATTGGTTCTAGCTGGCTAGCTGGCTTCAATAAATAAAACAACATATTGCCGGTATCCTAAATAATCTTAATAATCAATTCAGTTACCAAAAAATATTGAGACAGCACAATTTCACTTACACGTTTTAATTTACACTACACAAGTACGAGCACGCACAATTATATGAACAAACGGGGACGCCACTTGAAGACTGTGGTGTCTTTCTCCATTATCGTTCTCACGAATCTGTTTTGTGGCGAAAACGGGTTTCTCTTGTAAAATAGCTTACGAAGCATCTCGTTTGTCATGGTTTTGTCGTTCTTAGTGATATCCTTTTGAATCCTTTCGGTAAACGAAGCCATGGGCTCAGATTTGCTAGGAGTAGCTTGGGACTTTAGATTGAATAACTTCCGAGGTTTTTCCGGTTTCTGGAGCTTCGTGTCTGTTCTACGGTCGTCACGTAAGATGCCAACTAGAGGTCGGTCCTTCTTTGTCTCAGGAACTTCACCCTTCTCTTTTTTTTGAGAAAACATTTTAAAACTCGTCTTTTTTTCGCTTTGTATGCCGATACTCCGAACTTCGACTTCCTTTAGACACAGGGGTCCTGTGGGCTGGTTGGCGTGACTGCAATGTTCGTATGGGTCTTCGCACATGGAACCCGTATCTTCAGGGGAGCCGCAGTCGTAATGATGATACGGGGTGTATCTATCGCTAACCGCCCTGGGATAGTCTGCCATGTGCGGACGGTACGGAGAGTAATCGTACTCGTAAGAAGGTGTATAGCGAGGATCATGCCGAAGCGGAGGTGGGTGCTCATACTCCTGTCCATACATTGAATAGGTGGCAAATTCCTGATTAAAATTATGCGCTTTTGGTATCACGTCTACTTCAATTGACCGCTCACTATGGCATACTTCATGGATATTTTCTTTCCTATTCTTTTTACTGTTCTTACGTAACAGTCTTAAAGCGCTGGCGAATTTGCTTTCTGGCGGGTGTTGAGGGCTTTGTGTAGGGATATTAACAGGTATTGTCTGTAAGAAAAAAACATATTTTTAGACGTATAGTCTATGATTTGTAACAATATACGTCGTGGAATTTCCTTGAAAAGCAAATTTTATATGTCAAGTAGATAACACTTACCTTATTTCGTAAATTATATTCATTCGTTTCACGCGGTATCAGATAATCTGGGACCGTTTCGCGGCTGATCCTTTCTTCGAGCAGGGAGTCGGAGTAGCTCGGATAGGTGGCGTAGTAGGGATCAAACTGCTGCCGCGACACGATGGCCTCGCAGCTTTTGGAGTAGCATCGCAGCGGCGGCGTCCCCACGGCGGCATCATGCAGCGTGTGCTGGCTCTTCGCCAAGCTCGGCGTACGCCGCGGCGCTCGCGCGGGCTGATCTCGTGGAGTCATCGACTCCTTACGCATTCCCGGATTTCGCGCCACGTAGTTATATATTTCTCTGATCAGCAGGTCAGTCTCGCAGTTTGATTTCGCTGGTTCGGCTTCGGTGCAGTTTACTTTTGAACATGTCCGGCATGGAGCGTCACGGGTATCTGTTGCTTGTTGTGGTGCATGGTTTTGGTGGCACGGCACGTTTGTGCAGACGCAGCTGGGGCTGGCGACGAGATACGGCAATCCGTGTGCTCCGTACATGGGTATCACTTGCGGGTAACAGCATGGGTTTGTGAAGCCGGGCACGAACTGTGGCGCCACGGACGGGATGCTGGGTTGCCCGAAACCGAAAAGGGTATTCTTCGTCGCGTTATTGGTCTCATTGTCGCTTCCACGAAGTGTACCGTCTAGGTTCTTTCCGCTATTCTTGTCAGACCCGCTCACGTGACCACATTGGGAAGTTGATGAATCTTTTTTTAGATCTTGTAGAAAATTTTGAAGTATATTCTTTATTTCACTCAATGCTTTATCTGTCTTATCTTCCACAACACTCTCATCGTTGTCCTGAGTTTTGCTATTGTCGAGAGTATTACTTGTGGTGTTATTCTGAGACGTAAAACAATGTTGACTGCTCATCATCGTGCCTATGTCATCGTATAGTCTGTTACTTTTATCACGATTAATTGCATACTTTGGACTTTGCATGTTTCGGGGAGTCTCTTCTATCGACTCGTTGTATTCATAAGTCGGGATGTGTTCATAAGCTGTGCGCCTATTCGGTGATCGTTTCCTCTGTGGTTCCGGTTCGTACTGTTCATAATCTTCATAAACTTTATAGTTTTGTGTCTCTAGATTGAGCCGAGGCCTGTGAGTTCTAGGCGACGGAGGTACTTCATTCATGATATAATGGTCTTCTACGAATTTCCTTCTGGATTTTGGACTAGTCTTTTCCTTGACAGGGACAACATCGTACAGCTTGGAGTCGTTGTAATTTTCGGCGCGGCGCCTGCGCAGGCGGGGAGGCCATGGTGCGCTGTTGTAACGTGTGTCGCAAAGACTGCGCATATCCCGCAACTCGGCGGCGTAGGTGCGCCGACAGTCCACTGCAGGGCCTCGGCTTAACAAGGATAATTCGCTCTCCGGTATTACCATTTCACGTGGTGAATACTTTTCATCTCGACACACTGGTGTCGAAATTTGGCTAATATCAGATGCTCTTCTGCCAAAAAAGCTTACTGGCTTATACTGTCGTTTTATAATATCTGCTATAAATTGCTGATCATCGTTTGGTTGTTCATTTTTCTTCTTTCTCCGTCTTTCATTTGATGCATGCGGACTCCTTGATTTGTGTCGTTTAGGTTTCTCCCTGCGTCTTTTTGTCCTTAGCACTTCGGGTTGAACTCCTCGAGCATACCCCTGCTGGCGACTGTGGCACGTAACGTTCTGGGGTACTGGATCCCTGAAGGTAGGGATTACTGTGCTCAGCGACTCGCAGCTGCCTAAACCAGAAACGGAGTTCTCCATGATTGTATCATTTCCGCGTTTTCGTACTCGCGATCCAAATCCATTATACTTCTCATAAGGGTTTTGTTTATTCCTTTTAGGTTTCTGAATGGGAACATCATGACTCGAACTCGGTGCGTAATTTATTTTATCTAATGAGCGCGGTTTCCTATCACTATGGTCATCATAAAACCTTAAACCACAATCGTGGGAATTTCTAGAAAGGTTGTCGTTCGTCTTGTAAAGGACTTTAGTGTCTGAGTCGTTGGGAATGAAGCCTTGATCGGAAAATCGCCGGTGTCGGTGCTTTGGGCTAGTCGTACAATTTTGGTCTCTTGGTGTGAAATTCTCTGCTTGTCTTCTATAAACGTCCCCAACGCTAGCAAGGCCGCAATAAACCGGAGGCGCGGCGTGCAGTTGGTGTCCCATGGTTGCCCTGTTCAAATTGCCGATGTTATCTGTTGTGCTTGAATTAAGTTTGTTGCCGGACAATGACGTCAGAGAACCTGAAAACGATATCTAGTTACATTTCATATTGAGAACACGTAAGGAAAAGGGGAAGTTTCTAGAGACTTATCTTGTTGTTAGTACTTTCTAAACTTAATTCCTATGCCTATAGGATTCCAGTTTGCTACAACGAAATATCATTATTATGCCCCCAGAATGTGACGGACCGCCTTCCTTGTAGGCTGGATAATTAACAACTAGGGCTGATGCCAAATAACGAGCCATATACAGCCAATGACCGCGTGGTGACGGCAGTAAGAATACATAAGAGAAACCTATGTCTGGTATGGGATATACAGCCAAGAAGTATAAGTGTTAGGCTGCGGCTCCATTGAGGCGGAGAGGAGCGGAGATGTGCAAAATTGACCAATTGCATTCTTCAAATTCAAAATTCGAAACACTGTGATGCGGTCTCATTGGCCAATTTTGCACATCTCCGCTCCTCTCCGTGTCAATGGAGCCGCAGCCTAAGGCGAGCGGCGCGTGCGGCGGGGAGTCGATCCCCAAGGGATTTGTATTGCGTGCACTTAGCCACGCGCATACGTTTGCATCTGATTAACATGTATACCCCACCGCACGCCTCCCTGGAGCGTCCACTCAGTTTGCGCGCTTACAGTACACTTACTAAGAGTCTTTCGGAAGAAGTTGCGTATAGCCCTGTAGCGCCTCCGAGCGCGCGGAGAGATGCGCCGACGCGGCGTCCTCAGGCTCATCTCCCTACAACATCTCAGCTATTTTAATTTTTTAAAATACCTGCCCACATTCGGGCATACATTTCATATTATAAAATTCAAATTACGCTTAAAATTAATTTTATTTGTTACGTTTAGGTTTGACTTTTGAATTTCATTTATTGAGATGACATTCTTGTTTTGTTATCGTCGTGCGAATTTTTTGCAATCGGCCAGTGAGTGGCAGAAAAATTAAACCACGTAATTTACTTCTAACCTATTTGCTGAAATATTTATAGAAATATTGAATTTTAGGTACCTGAAAATAGTGTCAGCAAAAAAACCTTGTATAATAAATAAAGCAAATAATACTCTAATAATAAACATGACATAGATAGTTTATACTTTATTAATCTGACGAAACGAAACTACAGTACCTATTCACACCTTAATCTATACTACCACGGTACTCGTAATACAACTTTTGTTTTATACATCCCATTTACCCTTATCATTTTAACTATGTGGTCAAAATTCCACAGACTTCTGACACGGATGCCAAGTATCCTGCATATTCGTCAGATCTCTTTCGGGTTCCCCAAAGAGTATAAGCAGCCCATTTCTAAGAACTTCCGACTCTTCCACGTACTGCGATATAGGTGGGAGCTTACACCATTGTTGGCGTGCTTGGTCCTCGACATGTTTCTTATATGTGGAGCCACGTATAACGGTTTCACAAACAGGGTATGTGTCACATTATTTTGTTTCATACATTTCGAATAGGTACTCCCATGAGCCTTATTATTATCGTATGAGCTGAAATTATACTTCTGGCTAAATATCAGACCGAATATTATACAGAATTTAGCAGTAGCCTAAATAAAGGCTGAGTATTTTTTATTATTGATGTGGCTGACAGTAAGGCTAAGAAACTACCCATTTTATACTGCGACATTCAACCGTCAAGTAAAGTCGACGGCATAAATATGTGTACCTGCACCATTTTACCTTATGTTGTTGAAATAAGGAGGGAATTTAAAAATACACATTTTTTGCCCCTAAATATGGAACAACACAACAATAAGAAGAAACAATACATAGATAGACAAATTGTTAATGTAAGGTAATGCGGTTTTTTTAATGGGGTAAGACAAAAAGTCGTCCTCTGGAACAGCGTATAGGTACCTACAGCTTTTTCTCTTACCCCGTTAAAAACCGTTTCATCTTACCCCACGTTACTTTACTAAAAATAATATTCCCGGTGCAAAAATGCCCATAACGCGAATAGTGTTGCCGCCTTGTATAACAATACAGAGCTTTTGCACCAGAAGCGATTTGGAGCGGGGTTTTCCCTTTTCTACCTGTCGACGTCCTATTTCTATAAATAAATAAATAACTTTTATTAATTTTCATTTAGATTCGTTTTGTAATGGTTTACAATAACTATTTTCTTCGTGACAGTGGGGATAAAAAGCTTGTGTTTCACTTAGCTGTTACTTGCACTTATAGGTTTTTCATCACTCGTACTAAACTTTTAACTTAAAAAAACTAGCTGGTCTCGTTGGAATATTTTGCTTGCTTGGGTCTCAAACAACAACTTAGCACCCTCGCAAAAACGAAGACGTGACTATAGATCGATTCATCCACGAAGAAGCATGGCTTGGTTCGTTTTGTCATACAATTACAGGTTACTTTGATAGATCCGCGCATCTTAGTCAGTGAAACCGTCTATATTTTCTATTATATTGCTGTTTGTGTTGGTTGTTCCCTGGGCAGGTGGACATCCAGCTCACACAGCACGACTGGAACTGCATCTCCCGCCGCATGGACCTACGGAACCCCACGACGCACAAGCTGTTAGTGCTGCAGCAGCAGTACGAGCCCTGGCCTGAGATGAAGAGTGTGCTTGACAAGATGGCGGAGAAGGAGGCCAAGCCATGTGCCCTGAGGAAACGAGATAAATAAGCTTATAATCATTTCAAAAACGGAGTGAAATATATGATGATTTTTCGTTTCAATGCTTGTTTGTTTTCATTTTCTGTAACCCGAATTCCTTGATAGCTGCGATGAGCTGCGATGAAAATTTAGAGTAGTATTCATAAAGAAAAGTTGGATTTTTTATTACTCAGGTGTAATGGTGACACGTCTGATAATATTGGTATAAT
Organism: Thaumatotibia leucotreta; assembly: GCA_025490895.1. Classification (NCBI taxonomy): domain Eukaryota; kingdom Metazoa; phylum Arthropoda; class Insecta; order Lepidoptera; family Tortricidae; genus Thaumatotibia; species Thaumatotibia leucotreta. The sequence continues at coordinate 103,341 of JALPQI010000531.1, forward strand.
TGCTGTGCCAAAAATATGTAACCTAACAATTTTCGATTTTATTCAGTGCCAACAAAGTGGAATGGAAGTGGTATTTATACATTTTTTGTTGACTGTACCTTAATGTCGAAATAATGAAGTTTTGTATGCATATCGGCGTATCAATTAAAATAAATTGATAAATAATTATGAGACGTGACGGTTTCATCGAATCATACTTACGTAAGACTTCAGCTGTTGATTTTAGTGAGCTAAAAGCCATAGTATAGTATAGGGCAAGGGAATTTGTCCAAAGGGTGAAACACGGTAAAGAAGATGGATTAGTAAAGTTTCAGGCCACTTTTCTGTAAAAACCATAACCTTTCAGAAATGCTGACTTACAGCGCGTCTATGACGTGACACAATATTCTCTTTCAAACTGTCAAAATTGTATCACTACTAAATCATTTTTAAAATTAACTGGACATTACTAAACGTTGACAAATTTTTTAATGTAAATTGTGACAAAGGAGCATAAATGTTCCATAGTCGCATTGATGATGTTTTCAAAGTTACTTAGCAGCGCCAGCGTGGCGCTCCGACTCTCGGCCCGTCTTCTGGCCTCGCGAGGCCCCCAGACCCGGCGTTTATCGGGCTTCGGCCTCAGAACCCAGTACGATAACAACGCACTTCCTTACAGGTTGCGTATACCGTACGCAGCCGCAAACTATTGGGAGACCGTCCCGCTGTTCGTCGTGTGTTTGTTTGACATGTGCATCCTGGTTGGCGCCGTCATGCATAATATAACATCAGCGGTATGATATAATTATATGTATTTTCTAAGCTATTGGACCCTAATCCGTAGTAGAGCATGAGCTACCTTAACATATATACTTGAACATTGATTTAGACATAGAAAGTACTTTTTAACCGACTTCAAAAAAAGGAGGAGGTTCTCAATTCGACTGAATTTTTTTTTTTTTTTTTGTTGTATGTATGTTACCTGATATCTCCGAGAATAGTGAACCGATTCTAAAATTTATTTTTGTGATCGAACGTATATTACCCCGAGATGGTCCCATTGGCACCAAGTTGGGGTCTGATGATGGGATCCTGGAGAAATCGAGGGATCTCTTCAAATGTTATAGGTACATGTATGGCGCTTTTGGTAATTTTCATTCATTTACAAGAATTTGCATTCAGAAAGTAGGATTTGAGGAAACCAATGATGGAAACAAATCGGGAATCTTGGAGAAACCGGTTGAAGTCGGTTTTTTAAATTTTTAATTTGGTGATTATTCAGTGACATTCTCGTAAGTACAAACGTATAGTAATTTAGTAACAGGCCCTGAGGTATGTAATGTTTTTTCTAGTAAGTACGGACGACTAGACAACTACCTGAGGGCCTGTTTTAGGGTGAATATCTGAGCATTTCAACCGACTAATCTTGGTGGGATCATTTTTGCCGAAGTTTCTATTCGTTAAAATGTGCTACTTTATCATTTTAAGGAGGCACGGTCATCATCATCATTATCAGCCAATGATAGTCCACTGCTGAACGTAGGCCTCTCCTATTAACTATGCGTATAGACGCATTAGGAGGTAAATGCCCATAATCGCCACGCTGGGCAAGCGGATTGGCGATCGCAGTAATGTGTCCACTATGATGACGCTGCTGCCCATCATCAATCTTTAATCAAATATGGTCAGTGACACTTCAATCCCTTAGTCGACTCTTACGACACCCGCAGGAGAAGTTGGGGTGGTGACAAATGTATTCTTTCTGCCGTCACCACACGGCCAAGGAGGCACGGTACCATATACAAATTACGAAGTATAACATTGTGAGACGTTTAGAAACTTCGGCAAAAAGATGCCACCAAAACTAGGCGGTTGAAACGCTCAGATATTTACCCATTCACCCTTTAACCATCCCTAACGAATACTTATCTTTCTGTCAGAATTCGTTAAGAAAAGGATAGTCATAATTTTATTTAACGGATATGTTGACGGTGATTGTTAAACAAGCCGTAACTCTTACATAGGCGGACCTGCAGTTCACGCACGACCGGAACCGCTCCATCTCGCGCACTATGGACCTTCGGAACCCGGTCATCCTCAAGCACCTGGTGTTCTACCAGCCCTACGAGCCCTGGCCCGAGATGCAGCAGGTGCTCGACAAGATGAGGGATGCTGAGAAAAAGGCGCTCCATCGGTTGGAAAGCTGCGCGAACACTTAAAAAACGAAAGTCCGGCCATACACAGACCCCTTCAAGCCAGGGATCGGATAAAGCTATTTTCTCCATAGGTACAAAAGAACGGTTCTTTTTTCGTTCGTCTGTATATAAATTCTTTGTCAATGGAGTGATTTAGTTACATAAATTAATTACATAAAATATTTTTCATCACACTTGCTGTCTAAGCGCGCCATTCTTGCGTGCGTAGCGGGAGTAATAGAAAAGTGAAATTCCCTAGGGAGTAATAGAAATGTCAGTTCATCATTTAATAATATTATGTCTTAAAACTATTTTTTTGTCGGCAAGTGTGATGAAAAACATTGTTTGCATCACGGTCGGTAAGCAGAATCCTAACTCGAGTCATAAAAGCTTCTGACACTCTCGTTAGTAGTTCCGTACTTACCTCCCTTGATGCACAATGTACGGTCGAGGAAATTGAATGTTTAGCAGTTTATGGCTCACTTTACATTGGACGTCTTAGTACATACATGACAACCAAATTAACTTGAACCGCAAAGTGCTAAACATTTAATTTCCTCGACTATACTATAGTACTTACTGCGTGAAGACTGCAGACACAGGACGACCTGCTTGAAACGGTCCGTGTATGGTCGGTCTAACCAACGCAAATGGCTTTACAAATCACGTTTTAAACCAGTTTATTTAAAATTATCCTCCACCTTTTTTAGGGTTCCGTAGCCAAAATGGCAAAAACGGAACCCTTATAGATTCGTCATGTCCGTCTGTCCGTCTGTCCGTCTGTCCGTCTGTCACAGCCGATTTACTCGGAAACTATAAATGCTACAGTAACGAAATTTGATGAGAATATGTGATGTATGAACCGCTACAGGATTATGATACTAAATTGTAAAAAAAACCATAGGGGTGGGGGCCCTCCCTACATGTAACTGAGGGATAGAATTTTTTTTTTAGTTTTACATAAGCGTGTGGGGTATTAATAGAAAGGTCTTTAAAAATGATATGAAGGTTTATACATCACATTTTTATTTAAGCAAATCGTTTTCGAGATATCAGCTCTCAAAGTCTGAAAAATGTGTCCCCCCCCCCCTCTATTTTTTAAACTACGCGATATAAAATTCTGAAAAAAATATATGTTATGCATATTAATAAACTCTATCAACGATTTTTGGTTTGATTAAATTATCTCCTATAGTTTTTGAGGTAGGTTGATTTAACTGTATTTTTTTAATAATAAATTGATAATGGTACGGAACCCTTTGCGCGCGAGTCCGACTCGCACTTGGCCGGTTTTTTTTATAGGTATTTTTCATCCCGATGATTTATTTTGTAACGGTAACCATAATTCAACTATTCCAAACTAGGAGTTTTTATTTTATTTTGTGATACCTATTTATTTACACACTTATTTGTATAAGTCGTGAATAAATATGTGCTATAAATAGAACAGATGTTTCATTGATTGACGAAAATACTTTTTCCCCTCATACTCAAATAATATAAGCGGGTAAAAAACTCAATTTAATCACTACTACTTAGTGGTTTACTAGTAAGTAAAGTAATGACCTTGGAGTGTAGGGCGAAGTAGCATTTGTTTGACAAATAACAAAACGTAAATTTTTCATAATAATTGACTCGTTCCACATTAATTATTGAATGAGAATCGTTCGATATTTGCGACCAGACAAACAGACTATACGAGGGTGAATCAACTTTTTTCTGTCTGTTATTGCTATAAACCTGAGTCACACTGGTTTCATGCAAAATTTTATTATGCTACTTAAACTATGCAAACATGCATTTTTCAGGTGTTAATAAAGCTCTTTCCTTATTGGGCCACCTATATAAACATGAACAAAAGATACGCATTCCCGTGTCTCTTTTAGTTCGCGGTGACACCAGTGCGTAGTTTTGCATAAAACCACCGTGACTCAGGTAACCGTAACCATGGCAAGATTTATGCGTCGTTGGACTAAAAGTAAATATGGCGATATATAAAAATGTCCACTTGCTTAAATTCGGGCGTATATAATTTTGACGAAGTATAAAAATGTTCACCTGTATATTAGACCAAATATAAACATGTTGCGACACTAGACTAAAAGTAAATATGGCAATGTATAAAAATGTCCACTTGCATAAGTTCGGGCGTATATAATTTTGACGAAGTATAAAAATGTCCACCTGTATTATGATTGTTGGTGGTAATGAATTTGATCCGTATATGTATTATTATAATCCTGGACCTATAGTAAAGAAAGTAGTCATTTTTATATTCAGACTTGATTAGACTTAGACATTTGTACACTTTGAAAGTAGTCATTTTTATATTTCGACTTGATAAGACATAAACATTTTTATAATTTGATAGTAGTCATTTTTATATTCCGACTTGATAAGACTTAAGCATTCTAAAGTATTGACTTTCTAACACTCGGACCAATTTTATTTTATATGTAGACATTTTTATACATCGCCATATTTACTTTTAGTCCAACGACGCATAAATCCATGGCAAGAACAGACAGAAATACCTAAGTTGATTCACCCGAAACATTTTTCATACAAAATGTCCTCCAGGACCCGTTTCTCGAAAGCTTGTAACTTGTAATACAAGTGGAAATCTCTTTTTGACACCCTAAGTTGGATAAGGACTTCCGCTTTTTTACAAGTTTCAAGGTTTTGAAAAATAGGCCCCTCGCCTAAAAAATGTCCCTGAGATTTGCGAACTTCGGTGTTTGCGGCAGGCCTGAAGCGTTCGGTACGCTTTTGTCAAACAGCTCAGCCGAAACATTCTAAAATCCACGTAGACACAATTAAACCTGCCAACATAGTTCAGGCAGGGACAGTTCCCGTACCACGAGCTGACGTGACCTGTATCTTTATCAACGGCGTAACTGACTTTCTCTCGCTCACACCTGTAAGTGTACGAGCGGGATGAACAGTAAACGCTTACACTTTAATTGCCGATATTTTTTTCGTACTTTTGCCATGTTCAGCTCTTTGCTTAATCATACATAAAAGGCGTTTCACCTACATGGATGAGTCATACTGAGCAACTTTTACTACTTGACCGACCCCGAAATGGCGAATAAACTTTTCATATAAATTTCGAGGATTTTTCTCTGACACTTCTACGAAGGTGTCCATTAGAATGAGAGAGACAAATCTTCGAAATTTGCGGATTTCGAAGTTCGCGGTAGGGAACTAAGGACTGCAATTAAGGTTTTGAATGTTACGCTAATTTGGTGGCCTTTGCCATGCGGCATACTGAAACTGTTGAACTGCGTGATCGAATCAAAAACGAGGAGATCCGCAAGAGGACTAAAGTCACCGACATTGCTCTCAGAATTGCCAGACTTAAGTGGCAGTGGGCTGGGCACATCGCCAGAAGATTAGTTGGCCGATGGGGCCAGAAACTGCTGGACTGGCGACCACGTACCGGAAGACGCAGTGTGGGCTGACCTCCCACAAGATGGTCCGACGATCTGGTCAAGGTCGCGGGAACCAGCTGGCTGGAGGTAAGCAGCGCAGTACCGGTCATATTGGCGACCATTGGGGGTTATTGTACCAACTAAGATAAATTCATACATGCAATTAAATAATAAATAATAATTAATAAATAATAAATGCATAATTAAAATATTGAATACATATACGTACATATGTAGGATATACATCCTACACATCAATAAATACTCAACCAATTCACAAAATGACGGAGAGTCACAACTTTTTCAGATTGTTCTTGAATGACGCTACAGACTGGGACTGTCTGAGGGACAATGGAAGCCCATTCCACAATTTGGTGTCCCTAAAAGTGAAAATGCCTTAATATTTCAAGCTCATGGTAAGGCCAGGGGGCAATCGGAATCGAACCTGCAGCGGGCGTGTTTGCCCTCCCCCGACTGCAGTGATTGCAGCAGATATTCCTGCACAGACTGCCTCGCTCTAGATACTGCTTTTCAAAAGTGTTGCGGCCACTGCGACACTCAAAGCTACGAGTACTGAAAAATAGTTATACAGGGCGTCCCACGGCGATGCCACATGGAGGGAAAGTACCTTAAGTATCATAGATAGCGTATTTTGCTGAAAGAAGACTTCATTTTATTTTTAAGATTTAGTAAAGTTGCATTCAAACTTTTTTATTTTTTTTGATAAAAAAATTATATGAAAAAAATATATCGCCTTGTCGGAGGAAATAATAAGGAATATACCTTAATTGTTGTAAATGAGCATCTTACTGAAAGAAGACTTCATTGTATTTTTAAAACTGAATAAAACAGCATTCACTTTTTTTTGTTTTTTTATTTTATTGTTTGTATGGAAAAAAAATATCGCGACGTCGGAGAAAAAACACCTTAATTATTGTGAATGAACATCTTACTGAAAGAAAACATTTTTTCGATTTAAAAAACAAGTTCCCATTTTTTTTATTGAAAAAAAAAGTATGGAAAAAAATAATAGCCCCGATTCCCGGTTTAACCATGAAATAATTCAAAACGCAATTCAACTTGTTTTTTAAATCAAAATAATGTCTTCTTTGAGTAAGATGTTCATTTACAATAATTAAGGTATTTTTTCTCCGACGTGGCGATAATATGTTTCCTCAAAAAAAAATTAAAAAAAATTGTATACCTACTGTTTTATTCACTTTTAAAAATAAAATGAAGTCTTCTTTCAGTAAGATGCTCATTTACAACAATTAAGGTATATTCCTTATTATTTCCTCCAACAAGGCGATTTTTTTTTTCATAAGTACAATTTTTTTATCAAAAAAATTAAAAAATTTTAATACATCGCGAATCGCGTCTAAATCGCGATTAGAATGGAATTCGAAAGTACTGTTGACACAACAGTGTACAAATCAATCTAGAATATATTTGTAGTTATATTCATAGTTTAACTGCAGAGACTTGAGGACAATAGATTAAATAATCAGAATCACTCACTATATCTATAAACAACTCTTTTCTAGGTATATGTTGTGTCAACAGTACTTTCGAATCCCTTTCTGGCCTGCTACCGCTGTGGGCTACCTTCCCACTTCCAAGTAAACACTTACTTATAATTACATATTTACACTTTATATAACAACGTAACGTAATATATATTATTATATATAGATATACATAAATATTATATTTAACTATTTACATCTATTTACACAACTACACAAACATATACAATATTAATTTTCAATTACATACGCATAATATACACCGCATTTATATATCGTCCGTCAAGAATCTTTGACGTGCCAACAAGTCGAGTGCTAAGCTTACGCGCACCGAGATAACGGGAGCGCCCGGTTTGTGCATGCTCCTTGCCGGCCGGCGGTCGCCGCGCCCCGCATCAGTCTGCATATGAAACTGACGCGGAGTGCATGTCGCTTATGACCGCTAATCGCATTACGATCGCTATCGCTTACGCCTATATTTATTCGCTTTTCTATTTATCTTCCGTACTATCTCTTCTGTGTAACTATCTTCCGAACTTTGGATACTCCTTCTGTGTTGTAAATTATTGACATTATAATTGTACAAAAGAGTTAAGTGGATGTTTGGATTATTCGCCCTACGTACATCCCCATACCGCGAACACCGAAGTTCGTAAATTTCGGAGATTTATCTCTGTCACTCCAACTAAGGCGTCATTAGAGTGACAGAGAAAAATGCCCGTAATTTGGGAACTTCGATGTTCGCGGTAGCATGCCTGATTCCGGTTTGATAATACTGGTAGTTTTTATCCACCTTGCGCCTACGAACAAATAGAACATGGAAACCGCACGCCATACTAAATTGCCTTTCTAAAACGGTCCTGGATTTTAGTTGACAAGTGTCACCCCCTCTTCAATCCGTCTCGGTAATGAATTATATAAAAACTTAAACCGCCATTTAAAAATAGTTATGATTGGTCCATCAAAGTCTTGATTGGCTATATTCTATAAACATTTGTCAAAGATGTTGCGCCGAAATATGTGCGGTGTTAAGAAAAACGCTATGTCCTGCCCATCTTGGCACAATTTGGGCACAATTGAACAATTGGTTTTGGGGGCATTTTCGAGCTGGCGTTAGACGTCCATGTTATACAGGGTGTGGCCTGTAATAGGAGCAAAAAATGAAACGGTACACTAATTACCCAATAAATAGTCATAATTTAATAGTTAAAACTTAAAAAAAAATTTTTTTTGCAAAAAAAAACATTTTTTTCCTTTTTTTTATGTAGTTTTACTGCAGTCGACTTATACCAAAAAAGTTAAATCGGTGTAACACAAAAAAAAAAATTTTTTTTGCTAAACCAGTTAAAAAAACCATGAGTTCAAAAAAACTTTTTAGCTCATTTAGTTTTATGTCCACTGAACTACCAATATGTTTAATCATTAATAAGGTACAATGTTGTGATACCTAGATACATCACTCATAGGTCGTAACTTTAACATACTGTTTCTCCTTAATGGATAACTTTAAAACACTGGGACCTTTTGCGAATAACTAGAGGCAGTCAGAGGAGTCTTCCATTTGATTTATTGCTCCTGTTACAGGCCACACCCGGTATATGGTCGCCGCCTCGCGCATCCTTCGAGAGCGAAACTCTGCGGCAGTTCATGCTAAGCACACAGGATCTTGTGGGAGTATATCTATGCCCGAAAGAATTCCGGGCTTTTGACGCCGGGTTTCGGATTTTCCATTTTAATGCGCCGCCGATATTAAGCTCGGATAACGGAGTTTCTACCTCGTTTTTGTACAAGATCTAATTTAGTGTACCTACTTCTTATAAATATGCCCAATCTTTGTGCGAAATACCTACATGATTGTGTTTATATACTTTATATAATGTTAAGGATTATTGAATGCGGGATTCAATCGTGGTTTTGTTTTCATACAGCGTTTAATTACGTACAATATTTCTGAAAACGACGCAAATACAGGCAAAGGCTAAATAAGGTGTATTTAAAAATGCTCAAAAATATGTCCCAGCATATTTTTTATTTATTTTTTATTAGGCTGCTTTAGTGTCCCACTGATGGGCAAAGGCCTCCCCTCTTTTCCTCCATTCAGCCCGGTCGTCACATTTCTCCCGCCAATTCGGATAAAACGCGTCCAGGTCGTCCCGCCATCTCCTTCTCGGTCTGCCAATGCCCCGGCCAGCACCATCGAAGGTTTCCCGTGGGTCCCAGACTGAAACCAATTTGGCCCACCTTGCTGGGTGCATATGGCCAACATGCCCGGCCCAGTCCCACTTAAGCTTAGCGGTCTTGACACCTACATCTACAATTCCAGTTCTGGAGCGCAGTTCCGTGTTTCTGATTCGATCAGTTCTACGAACACCAAGTATGCTGCGCTCCATCGCCCTCTGGCAAACCTTGAGTTTTGACTTGAGAGCTGCAGTTAATGACCAGGGTGCTTAGCCAAGTTGACAATCGCTAGCGCTTAATCGTCAATCGTAAGCGCAAGCTAGCTAACTGTCTTTGTCGCACTAACATGAAAGAGTGACAGAGAGCGAAAACTACGATACGCTACCAGGCGCTAGCGATTGGCAACTTGGCTAAGCTTCCAGGTTTGTGCGCCGTAGGTTAGGACGGGCAAGATACAATACACATGTCAATGAGTTTGCGCTTGAGACACAGTACATTTTAATTGTGTGTAATAAGAACGTCGTAACTTAAATATAAAAGGATTCTTTCGATACATATTTGCACTTGAATACCTAATAGGTAACTACGAAATATCGAGAGTATTCCGAATATCGATTTGGCTTTCTATAACCGACAATCTCCGACCTTTGTCCATCATCCAGACCGCTTCACTGATTCTGAATATAATAACTCATTTTCACCGAAAATGTCTCTTCAACCAATTTGGCTTTTAACCCTCGATACATGTAATATTATTATGTAAGGCGTTATTCCTATTTACATAAGTTACATCACGTACTTGTTTTAAAGTCACATCGTATCTTACGATGATGAAGACGTCTGGCACTTCAGTGTGTAGCGTAATTTACGCTTGTTGATCCCAGCCCTCCGATGTCTCAAGCCGGCCGACTAGCACAACTTGCGTCGCGCGTGAATACACGGTGTTACACGAGGAAACCGAATAAAATTAACAGCATATTCCCGACTCCTGAGGTCGTAAGAAGCAAATAATGTACAGTCGACGTCAAAGAACTCATAGATATCGTTACGGTTCAGGTGCCAAAAATATATTTACACGGCTTTATTGCTTTGACATTAAGGTCGTGTAAATATATGTCATTGTCAAGCGCTAATTAACGATTCATTTTGAAGTATTGCTTTTCACTAAGGTTGCGTTTCCACCAGAACCTACCGACCACCTATTAATGACTCGAGCGAGGTGTCATTTGTATGGAAACAGATCCTCGCACATCTCTGGTGGAAACGCAGCCTAATAATTTCGTTTGAAATTAGAAATCTGCATATCAATCCTCGGCTTCGATTAAAGCCGGTAATTTAACAAAAAAAAAATGTCGGGCCATGCCCAGTGTAGAGTTCCGTAGTTATTCAAAAACTGCTCGGCCGATTATCTTCGAAATACTTAGTTTTATTTTAAAGTATTCCATAAGCCCGCTATTCATGTTTTTTTCATCACACTTGCTGTCTAAGCGCGCCATTGCTTGCATGCGTAGCGGGAGTAATAGAAAAGTTAAATTCCGTAGGGAGTAATAAAAATGTCAGTACGACATTTAATAATATTTTGTCTTAAAACTTATTTTTTTGTCGGCAAGTGTGATGAAAAACATTGTATGCATCACGGTCGGTAAGCGGAATACTAACTCGAGTCATTTAAAGCCGGCGTCGGGCTTCTAACACTATTGTTAGTAATTCCGTACTTACCTCTCTTGATATAATGTATTTGATATAATTATTGGAATTGGGTTTTTTTTTCTTCTGGAGCGGTTATTTCCGAAAATAAGTCATCGGATCGTTTGCCGTCTGTCCGGCATAACCCTTGTAGCGGAGAGTGACTCATTACAGCTGAGACCACCCACCGCGAATCGATATAATAAATTAATTGTCTATTTTTCACATGTAATATGATACCATGTAATTCGATATTGTAAACATAGAAAATAATTATTCATTTTCTTCAACCTTGTACTTTAGACTCGTGTTAAGAACAAAGGAAATGTTTCCCTATAAAAGCTAGCATATTTATTAATCAATACATTCGTCTTCCTACCGTTGCGTGTATCACTCATTACGCACCCCTACGCTCCTTACACTTCATGGCGACCCACTGCCAGTCGGGCTGTTCGAAACAGCCTCATGGTGACTCGAGATAGCCCAGCCCAGCCCAGCTCTGCATAATCGACGCCGCATCAACGAAACCCTCAGCCATTCCACCAGCTGTCCAAGAACGAAAAATAAATCAGCAGCAGCGATCAGAAACCAAACCACGTCATGGGTGGAGGGTGTACAAAAGAAGAGAAACAGAAAGAAGTAATCATCGCACAAACAGGAGCAGCGAACAGCGCCCAGACAGAGCAGACCGATATCACAAAAATATCAACTTACTTGACTACAGCTGTACTCATCTTGATAGCCCTAATTTTCGTCTACGCTCTATGGAAAAAACTGCATAAACGGCTCACCAGGAAGATCGAGCGTCAAACTATGGCAACAATGATGCGCAACAACAGCAACAAAGCAGCGCGCCAAGCAGAACAGAACGTGTAGAAGCCACCTGCAAGCAGCAACGTCACACTTCACCGAACCCCAACCAGTCTCGCCGCCCACCCGCCTTCGGAACCCAGTAAAAACCTTAAGATGACTACAGGTACCATGTAAATTATTGCGTTTATTTAATACTAAATTGAATTAAGGCATACAATTATTCCCTTGTAAAATATTAATATAGTGTTAGTATCAGTATACAATGACCACAATTCACGAATTATATGATAATTTAAAATCACTTCAGGAAGATATTAGAAAACTAGGACCAAAACGCCGAAACGAAGCTATTGGCCAAACTAAACTCCAAAAAGTTAAATTATTATACAAACAATACGAAGATTATATCAATGAATATAGTTTAAAATTGGAAAAATCAGAGATATCAATAACAGAAAGTGAATTAATTCAGTCTTACTTAACAAAAATAGAGGACGTTTATAGTAAAATAATAGCATCATACGAAGAAGAAAATCAAAACAAAATGGCATCAAGTGATAGTTTCAACTTAAAAACAGCTGTAACTTTGTTACCAGCCATGGATGGCTCGGAAGCCGTCACAAAACAATTAATAGACGCAATAGAGTTGTATTCTACAATGATAAAAGAAGCCGACGCGAAGTTATTAATAAATTTTGTAGTTAAAACTCGACTAACTCAAAGTGCTAAGCTAAGAATATCAGATAAACACACTAGTGTAAGCGACTTGATTGAAGAGATGAAACTTCGTCTCTTAACCATTAAATCCGCAGCCGCGATTCAAACTAAGCTAATAATGACTAAACAAGGAAATAAGTCTATAGACAAATATGGACAAGATTTAGAGGACTTATTTGTGAACCTCACGATAACACAAGCAGAAGGAAAGTCAGACGCATACAAAGTTTTACATTCCTTAAATGAAAAAACCGCGATAGCTAAATTCGCAGAAGGATTACGAAACGAACGACTAGGCATAATAATAGCATCACGAGGATACACCTCACTAAAAGACGCCATTCAAGGTGCTAAGGACCACGAAATGTCCACATTTTCACCACCAGCACCAGCGCAAGTGTTATACTTCCGCAACAAACAATATAATACGCATAAACCATCCAGAGGTCATTACAATAATAGACCACTAGGTAGATACCCACATCGTTCGTACCCTAGTATAAAGGCATCATATAAACCATCATTGCCATACAGAACTAATATTAACCACTACCAACCAATGAGAACCACTAATAACAATGGCACGCGTAATAATACTACTACGCGCGGAAATCGACAAAAGTATTTTTACTCAAATAAAACTCACCACATAAATACGGCGATCGAAAACCCGCAAGATCCCAGCAACACAACCCCGGCATTAACATTTTTTCGTCAATAAAAACTACATTTTAACATACAATCATATGAATTCAGTTCAATTTAAAATAAACAATACAACGTACATATGGCTAATTGATACTGGAGCAAGCTTAAGTGCAATAACATATGAAGCAGCGTTACGATGCCGCGGAAATATGATACCAAAAATGACTCATATAAATGGACTAGGAGGAACAATTAAATCTCACAATACAATTATTTTAAACTTGCAGTATAATAACCAGACATTTGAACATGAATTTCATGTATTTCCAAGAAAAACATTACCCTTACAAGTAGATGGTATAATCGGACAAGACTTTTTGATAAAATATAAATGTCTAATAAACTATGAGACAGGAACAATCACACTAAATAACAACACATTACTAACGTTACCTTTATCATTACAAAATACGGAAATTAAAACAATAACCTCAAATCACATAAAATTACCAGCACGAAGTGAATCACTCGTAAAAATTCCCACAAATTATACAGGAGATTGTATTATACTTTCGAGCGAAGTTGCACAAGGAATTTTTGTAGCCAACACTATAAGTAGTACCAAAAACGGAAATATAACAGTAAAAATATTAAACACACGTGACGAAAATATAATGTTAAACAATTTCACACCAGAAATTCAATCAATAAATGACTACAACTGTTTTTCTTTTGACAAATGCAACAACAATGCAGATCGAGTTAAATTACTGTTTTCACTCTTAAACTTTGACAATTTAAATAATGAAGAAAGTAACTCCATTGCCAATATATGTGCAAAATACGCCGACATTTTCCAATTACCAGGAGATAAATTAAGTACCACAAACCTGTATGAACAAAAAATACGACTTAAACCTAACGTATCACCAGTATACAGCAAACCATATAGATTACCCCAATCACAAAAATCAGAAATCAAAAAACAAATACAACAAATGTTAGACAATGACATCATAGAGGAATCCCAGTCCGAATGGGCAAGTCCAATACTTTTAGTACCCAAGAAATCAGATTCCAGTGAAGAAAAGAAATGGAGATTAGTGATTGACTACAGAAAGGTCAATGATGTAATCGAAAATGATAAATTCCCCTTACCTAATATCACCGACATTCTAGACTCTTTGACCGGTGCCATGTATTTCACCACTCTAGACTTGAACCAGGGTTATTATCAAATACAACTAGACCCCGAAAGCAGAAAGTATACAGCATTCATTGCAGATAAACACTATCACATGAAAAGACTACCAATGGGATTAAAATCCAGCCCAAATGCTTTTAGTAGAGCAATGACCATAGCTATGTCAGGACTTAACTACATACAATGCATAGTTTATTTGGATGACATCATTGTCATGGGTAGAAATTTACAACAACATAATAAAAACTTAATGGATGTCTTTGGAAGATTACGAAAGGTTAATTTTAAACTAAATCCACTAAAATGTAATTTTTTACAAAAAGAAATATTATATCTAGGACATGTAGTAACTCCAGATGGAATAAAACCTGACCCAAAAAAGATCACGGCAGTTCAGAATTTTCCAACACCAAAAAACGCTGACGAAGTTAGACGTTTTGTAGCATTTGTAAATTATTATAGAAAATTCATCAAAAATTTCTCCGAAATAACACAACCATTAACCAATTTAACAAAAAAAAATGTAGACTTTAATTGGACAAAACAGTGCGAAGAAGCATTCCAAACGCTAAAAACAAATATCAGTACACCGCCGTTACTACAGTATCCAGACTTTTCAGCAGAAAATACTTTCACGATACACACGGACGCATCAGGCATAGCCATAGGATGTATACTATCAAATAAAAATGGTTTACCGGTAGCATATGCAAGCCGACCATTAAACAAAGCAGAAAAGAACTATCCAACAACTGATAAAGAATTATTAGCAATTGTATGGAGCGTAAAATATTTTCGACCATACCTATACGGGCGAAAGTTTAAAATTATTACAGATCACCGCCCCCTCATCTACTTATTCAGCATGAATAATCCATCAAGTAGACTCACCAAGTTTCGATTATGTCTAGAAGAATACGACTTCACGGTAGAATATTTGAAAGGAAAAGATAACGTAGCTGCAGACGCGTTATCTAGGATCGAGATTACCAGTGACGAACTAAAAAGTATGACAGAACATGTAATATCAGTAATGACTAGAGCACAAAGAAAACACCAAGAACAACAAAACCAGAATGGCACAACACATTCACAGAATCAAGGTTCCAACCGTGACAGGCCTGCGCAACCCCAAACGGTGGAAATCCTTAAAAAACCTAACAACTTACCGGAATTGACTTATGATATAGATAACTATAATAAAATACTGACACAACGAGATTGTGTAACCAGTCGAAAAAATATAATAATATACTCGCCATCCTTAGCGACACTGTGTGTCACACCTAGTACTTTATCGTGTCCGAAACGAGCTTTCCTCGCGAAAGAATTAGGTATGTTTTGCAAGGAACAACATATAACAGAAGTATGCATAATATATAATGATGACACCGCGAGTATTATAATTGAGCTAGCACAATGCATGCATAAATATAATAAAGGGACCGGCCCCAAGTTAAATATTATTAAAGGTGTCAAGAGAATAAATAATACAGATGACAGACGTGTCATATTAAATGATTTTCATTTATTACCTACTAGCGGTCACGCAGGTATACGTAGAATGACCGAAAAAATGAAGCGATACTACTACTGGCCAGGAATGACTAACGACATTATAAAATACGTACAAAAATGCGATAAATGTCAGAAACAAAAAATTCATAGACATACAAAACAGCCACTCAATATTACGAGCACGGCAACAGCATCTTTCGACAAAGTATTTTTAGATTTGTGCGGACCCCTAACAAAAGATTCAAACGGATATAGCTATATACTTACGTTACAGTGCGAGCTCACTAAATACGTAGAGGCATACCCACTTTTGAACAAGGAGACCGAGACAGTCGCGAGAGCACTAGTTAATAATTTTATTTTAAGATATGGAATTCCAAAAGAAATAGGAACAGACAGAGGAACAGAATTCATATCGTCAACTATGCGTGAATTATGTAATATTTTAGGAATAAATCAATTGCAATCAACCGCTTACCACCATGAAAGCCTTGGATCCTTGGAAAATTCACATAAAGCTCTAGGAGCATATTTAAGGATACAAACAAATAACCAGGCTCATCAGTGGTCAGAATGGTTACAATATTGGGCTTTTTCATATAATACCACAGTTCACTCAGCAACTAAATATACACCATATGAGTTAGTATTTGGAAAATTATGTCGAATTCCAGGTAATATTATTAAACAAGTTGACCCAATATATAATTTTGATTATTATCCTATAGAATTTAAGTATAGATTACAAAAATCCCAAGAGGATGCTAGAGATAATTTAATTAGATCAAAATTATTAAGAAAAACTAATTATGATTTAAAAATTAATCCAATACATTATAACATAGGAGAATTAGTTTTAATCAGAAAAGAAGATAGAAATAAAATTGACCCAGTGTATCAAGGACCATTTACCGTAATAGAAGATCAAGATCCAAATGTAAAAATATTAATATCAGGCAAAGAGTATCTAATCCATAAAAATAGAACTAAACCCTACTTTAAATAAAACAACAACAAAAACACACCATAAAAATAAAATATAATAGTATAAAAAAAAATACACACACACAAATTAAGAAAAAAAAAAGTACACACACACACACACGCACTACATCATGAAAGTGAGAATGTCAACATCAATATCTTCAAGAGCCCGCTCCACGGCCCTTGATAACCAGTCCGCCCGCCGCCAACGCACAAACCAATATCGGCCATCCCCGGACAGCTGAAAATCCAGGAACATCACCTCATTTTCCGCATCACGGAACCCCAACTCCCCAAACAGGATGTCGCCCAGCCCAGGCGCAGGGTTCACAGGACACATCAGATGATGTCCAACAACGGCCCCGAAGATGGCGACATAGTGAACCAGCCCCGCCACAGGCCGCACCGCGACCCCGTGCAGGGCCACACCATGCATGGCAGCGAAGGCCACAGCCTTCTCGCGCGCCAACATAAATGTCGAATCCATAAAGATCAATGCCATATTTTTTTTATTATAAATCAACCACTCGGTATGACGAGGCAGCAAGTAATAAAAAAGAAAAATAACAAACCCTAGCCAATAAAAGTTACCTACAAAATCAAACACCATGCCAAATACGAAAGTGCACACTAACAGAAATAATAGTATCAGTAGACAACAAACATCATAAACAATAAAAGCTCTAACCATATCGGGAACGAAACAAAATAATATCTCACCATTACTCCCAGCTAAGCATAAATAACTAATTACAATTAGTAGCTATATAAGGAGCCTATAATGTAAACATAAGAGAAATTGTATAACCAGATAGCATTTAAGATCATTATTATATTCAAAAATAGTTTTAAGTACCAACTTGTATACTTAGATATAAGTACATTAAAATTAAGCCAAAAATAGTATTCACACAATTTTTGTCTCAAAAAAAAGGGAAGGACGTGTAGCGGAGAGTGACTCATTACAGCTGAGACCACCCACCGCGAATCGATATAATAAATTAATTGTCTATTTTTCACATGTAATATGATACCATGTAATTCGATATTGTAAACATAGAAAATAATTATTCATTTTCTTCAACCTTGTACTTTAGACTCGTGTTAAGAACAAAGGAAATGTTTCCCTATAAAAGCTAGCATATTTATTAATCAATACATTCGTCTTCCTACCGTTGCGTGTATCACTCATTACGCACCCCTACGCTCCTTACACTTCACCCTGAAGGCTCCAGGCAAAGCAAGGCACGTTAGTCTATTCTAATACGAGTCTATACTCTGTTCGGTTTGGTGTTTAAAAAAAGGTACAAACAATCTTGCAGTATCTTTTTATTGAAAAATGCATCTAAAAATCCAAACTAGGTACTTAATGAATCAAAAACAATTGTAAATCACCTTGTTATATTATGTATATTTGGTAAAACTTATTTTCTGTTAGTTTTCAATAAAAAGATACTGCAAGATTGTTTACCTTTTTTTTAACACCAAACCAAACAGAGTATAGTGCGGCGAAAAGAAAATCTAAAATATGGATCCGGACGCGTGTAAGCTTCTAAATAATGTATACGTGAACATAAAACTGAGGTTTTTACCCCTTATTTGCGTCTTGGATCGATATGTTAGACTTGGTTAGGAACGTTTAGTGAATAAAATACATCATTTTCGTTTCCAATATTTTTATTTTAAATTAGTGGCAGTGAAGTTCTCTCGAATACGTCGATTTAATTCAAACAAAAACCGGTACTGCCTCGGTCGTGGTTCCGGTACAAAAATAAGTAGGGCAGCGCGCCTCCGCCTGCCCGGTAACGCCAGGAAACCGGTACTGTATACCGGTAAAATCAGTACTACTTACAAGTAAAAACCGGTACTACGCACAGATACAAGTGACTAGGTACTTTTTCGGTATAATAGGTTATAATACCGGAAAAAACTGGTACTGGTTTCCGGTAAATACCGGTAAGGAATCGATGAATCCGGTACCAGTAACCGGATCTGGTCACTAGGCGCTTGGAACTGGCCATCACTATTTTGCACTATGATATACAAATGACAACTTAACGTATTTGAGGACCATAATTGAACAATTTATTCGGTAATTCAATATGATACCAATTTTAGAATATTATGTACTCGTGTATATTGGTATCATATTTTACGTGCTCTAGTCCTTCTTCAGCCACATTATAATTTCGCAAATCGATCTCATTTTGATATTAGTATCAGTGCATTCCGCTTAATTACCGTTAATACTTTATGGTGAAAGCGACATGCACTGATAGTGATTTCGTTAATCGATCAACACAGCTTCTAACCCGATTGTAGTATTATAGAATACATACTTAGCTTGACTCTGGTCTTTTATAAAGTAGTCTAAAACAATAATAATATGAAATTCATTTAAAAATTTCATAATTAAGTCCCTGTAATATTCGGAACGAACCAGCCCTCCCACGCCATTTTTAGCAACGTACCCCAACGAAGTCATTTATATATCATAGGATCTCCGCGTGCTTCCCATAAAAAAAATTACATTAATGTCAATTACATCAATAATCGCAAATTTTACACCCGAGTCTCCAACACAGATCATACACAGGGCAACATTTATGGAACGATTTTGGAGCGTAATCCTCGAAAGATAACAACTACAGGCCTGCTATCGCGAAAAACGAAATTCGTAAATTTCAAGATTTTTTCTCTGTCACTCAAACGAAGGTGTCATTAGAGTGAGGGAGACAAATCCTCGGAATTTACGAATTTTGTTTTTCGCGGTAGGGCCGCAGATATTATTCTAACAATCAATGATTTCACAGTATAAATAAACTATCAAAAGTTTGTAATTTCATTTGCGTTTTTTTTCCATTTTGGTGTTAGTGTTACCTAAGATGGACCTTACATCATTGTAATTATGTTCACTGTTAGTGTAATGATGACAGTCGCCATCAGATATATAGTAGCGTCTAGAGCGTGCAAAAATATCTGAACACGCCTCTATCGTTATGGATATAAAGACGTGTTTAGATATTTTTGAACGGTCCGGTCGCAACGATATATCTGATGGCGTGTGCTCCTATAAGTAGGTTATCTTTCGAATTTTTAAAGTAATTGGCACTCAAACAACTCCACTTTTGTTATGTTTTTCGCAAGCAAGACTAGTCATGATTTCACGAAATTACGCTTTATCGATAAGATAAGCTACGAGCGTAGCGCTACGCCGTAGCTCGTAGCAAACAGGTAGGCATTTGTTACTTTAGGCGACCAATAGTGATTGAAAGATTGTAACTGGATGGCCACGAAAAAACTCTCCAAGCGGTTTCGCCCGATGCTACACGCCTGCAGCGTTGATCGTCATTTTTTTCTAAATTGAATGGCAGTGAAGCTCGTGAAAATCAATTTAATAGTAGCGATTTTTTAATGAAAGAATTAGTAAGTAGATCTGCAGGCTTACAGATGATGCTATATGGCAATGGCATGCGACAAGCGATAAGTAATAAATGTATGAGTATGACAGATCGTAACGAAAAGTCACATGATTGTAGTCACGTGTTTTTCGTTTCATTCTGTCACACTCATACATTTATTACTTATCGGTTATCGCATGTGACTGCCGATTGGTAATTTGCTAATTTGGCTAGGCCTGCAAATTTATTATTTAATAATAATAGTGACATCTGTATCCTCGTATTAAATATGTTGTTCTGTCTGTTCATTATGATTTCATTGATTGCGAAAAACATAAATTACACAATTTTATAAAAATTGGTTTCGGCACGTAGGTTTGACAACGGTAAGTTCCCTACTTAGGTGCTAAACGGCCTATTGGTTATATGGTCATTATGTGCTAGTAACATTTATTATATTACGTATGTGTAGTTCGTAGTGCTTGGCAACAATCGCAGAGTTGGAGACAGAGTAACATTTTATTGAACACATTCTTGCTTTTACTCGTAAATTACATAACGTAAATATATCGTTGCTTTTCTTAGTTTTCATTGGCGCTCTGATATATCTGATGGCAATTGTACTTGATTTATTGGATATTAAAGTGTCCAGAATTGATTGGTAACCTTGAAAATCGTGAAACGCATTTTTTCAAGTTTCATTACAGATATAAACACATTACTATGTCTGTCAGTTAGAACCAGTGACGTAAAATTTAATATTTCATATTTTGCTTGATTTGCTACCCTGTCTTTATATTAAGACACAAGCCGAGGTTATGTGCGTTGTGTCTTTAACGGCATTTTTTTTCTTATCTTTACATCATTATTCAAGGAACGCCCATTTCTTTTAGTATACCTTTATTTAATGCATTCAATGAAATGTTACTTTGCCTACAATCAAACAGAACTCTTCACCATATCCGATCCATCTAATACGACGTAAAAACCGAAAGTCTCTTACGAAATGTATTAGATTAGCTATTACTTCTAAACGTTATGTATAGGTATTTATAACGCGTTACTTATGTATGAGTTAAGTTACGGCTGTCATGTCTGGAAGGTTTGGCGGAGGGCGATATCGCGGTGCTAGCAAGTCGTTACTGCTAAGTCGAAGTCTACGCTGGCAGTGCAACAGCGTTAATCGTGCGATTGTAAAAATCAAATGCATGACGCTTGACGCTGCCAGCGTAAGCATGCGCGGATAGCGCTATAGGCGTTTTTCGTGGCCACACCACACTTTTTGAGAAAAGCATTAGGTATAGCAAAAAAACGAAATCATTGAACGTAAGCTTTCAACGATTTCAATTTTTTGCTAAAATATGAAAACGTTTTTTTTTTAATAATTAACGAATATGGAAATCAGAAATGCCACGAATTGCAAAACACCGTGCAATACCCTCATCAGCAAGCAAGTAATTATTGACAAATGATAATGACAATTACATAGCATGACCGCTTTTAGGTCTGACATAAAGCATTCGTCCTCAACTAGAGCGTCATTGCGAATGAGACGAATGCAGTCTCAGTCATAAAAATCATCACGTGACCGGCGCAGGCGCATTACAGACAAAATGTCAAACGAACATCGCAAACAAATCCAACCAACGACAAACTTCCAGATCACAATAATGATAATAATTACGCAATAATTTTCTCAGTCGCTCTCGCCACAAAAGAGAAATGCGAGAATCAAACCATTTACAAGTCATCATTACTCCTATACACATAAAAAATACTTTATAACTGAACGTTAACTAGATATTCAAAAGTGTGCGTAACGAACCGTAACACCATAGACTCATCAGCTGTACAAACTTGCGTGATGGGCTCCTTAGGCTATTAAACAACTTATTCGTCTCAATTTCTAAATGATCTCTTACCCCATTCATAAACGTCTGCAAACTTAGCACGTAACTAAATATTGTATCCCTTTCAATCTTATTAATATGACTATAAGACCGAAAGGGACAAACAATAATTAGCGGCTTGCTAAGTTATGAAATGTCTATGGATAAGGGGGTTAGACTCCACTTACAAATTGGAACAAAAAATGCCACTAACGCGACGTTTTTTGGGTGGAAATTAATCCCTGTTTGATTAGTAGCGTAGTTAGTACGTACAGCAGTCTTTCACGCTCGCACTGATGTATTAGGATAGGGTTATACACTGTACGTATTGAGCAAAAAGTAACGTAAACTTTTTTTCCAGCTCGTGGTAAGCAAACTGCTAGTTTGTACAATTACCAACTACCAACGCTGTCTGATAAGGCTGCAGTACACGTTACACAACAAGGGCCAATCTAAGGGTCACAACTATGCGATGAATTGCGATGGTGCAAGATTGCGAGATTGCTTTGCTCCTCTTCGGTATAACGGCATCTCTTAGATTGGCCTACATAGGGCCAAAGTGTACTGCGACTTTTATGTTAATATTGACATTCCGCCCACGAAACGTCGCGCCAGTACAGAGCCCAACGCCTGAAGACCTCTTAAACATTCATAATCGAAAGAGGAATAACGCGTGATCGTAAACTTCACCGCACCTACGCTAACGGCGGCCAGGCACCCCTTGCTCCAGACTTAGTCAACAGGTGAGTAACTCGTATACAAGCTACTTGCCCAGTTGCGAGCAAGAGATGCCGAGGAGCGGCAACAGTTTGGTCAGAACATTGCTCAATACAGATGACTCTAAGGAAAAAATATCCATCAACAAGGTAGTCGTATTCGATAGTAATCTTAGACAAATTGACCTAGTCTCACGGTAAGTTCAATTAAGGCTTGGATTGTGAATACTAAGCGATGATATACATACAACGATCTTTACACTGGCTGCCAAAATAATTGGCTAAGTTCATAAAGGTTCCTTCTTTATTTTTTTATCTCACAGAAAATAACTGAGATGTATCCGGTTTCACTTTTCACCGGTTTCACACCATGGTTTGCGAAAATTTTGCAGTCCTCTTCCAAAGTTGATGTGCTTTTACCGGAAAAATATAATAAATCCATGTCTAAATTTGTATGATATTGAAACTGACAAATTATAATCCTTATAACTCCACAGTTTTTTATTCCTACCCTGGCTTAAAAACGCTTGACTTTCCATCAATGGAATTTTTTTCCTAAGATGTCATCTATTTTCAGTTTAGTTTCGTACCTCGTGTTCCACTCCGGCGCACGCTTACATTACATTGGAGCATTCATGCCACGATAATAAAAGCTATCGAAAGGAAGGAGGTGAGAGGTAGAGCAGTAAGTAAAGCAGCGAACAATTCTGCATGGAATGTACAATAAATATACATACAAAATAATGTATCTGGCTTCTGAAAATACTTAGTAATGACCGCGTCCCAGCACGAAGGTTACAAATTGTGGAACAAAGAAATATGCTTCCCAACTACGAGTAGATTAATAGATTGAGCGACTTTAGGACGTCAGGAATGTCCTTACCGTACGGGAGCAACCGGGAGAAATGAAAACAATTCAAATTCTTCCTTAGTTTTCTATCTTATCAGCGAAAGAGTAATACTTATTTTGAAATAATTTAAGACAATCACAATATCAAACCTTAAAATAAAACTCAAGAGCCCTATAAATCCATCAAAAATAACAAATAATAATACCGCATACTATTCTACAATATTCTAACACGTTAGACATAGGTAATGTTAGCTTTGATAGTTCCAACCGAACGTTACTCTGCAGATAATAGGTTAGTGGGAAGTACAGAGCAAGTCACTGTTTTACAGAATTTCGGGAACAAAACAATACAATGCACGATCACTCACCTGTGGGCGAATCAGATGCGAGCGCCGGTCTACTCAAATAATATACAAAACGCTCCGTTCAACGCTCCGCTCAACGCTTACGCTTGTAGCGTCGCAGCACATTCATGTCTGGGTAAATGCTTATCGCTTAACACTTAAAAGTATCAACTTTACATTACTATAGGAGGTACCTTTGACAAGTTAAGGTTTGTATTAAGCTCATATGAACCCAGCTTTAAATCCAATGACTTTTAGTAATCAGTAGGTTGATAAATTCACCTAATTTCACAATATCTCTCCCCGAACGCTCGCATCTTTCACCCCGCAGTCCCCACTCACGCGAACGTACCCAATAATCATAATAATTTAATAATAATAGTAATTGTTAACATTACATCTTATTTAGCTATACAAGTTTAGCTTCACGATCGGGTATTCTTAATGAACCTCATTTATACCAATATCATGTACAATTAGTGAATGATTCACTTTTCGGTTCTATACAAAAATTAAAAACATTATACAATAATATACTACGGTACCATACGGCTAATAAATACAAGAACCAACTTACAACTACCAATACCGCTTTGGCACGATGTATTTGCTTTGGTATAATCTTCGTATTGTTAGTTTACAACCTTTTAAACATCTTTTATTAATTATAATTTAATATATCTATTGTATAAGAGTTAAGTAAGTGCTTTCTTTATTTAATTCTCTCTGAAACATAGCCCGGCTGGCTCGGCCGACACGAGTGTCGGCTTCGGCCGCAGTAGGTAATACCAGTCCTCTCCATTCAGCATTCCCTCACTTATAATAAAACAGATTGCTTTCGAACCGTTTCACATCAATTTCAATATACAAACAATTTTCGTTCGCAGCTGTTAATCTCGTGCCGAAAGTGTGACGGCAGACTTCTAGTGCACTGCATTCATACATATATAATTCACACATTACGATGCGTATATTACGTCCTAATAAAACGAGGATGTTCGTGATATAACGTACACGGATCGCTCACATTAGGCCTCGGCTGAACACGGCGCGGCGCGGGCGACGACTGAACCTTCGCTAACACGTGTATAATTTGTTATTTACCTAAGAATATAACTACTGACACTCGGATAACGAATATTTTGTGCGCGCGCGGGCGGGACCGCTACACTCAAGTGATCGGCGATCACCTTAGAAATCGATAGGAAGTCAGTTTTACTTACAATATGTAATTCCGCTATTATTATATTAGTACTCGCCGCGCCTCGGGGCGGGCGGCAAATTTCATAATAAGTCTCTAAGCGTTCACGCGACGGGCGCTTCGTTCGTTCGTGGGTCGCCGCTCGGACCCTGTCGGCGAGTCGCCGCCGGCAGGACCCCGCGGCGCCGGTGCGGCGGGCGGTGCGGCGGGCGGTGCTCAGCGCGCGGCGATGCGGCACACGAGGCGCACGGCGGCGGCGGCGGCGGGCACGGCGGCGCCGCACAGGCCCGATCAGAGCCGGTCCTCCTCCTCCTCCTCCTCCGCCTCGTCCCCCGCCTCCTCGTTCTCGTCCCGGTAGCCCGGGTGCTCGCTGATCGCGTAGTAGTTCCCGTTGTAGATGACGCCGAGCTCGCGCAGCGCGTCGCCGCGGATCGTCGCCTTGATGGTCCAGTTGTAGCAGTCGTCGGACTCCGACTCGCGGTCGAGCCGCTCCACGTCGAGGATCTTCGAGCTGAGCCGCTCGAGGATGATGCCGATGTCCTTGATGGTGAGGTGCCTCTTCTGGTCGACGCTGAGCTGGTCTATGAGGAGGAGGAACTTCTCGGATGTGACGGCCTCGTCCTCGACGAGGGTGTTTTCGGTTTCGCTCTCGGAGGAGTCGCGCTCGCCCCGACGGGCGGACTCGGCGTCGAGAAATCGCACGTGGCCCTTGGGGCGGCCCTGGGGGGAGGCTCGAGGCTGGGCGTCCTGGATGGGGGAGGTGGCGACGCTCTTATGCACGGCGATGCGGCGGCCCTCCTCGTGGAGCGCGCAGCAGTGGAAGTCGCACTCGTCGGGCGGCGGGCGCGGCTCGTGCGCGAGGTGGGCGGGGGCGGCGCAGTCGGCGGTGTGCACGTGCACGGCGCCGGGCGGGGCGTGGTCGAGCGAGCCGGCGGCGCGGGCCAGGCGGGCGCGGGCGGGCCCCGGCTCGTCGTGGTTGACGACGGTGATGTGCGGCGGCGGCGGCTGCGCGCGCTCCAGCGAGGTCTGGATCACGAGCGAGGGCCGCCGGTCGGGCTTCTGCCGCGAGGGCGAGCGCGCGGCCGGCGACGCCGCAGGCCGCTGGTCCCAGTGCAGCACCACCGTGACGCGCCCCTTGTTGTCCATGATCTTCCATGAAGGCGTCTCATCGTGTAGCTCGAGGGCGTGGATCGTCTCGCATACTATCTTTGGGATTGCTGATATCGCTGAAATTTTGAAAAATAAAATAATTTGAGACTGCTAAGCTTCAAGAATTTGTATTCAAAATGTTGTCGAAGGAAAAATTAAGATTTGAAGAAGTAGTACTGACAAAGATCATAGTAAATGCAGTGCGACTGTGGGGGTCAATTTTGGTGTAACTCCACGTCTGCTCTAACTCGACTTCTCCCCTGCAAGCTGCAGCAGAAGCAAATAAGTAGGGAGCTATAGAGGCAAAGTCTGTTTCCAGCAGTGTAGATACTGACCAGCCTTGATGACGTCTACGCCGGTGGGGTACCACCTCTCTCCTGGCCGCAGCAGGAGTAGGACTGTGTTGGGTGGAAGTGTCCTCCAGTAGTCGCCGTCTTCTACTTGTGTGCCGTCGCTCTCGAGGACCAGCCGCACCGGCTCTGATGCTGACACCGATAGCTTCTCCTTTCCTGTGGAGTTAAAATTATTCTTCATTTCGATGGGCGCTTGATGAAAAAATGGGAAATTGGTGGATAAGTAATTAATTAGTGTTGATTCTGAAATTTTTGGTTTATGAAGAAGATCTTATTAGATAAGTAGGCGTAGAAAAAGAAAAAATTGTGACATTAGATCCCCATAGATTCCATTTAGATTCCTTTTTCGCGACTTAAGAAGTTAGTGTAGGTAACAATTGCTCACAATTTTAGTATAGTCACACCAGCAGAAAGCGTTCTTATACAGGTGCTTAATTTACGGTACACCGACTCCAAATAAGCTTCATAATTAAAAAACTCTCAATTACACGAGATTCACTATTAATTAAAATATTTCACATAATTTTACTATCCTATCCCAACATATTAACGATACAAGCACTAACACGGCATCCCATCAAAAAAGCTCAGCACAGACTGACCTGAAGCAGGTCAGAGCAATAACCCGGCAAATCTGACCTGTTCGCTCATCTAAGCATGGCAATCGCTCGCCAGGCAAGCGAGTTCAATGCTCAGACAGCCAGTTAAAAAGCCACCTCGGTTACGTATTAACAACAATATTAACTGACTATTTATAGACCTTGTGCCTTTGAAATAAGGTATACAAATTCTCAGTTAAATGTGAGGGTGGATGGTGTTGGCAGCAGTCGAAAGGCAACATAACGCTGGTTGGGAGAACTGCTTAGCGAGAAGCAATGGGAAGAACTATCATGTGGACTGTTTATCGGTTGTGCACATAGATTACTTCACCGCTGACGTTATGATTATGATAAAGTAGGGAACCTAAATATATGAAATTGTATGATTTCATCTTAAGCTTTTAGCAATAATGGCGATGGGACTCTTATGGTCCATAATACTTATGTAACTTGAATAAAAGAGAAAATATACATGGTTAAATTATCATATATTTTCAAACATATTCAAGTTTCAGGTCGTGTTATGTACCTAATTGTTAAAGAAAAATTTGCTGCCCATTATATACCTACATATTTGGAAAACCGGTAAATGGCCCGCAGATAAAGCGCAATTTTTACTATTTACGGTAACGGCGATGAGTCACCCGGAAGACAGAGTACCTAAGTACATAGACTGCCACGACCAAGGAACAATACAAATAATGCCATCGCTGCGATTTGAACCCGGAAGCTCCCGCTTCCTAGGCAGGGTCACTCTACCAACTACATAGGCTATAATCACGATTTTGATTTCGTCTTTATCTTTCGATCTGTTTAAATTTACCACTATATCTTAGGGAAACTCTCTGAACTCTGAACGACCATATTTATTTCATCCTGAAAATACGATTATTTTTTCTCATCGCAGATTCGATTAAAGTTTGAAGGAACTTGATCTTATAAGTTTTCTCGAACACAGAAGATTCCTGAGAAAGCCACCATTATGTCATGTTTCACTATGTCTAAGTCAGAGTTAAACTATTATTTATTTAAATACTAGCGAACCGCCCCGGCTTTGCGCGGCGTACAATAGTGATACTAAAACCTTCCTTTTAAATTCCCCCATCTATTAAAAAAAAATCCGGCAAAGTGCGAGTCCGACTCGCGCGCGTAGAGTTCCGTACCGTTATCAATTTATCATTTAAAAATACAATTAAATCAACCTACCTCAAAAACTATAAGAGATAATTTAATCAAACCAAATATCGTTGATAGAGTTTGTTAATTTTATACCGCGTGGTTTAAAAAATAGAGGAGGGGGGGGGGGCACATTTTTCAGACTTTGAGTGCTGATATCTCGAAAACGGTTCGCTTAAATTAAAGTATGATATATAAACTTGATATTATTTGCAAGAACTGGAAGATATTGTCGCGGAGCCAAACATTATCGGGGAGATTAAATCTGCAAGACTCCGCTGGCTCGGGCATATCACAAGAATGCCAGATGACAGGGCAGTAAAGGGTCATTCTCATAGGGCACGTACGTTTTTGGGCGTCGGGTAGAATAACTTTGTATTCTTGCATATATATGGCGTAAAAAAAATGTTGGAGGGTAGTTTTCGTTTTATTCTACCTGTAGCAGTTGTAATTTCGAAGATAATCTCTTGAGAACTAGTAATAAAAAAATATAAAAGCCTACTTTTATCACGCTCCATCAAGCGTACAGACTCCAAAATTTGGGACAAACCCCTTTGCAACTCGGGAACCACTACTATTACCTAACACAGGGTATTGTTTTATTATAGTCAATTAAACAAATTAACATTTTGTTAAGTTGATTGTTATTTCAACTGCTTGTATAAAGAAATATGATTTTTTCTCCGCGCGTACGAATTTATGACTAAACTCCGTCATTGGAAGCAAAACAAAATTTCACATCACTATTTGCAATTTTACGCACATCACTATTGCATTGAGCGAGCCAGTTCAGTCTTGTCTGTGACACGTTGGGCGACGGAGGTGCGTCTGGCGACTCTGGGCGATTTTACAAACGTAAGTATCTAATCTCCGTTTTTTGTCACTTGCATTTTCTCAACTCCGTTTAGTCATTTATTTTTCTATTGGTGTGATTGATCGTTCTACTATTTAAGTATAATGAATTGAACTGTATTACCTGTTAAATGCGTGTAATGTCGTTGTTCTAAATAAGATAATTAATGAAATAAAAATAAAAAATAGCTTTCTCCCTAGGCTCCGTCAAATAAACTCCGTCAAATATTTAGACGGAGTTGAAAATTTTTTTGAATTTTGTTGAGATTTGAAGGTTTATATGTAGATATAATACCCGTGCGAATCCGAGGCAGATCGCTAGTATTAAACTATATAAATTATCATTCAGGTTTAAGAGCACTGTATCCTTCTCATACTCTAAACTCCGTATAAAAATATATCAACTCCGTCCCAATATTCTCAACTCCGTCTTGGTGAAAAAAACAATGGCTTATAAAACGTGAACTAATAGATATATATGAGGGACAAAAGTATACATATGATCTAAATAACTCAATGATTCGTATTTTATAGATAATACAGCAGTAAACATACTGTACAAAATCAAGACGGAGTTGAGGCTGAGAACGCCTAATTCTGAGAATGACCCTAAAGAGAGCCTACCTGGGGCGGCCCAGCGGCCGCAGGCCGGCTGGCCGACCTAAGTACCGGTGGAAGGACGAGGTAGAGAAGGACCTTCGCGCCCTGAACGCGGGAAACTGGGAGGAGATCGCTCAAAACCGGGCGCGTTGGCGCCAACTCGTGTCGGAGGCCAAGATCCACTTCGGGTCGCTGAGCCAACGGAGTAGTAAAAGTAGTAGTAGTATCATTTTCAAAGACCTTTCTATTCATATCCCACACGCTTATATACATCGAAAAAAATGATATTCCTCAGTTAGCATGTACGGAGGACCCCAACCCCAATTATTTTTTTACAATATAATATCATAATTCAGTAGTGGTTCATGCAACACCTAGTTATCCTTACCAAATTTCAATTCTGTAGCATTTATAGTTTCCGAGTAAATAGGCTTTGACAGACGGATACACGAAAAGACGGACATGACTAATAAATAAATGAATAATCTATAAAGGGTTCCGTTTTTGCCATTTTGGCTATGCAACCCTAAAAAACCACTTCAAAATTCGTTGCGTAGTTTTAAAGATTTAAGAATAAACCGCCGGTCGTGTGGTGACGGCAGTAAGAACATATTTGTCACCACCCCAACTCTTCCCGTAGGTGTCGTAAGAGTCGACTAAGGGATTTGAAGTGTCACATATCATTTAATTATTGAATATTGATGATGGGCACCAGCATAATCAACACTACTGCGATCGCCAACCCGCTTATCCAGCGTGGCGATTATAGGCATTTACCTCCTAATGCATCCATAAGGATGGTAAGAGGGAACGTAGCGCTACGATATGCTCGTAGCGCTACGTCGTAGCCGATAACCCTCGACTCCCGCTTTGTAGCGAAATTGCGTCATGGCCCCATTAACACTTTCATTGCCTACGAGTGCTACGCGCTACGCTCGTAGCCGATCCCGTCATTTTTCCGCTTTGTAGCGAAAATGGACCTCCCATAGAGAACTCCCCTCGGGAGTTCCCCGCGATGTGTTAAGACTAAGTACGTCCGATCTGAACCCGTGAAAATATGGTCTGTAGTAGCCGTAGATCTATTTCTGAGCTTTTTCACTGGGACTCTCAATTTGCTTCAGAATAAAAAAGCTTAGTTGCAGTCAGGTTTGTAACAACAATTAACCATTTTGAATAAAATCTAGGTTTTCGTGTAAACTATAAGCAATATTATAATTTATAATATAAGATATTCCAAACAAGTATAAATTCCTAAAGATATCGTAATTAATTGTCGTTATAAACCTGACTGTAATTAATTAAGATTTTTTTAGTCTTATGTAAATTGGGTGTCCCTAAAAGTGGAAATGCCCTTGTATGGCCAGGCGCGGATCCAGGACTTCGTTAAGGGGGGGGGGGGGAGTGACCTATGATATTATAGTATTATACTAGAAACAGCACCTACATATGATCAAACCGCGATTGGAATGGGATACTTTTTGTCGCTTACGACTCACTATGGTAGCTACCCTAATAAAATATGCTAGCTGTTAGGAAACACTGTCAATCTTAACCCATTCATTGCTGACGCCCCATATTTTTAATTGTCACGCAGCGCCGCCGCCTTCTGCGCGACGACGCGAATTCGCGTCCACGGCATCACGTTAACATTTCAATGGACGCGAATTCGCGTCCGCGGCATTAGGTTATATTATCACACTTCAAGGACGCGAATTCGCGTCTGCGGCATTAGGTTATTTCACACTTGAAGGACGCTAATTCGCGTCCTCGGCATCTTGTTTACGCATACACAGGACGCGAATTCGCGTCTTCGGCATCCGAGATAAGAATTATGAAAATTACAAATGCATTGAATCCAGAAACCAGCGACGGTATAATATTATCCTCCATAAATAAAATAACATTTTGGTATCAGCTTTATACCCATTCATTGCTGACGCCCCATATTTTTAATTATCACGCAGCGCCGCCGCCTTCTACGCGACGACGCGAATTCGCGTCCACGGCATCACGTTAACATTTCAATGGACGCGAATTCGCGTCCGCGGCATTAGGTTATATTATCACACTTCAAGGACGCGAATTCGCGTCTGCGGCATTAGGTTATTTCACACTTGAAGGACGCTAATTCGCGTCCTCGGCATCACGTTAACATTTCAATGGACGCGAATTCGCGTCCGCGGCATTAGGTTATATTATCACACTTCAAGGACGCGAATTCGCGTCTGCGGCATTAGGTTATTTCACACTTGAAGGACGCTAATTCGCGTCCTCGGCATCTTGTTTACGCATACACAGGACGCGAATTCGCGTCTTCGGCATCCGAGATAAGAATTATGAAAATTACAAATGCATTGAATCCAGAAACCAGCGACGGTATAATATTATCCTCCATAAATAAAATAACATTTTGGTATCAGCTTTTAAGTACAGTTGAATTCTAGCAAAAAAAAAGAAATAACTCGAGGACGCGAATTTGCGTCCTCGGCATCACGTTTACGCATACATAGGACGCGAATTCGCGTCTTCGGCATTGAATGGGTTAAAGCCTTGATATGTTATTATTATGCCGTAACTCAGCTTACTAATTTAATTTTTCAAAAGTATTGAAAAGACAGTGTCGCTTACGACATGTTTTCATGGAATGCTCCTACATCTATAAACAACTCTTTTCTTGGTAAATATTATGCCATTTGTTGTGTCAACAGTACTTTCGAATCCCTTTCTGATTTCGGTTTGATAATACATAAGTTCAGTGCCAGGGGGGGGGGGAAGTGCCCCTAGTGCCCCCCCCTCTCTGGATGCGCGCCTGTGTATGGAAATTTACGCACTCAATTGTGATTACACGGCCCTGTTATACCAACCTGTATCTACTGACATTTTGAATTCAACACATAAATATACTTTCTGTCACTTACTCGATCCATTCGTGTCAGCTTTAGTGAATATTGTATTCGGAGAGGCTACTGTATATCATAGTTAGTAAAAAGCAGCTGTCACTGTCACTGTCCATGAAGCTTGACAAGTGTCAGTGTGACAGCTGCCTCTTGCTATCCACCCGTGCCATACACAGCACGCTCTCACATTATAATATTAATAATTGTTTAAACTAAGAAGATACTATAAAATAAATACCCCGAAGACCAAATTAATTGTTTTCCTCAAGATCCTACATGGCGCAGTCGGTAGGATCTTGAGGAAAACAATTAATTTGGTCTTCGCCTACAGCTACGTCCAGCAGTGGACTGAGATAGACTGATGATGTGACTGATGTGTGAAACTGGTGATACAAGAAGGAAACCTTACCTCGATGTATGAGCTC
Source organism: Thaumatotibia leucotreta (assembly GCA_025490895.1). Classification (NCBI taxonomy): domain Eukaryota; kingdom Metazoa; phylum Arthropoda; class Insecta; order Lepidoptera; family Tortricidae; genus Thaumatotibia; species Thaumatotibia leucotreta. The sequence goes on from JALPQI010000531.1 coordinate 136,678, forward strand.
CTCGAAGCTAGTCACCACCAGCCCCTTCCTCACGTTTCGAGAGCTGTCCCATATCTTGAAAGGCCTCTTTCCTCTAACTTCCTGCACAGACACACGCGCCATTAATACATACACTTTACACAGCTCAATACAGGGTGTAATCGTTAAGTAAGGCCAGACCATAATTCCGTAAATATGATAGATATCAGAAAACTTCCAACTAATATCGAAGGTACGTTACCCAACGAGTAAAATTACACTAATAACTTTTTTGGAATAAAATCAGAAATATCTCAAATATTAACTTCAAACCCTTCCATAAATTTAGTACGTAACCGTTCATTCAAAGACTAGTTTGAATACGAATATAGCGTTTTGATACGAATATTTTTTTATTTAAGAATAAATGTTAGATTAAATATTTCATAAACGGTAGTATTATTATTTTATTACAATGTATTCGTACAAATAACGAATCTCTAACAGTTTTATCTCTTACGACACCCGACTTTCTTTAAGGCTGTAAGTCGTCATTCTAAATGTATGGGAGCGTTTTAAGTTAGTATTTTTAATATTACTTCATCTATTTAGAAAAAGTTATTAGCGTAATTTTACTGGTTGGGTAACGTACTTTCGATATCAGTTAGAAGGGTTCTGATATCTGTCATATTTACGGAATTATGGCCTGGCCACACTTAACGATTACACCCTGTATAGGTAAAAAACTTAAGTAAGTCACCCTTTGAATGTAGTAGTGATCTATTCAAATAGACAATACATGTTTAAAATGCGAACACAAACAAAACAAATGCCTATGTGGATAGATTGCAACCACAGGGTGCTTAGACAAGTTGCCAATCGCTAACGCTTAATCGTCAATCGTAATCGAAAGCCAGCTAACTGTCTTTGTCGCACTAATGTGAAAGAGTGACAGAGAGGGTAAACTACGAAACGCTCCTAAGCGTTAGCGATTGGCAACTTGGCTAAGCACCCATTATCTTAAAATTTTCACCTATACTCTGCGACATAATTAGACTCCAAAAAACTAACCTAATCACCTGACTCACTTTATATCTAAAATAAATATAAGATCTCATATCATCGTCATATTATCGGTCATAACATAAAAATAACTTCGTGGAAATGTCAGCATTCTTACACTCTGAATACGGTTGTGTTTTTCATCAAGTGAGGTTCCAGATATGAGTTTCGGTTTTAGCAGCGATATCGCGGTATTATTGTTTGATATATGACATATAATATTTATAAAGTACATACATAAGTAATATTAACATGAACTAAAAAATAAAAATCAAACATATTGAATAAAACAAAATCGATTTGTTCCACAAAATATATATCACCAATTCAGGCAAATACAATTACATAGTTCTTTACACCAGAGAATTAAAAATATTGAAATTATTAAATATTTTTTTGTAGTTTAATTTTCTAAATAACGTATAATACACAAAACCGGTGAAAGATTGAGGATAGCTGTTGGGAATCTAATTATGCTTTGCGCAGAGTTTACTTTAGGCACTATAACCGTACCATGAGTTGGCAAGTAACGTTTACATTAGCGATTGCTCGATACGCAAAACTATCATGCTCGCAATGATGTACAGTTAAAGGCAAAATAAAGTGTATATAAAAAGGTGCAAAAATATGTCCCAGTGCACTTTAATTCTGTGTAATAAGAACGCCGTAACATATTTATAAGACGATTCTTTCGATACATATTTTTGCACTTGACTGTATTGGAGCGAGCGTGATGGATTACTTTACGTATCGAGTAAACTTCACTTGTCAACTCGTGCTAAACACACTGAGGTCCTACCACGAACTCCGATATCCGCAGATTTTGAGGATTTGTCTCTGGTACTCTAACGAAGGCGTCATTAGAGTGACAGAGACAAATTCCCGAAATTTACGAACTTCGGTGTTTGCAGTAGGCAAGGTCCCACTAACGGCGATGATTGAGCCGTGAGTAACGATTGGCGAGATTTTCTTCGCGAGCGTGTGAATTCTCTTAGAAAATTTACTCGCCGGCCGTGAGAACAGCCACCGATTAACTATAAATGTATGTATCTGTCACTTTTACTGACACAGTATTGGTACCTATTTATCTTGATCGTTTCATGGGCGAGAAAATCGCCGACAGATGACGCTTGCCTTTGGTAGGCTTTGGAAGGACCAGAGGCCCTTTTCTCGAAAGCTTGTAACTTGCAATACAAGCCGAAGTCCTTGAGCCCGTTTCTCGAAGGCTTGTAACTTGTAATACAAGTGGAAGTCTCTATTTAATACTATTAATTAGATAAGGACTTCCGCTTGTATTACAAGTTACAAGCTTTCGAGAAATAAAGAATAAGAATAAGAATGGTTTATTTGGTGGTCATACAATACAGAACAATAAATACAAGTATCAAACAGTAAGGATTTGAACACCAAAAAGGATGCCACTCAGCATGTGTCGTGTCAGATGACACGACGCTGGTTTTCAGGGCAACCGAGCTAAAAAGTGAAAAATAAAAATAACTAGAAAAATAGGTAAAACAGTAACAAAAGTCGGTAAATGTGTACAATGTAGAAGATAAACATAATGTAGGACTTAACATCTTAAAAACATAGTGGCAAAGTGTACAATAAATTTGGTAAACATATCTTTAAAATCTAATTTTACTAATAAAAGGCCCCTTATCTAATTAATAGTGTCAAAAAGAGACTTCCACTTGTATTACAAGTTACAAGCTTCTGAGAAATGGGCCCCGGTACTTTAGGATAATTTTCAAAAAATATATCTGCAGTCTAATTGTACCACCCCATTTATTTTCATACACAATGTATGGATAAAAGACATGTACAAATAATGGCCATTTAATGAGATGAATTTGGTGATAATTATTTTGAATTTAATCTATCGAGAGATATATTTAATGTACCTACATTAAAATAATACAATTTAACGGTTAAGCTCAAGTATTATTGGCATTATTAGGTTCCGAAATATGTCGCCCGTAGTGACTAAGCACATTTAAAATAGAAAAGAGCATTTAGACCAAACATTCACATTCTATCCCCCACTCTACGAAATTCGTTCGTTACACAAAACGTGATTCGTCGAAATTCATTGTTTTCGTAGAGTGGGGGATAGAATGAACGAATGCTCGTTTGGTCTAAATGCACCTTAAGGGGTTAAACATTTTAAAATTTGAGGAACTATTAATTGATTCAAAAAGGTTGATGTTGTCTTATGCTGATCCCTGTTTTACCGTTTGTCGGGCTACATCACTATCTTTGCATACTAGTTAAAAAAATCTTCAGTAGAATCTAAAAAAATAAACCTATACACATGCATTATCTATCTATGACATATATCGTCGCTTAGTTGGTCGCGTTACAAGCCTTAATTGAGCTTACCGTGGGACTAGGTCGATTTATTTAAGGTGTCTTAAGATATTTATTTATTTATTATTTTTCCATAATCAGTATAATCACGCACTTTTAGAACACAATCTTGGTTTTATTATCAACTTAAAATCTAAAACCATTCACATACATTTTTATTTAAAATTCTTGATATTTATTAGTATTTACGTTAAAAAAAAATCTGCGAATGTGTTAATGTTTCACGCATAAAGTTAGATTCCGCGCTAGTGTCATCTTAGTTCTGTGGTTTCGCGATATGGAACGTCAAATGCTATGGAAAGGCAGCCATATTTGTTTACATTTTTAGATTCTACTCACGATTGGTATAGAAGGTGACGGCAAAGTTGATAGACGATAAAAAAACGGGACCATCAGAAACTGCAGTATATTATTATTATGGTATATATTTCGATTTAGTCGTCTGTCGTTGTTGCCATCACGTTCCGTAATTAACTAGTTAGATAAGTGTGAAAGCGATGCACGATAAACTGTAAAAACGGGACCATAATAAGCGTAGTGAATATATTTGGCTAGTTATGGGAATTACTGTTATTCTAAGTACTTACTGAGTAACAAATAACCTACATAAGTATACTCCATTTCAAATACCATGGCCCGATGCCACCGCAAAGTTTTATGTGGCATCGGGCCATAGTATTTGAAATGGAGTATACTTGAAATAAAGCTCGTATCTTAGTTCGGATTCAATATTGACATACGAGGTTGTTAAGAGTAGTAACAATTTTTTTTTATAGTGAGTTTTGGCTGTCAGGCGACGAAATGATTATCTATGATAATGTCACTTTGACGGGAGTTGTGTCAGTGTCTGTCAGTAGGTTACAAGAAAAGGATTTTCACTGATAATGTCACGAATTGTTAGGTACAACCAAGCGAATAAATATGCTTATATACAAATTTCGACCTTATGCTCTAGACATAAGCTAACATATATACTTATGCCCTTGACTGTACTCAAAAATGCAATTGCACTTGTGACCTTTTCTGTTTGTTTTATCCACAAAATTGATATGACTTGAAAATAGTGATAGCTAGCTGAATGAGTGACATGAAAAACGAACAATCATAGCTAAGCGTCAGGTGCGCCCGTGCATCGGTGCAACGCCCGCCACGCCCCGCGTCGACCGACTGACCCCTGAACTCAAAAATCCCAAATCTGTACAATTTTCTGACCTCTTTTTCTACAATCATTTTCACTAGGCTCTAACACATGACGGCGAGCCGTCCGGCACGGCGGAGTGCCGCGGCCGCACTGAGCTGGTGACCCGGTCGCGACCCGTCCCCCGCGCCCCCCCCCCCTCCCTTGTACCCCTCTCCCCCCGCACTGCAGCCTGCTTCATGCCGTAAGTTTTTGAAATTAACCCTGTGATGCACTCGTATTAGGGCTTTTGTCAGCTGTTTTGGTGTGTGATTTGTAATGTACGGTAAGGAAGACGGAACTATGTCAAATTGACGACATGAATCAAGTTATAAGAAATCTCTTAATATGCGTCATTATGACAAGGTTCTAGAGTGGGATTGGGTTCCTATTGGCTTAGTGTACCTAATCAGATATATCGGAGATGCGGTGCTCAAAAATATCTCATGCAATATATTAATTTCAGCTTTCACGAATACCACTCATATTTTAAAGACAAAAATGAGTCTTAATCGCGTAAACTTACATTTAATATTATCCTGACGTTTCGGGCATGACTTTACACCCGTGATCGCAGGCAGACACCCTTCTAAGACCCGTTTGTCGTTAAGCTGTATCTCATGCACTCCAACGACATGACAATAGAGACCTAGATGTTTAGCCAAGTTGCCAATCGCTAGCGCTTGGTAGCGTATCGTAGTTTTCCCTCTCTGTCACTCTTGCATATTAGTGCGACAAAGACAGCTAGCTGCCTTTCGTTTACGATTGACGATTAAGCGTTAGCGATTGGCAACTTGGCTAAGCACCCTGCTAGGTTGCTATTTTTGGGCATTCCTGGCCGCTCCCATATATCTTATGGTGACAAAATGAAGCAAGAAATGTTCATGGTTTCGTGGTATAATACGAGTATTATTATCATCGTATTAGTATAGTATTAGTATAGTGTATTAGTATCGTATCGTATTAGTATTAGTATTATTATATTTATTATCATCGGAAGACCAGCGCTGGCACTCGCTAGCAACATGCTGAGATGAGGCCATTTCGTAGCATACACGCTTTTATTTGTAAAATTATTTTTCGTTGTTATATATTGTGGTTTTTTGTGTATGTTGCGAATAAAGCTATTTCTATTTCTATTAAATGCTGATTTTGTATGTTTTGTTTTGTCCTGCCATGCTTGTTATATTTGTCACGAATAAATTATTTGTATTTGTATTATTTAAACGAGTTTTGGTCAAATCTGTTAAAAAATAGTACATTACATCAGAGGCCGGGAAAATGAGGATTTCCGGCCAAGTTGATATATACAATTAAAAAAAAAGTTACTTTGCAGGCATAGGTCTGAAAAGTGTTATGAAATTCCATTTCCATCCCAGTGAGTTACTGCGTCCTAAAAGCGATACCGAGTATATTTTAAGGAACGTAAAGACAATATTTAATTGCATGTTAAAGAAAAAAAATTTTTTTTTTGGTATGGCCATTACGAATGCCTTGACAATTTATATCGTGAGATATTTCGACTTCAAAAAAGGAGAAGGTTCTCAATTTGACTGTATGTTTTTTTATTTCTAATTGCACTATCTTCCGCTACGGCAATGTCGCTACGATGCTACGATGCGTAGCGGTCTACGGGTGCTACGGCGTAGCATACTTCTAGTAGAAATTCTAGGCGGCTTAGGAACCAAAGTGACGCTATGAATCAGATTGTAAAGGTACATTCGGACCGAACGAGCATTCGCTATTCTATCTCCCCACCCTACGAAATTTGATCGTTAGATACACAAAACGTGATTCGTTGATTTCGTAGAGCGGGGGATAGAATAGCGAATGCTCGTTTGGTCTGAATGCACCTTCAGAAACCTTTTACTACTTGCGATTCGCATGGTACAGTGACGTCTAATAATATGTATACATTTCGGAACGTATGTCAAAGGCATAAGGATCAAAATCGTGTACATATTATTAAAGCCAACCGTACCCACATCACAAGACTTAATTGAGCTTATCGTGGGACTAAGTCGATTTGTGTAAGATGTCCCAAGATATTTATTTATGGCAGTTTATGTAATCTCATTTAAAATTAAAATTCCTTTTTAAATTACTTGTCAACGAGCTTTTCATTCGAGTTACACATTTACAGTACATTGCAGGCCAACTTACTTTAACTGGATTTTTTATTAAAAGGTTCGCCCGTAAACTTAAGTCGTCATCATCAACCTATGATAGTCCACTGCTGGACGTAGGCCTCTCCTATTAACTATGCGTATAGACGCATTAGGAGGTAAATGCCCTTAATCACCACGCTAGGCAAGCGGATTGGCGATCGCAGTAATTTTATTTTTATTTTATTTTAATGTGTCCACTATGATGACGCTGCTGCCCATCATCAATCTTTTATCAAATAGTGGTCAGTGACACTTCAATCCCTTAGTCGACTCTTACGACACCCGCAGGAGGAGTCGGGGTGGTGACAAATGTATTCTTACTGCCGTACACCACACGGCTGAAACTTATGTACGATCAAAAAACTTAAGTAAGAAATATCATCTGATATTCACAAGTGCGGTGAAAGAAAACATCGTGGAGCGAACCTGCATACACCTGCGAAGAAATTCAAGGGTATATGTGAAGTCCCCCAACAAGTACTGGGCCAGCGTTGGGACCACGCAAAATACGCATCTTTGATGTCGAGTTGCGGAAAAAATGGCCAAAATACAACAACAACAAGGTTCGCCCGTATTCGATCTACTGTATTTTGGGGCACATGAAGTCGGCTTCACGATTTTAGTCGTATATTGTAACACGATAAAATTGGGATTTTTATCAGTGCAGTTAAATATGATGTATTGGCTAAAAGGGTGTGATTACGATACATATGGTTATTTAAAACGATATCCGTTGTTGGTTGTCAGTGTGGATGTTAAGTAGTCTACAAATTGGCCTTTAAACGAATGTATGTTATTGCGAACCATTTCATCCCTTTAGCAGCCATATGAGGCATATATTTTTCGACCCATAATTTGTCTTTTTTCTAAATACTTGCAGATTTTTTTCTTTTACACGACAGGAAGTTTTTTTATTTCTTTAAAATGTTAAGCCCATAAGGTGTAGTAAAAAAGCTAAAATAACACTCTCAACGTAGCGAAAATCGGTGTCGAAATCCAATAAAGGGTAGCCGGCTCTCAAAGTGTTCGTTCCCGGAATAGAAATGCATTAACCCTATTTTATTGTTAACCTAAAATGCTCTCGCCGCCGTCAGCGGGTTCATTTTTAGGGTGACATGCAGCTGTAAATGGGTATATATCTGGCAACCAACTTGGCAGTAGAAGGAGCATTCCATGAAAACAAGTCGTAAGCGACACTGTATTTTCAATACTTTTGCTAAATTAAATTAGTAAGGTGAGACGGTATTACAAGAACATATCTATAGTCCGTGGGCTAGTCGGCCTGAAATTAGAAAACGGTATAATTTGGGGGTACCAAGTGTCCTTTTTACAGTAGTTAGACATATTCATAAGGATCTTAAAAAAGTATGATAGACATCTCAAAGTGGTAGCTAATAGGCATACGGGCTATTTCAAGATTTCCGTTGTATGACAGGTATGGTTAAAATTAGGAGGTACAAATTTTCCTTTTCACGGCTGTTAGGTAAGCTTATAAAAACGTCAAAAATGCAAGATTGCCATTTATAAGTGCTACCTAACAAAAATGGGGGCCAATCAAAGATGGTGGATCTCAAGTTTTACAAAATCAAGTATATCTCGAGAACTATTAAATATATCTAATTACTCTCTTGAACAAAATTAAAGGCATATCTGTAAGTTTCATATTTTGCATATACACCATATCGCTAAAACCAACCAATAATTAATTATGACCAAATTTATGAAAATTTCGTGATTTTTATTTTTTTTGTGTCGTGTTTTTACCTAGTAGTCATGACGCTAGAAAAATTAAATATTTTTTTAAAGATAGTGTATTTGATAAGCTTTAATTTGATGTATATAACTTGTTGGCAGTATTAAAAAAAAGACCCATAAAAATATTTTAATGAATTGTAGTCATAATCCACCGTATACTTAGTGATTTAAGAGGCGATGGAATTGCCACTCGTAAATAATAGTGCTTATTTCAAATAACCAAGATTGAAAAATATAAAAAAAATCGCTACACACTATCTTTAAAAAAATATTTAATTTTTCTAGCGTCATGACTACTATGTAAAAACACGACACAGAAATAATCAAAATCACGAAATTTTCATAAATTTGGTCATAATTAATTATTGGTTGGTTTTAGCAATATGGTGTATATGCAAAATATGAAGCTTACAGATATGCCTTTAATTTTGTTCAAGAGAGTAATTAGATATATTCAATAGTTCTCGAGATATACTTGATTTTGTAAAACTTGAGATCCACCATCTTTGATTGGCCCCCATTTTTGTTAGGTATCACTTATAAATGGCAATCTTGCATTTTTGACGTTTTTATTTTATAAGCTTACCTAACAGCCGTGAAAAGGAAAATTTGTACCTCCTAATTTTAACCATACCTGTCATACAACGGAAATCTTGAAATAGCCCGTATGTCTATTAGCTACCACTTTGAGGTGTCTATCATACTTTTTTAACATCCTTATGAATATGTCTAACTACTGTAAAAAGGACACTTGGTACCCCCAAATTATACCGTTTTCTAATTTCAGACCGACTAGCCCACGGGCTACTAGGCTATGAGATTGACAATGTTTCCTAGCAGCAAGCATATTTCATTAGGGTAGCAACCATAGCGACACGTAAGCGATAAAAAGTTGATGTTATCATACTTATCATGGAATGCTATGGAAACAGGCGGCTGAATTGAAATTTTCATTTATTTAAACAATACGTCAAATACGACGCCATTGACGTCAAAAAAATGTCAAATCTGAATTTGAGCTTTACGCAAGAGCGTGTAGGTTTATATTGCTCTGTGGACCAGGACTTATATATCGGTCCTTGGCGGTAAACCTGCGCTGCCAATATATCGGTCGTTAAGGCAATTTGAATTCTGATATGTTGTCAATAGGGTCAAGAATACAAGACGCAAGACAAGACAAAACTTCTTAATCATTAAATGCATAGTAATGCACAGTACTAGGCACTTAGTTTAAAACACCCGAACAATTATTTCAGCACGTGGGTATAGACATTTAGTATATCATGGAATTTTTTAAGCGTGGTATACAGGATATTATTCACTGGTCAAATAAAATGTAACCTAATACAAAATGAGGAATATGAAGCAGAACTACGCAATATTGTAACGGAACCGACATGGTCATCACGGGGCTAAAAGATTTACCTAGGTAGGTTGCATAGGTACTGTACATCATGGGATATTTTTATGCTTGTGTGTGAGAATGTACCTATACACTGTAGATATTATTTCATAAAAAAGTGTTTCAACTGTAAGAATTTATGTAATAATAATTTAATGTAGAATAAGTATAAAAAAGAGCGCATCTCGCATCAAATGTTGTTATAGCGAGAACGTAATGTACATCAATAAATAAATGGGAATCTTTCAATAATTTACCTAGGCCCACGGTATGTTATGTTATGTTTTGGATGGACGCTCGGCCAGAATCGAGCGGACTGTGGAGCATTTGATTTCACTCCATTACCTAGAGACCCTCGGTAAGCTTAAATGATATATATAATATAGTAGTTAATAAACAAATTTTAACGGAAATAGCAGAAGGCCCATAGATGTGTAGTAGGCGTCATCTTGCTAACTTTTGCATCCCACATGTTGTTCAGAAATTATGCTTAAGGCTTCTAAATGACATTTGACAAGGGCTGCAAATAAGTAGGCGTAGAGATAGGTATCAGGGTCGATTAAAAAATATACATAATTGAAGGCCTTTAATGGAAGTAAAATTTGACGTGACATTTTTTGTGTTACGAAGTAAAATTATGTGTAACAACTTTTAGCACTGAAAAAAGGCGAAAATTCAAATTTTCACATTACTAACCATCGTTTTCAAGTATTAAGTTGACGAACATTTTATTAACTGTACACTTATTTTAACCCTCTGCAACTGAGGTGACGTATCTCAGACGTATTTTCAACTATAGAGTTGAAAGTACGTCTGAGATACGGTGTTGATAATGAGACACATGCCACGTGACCGACACTGGCAGAGGGCTAATTTCCTTCCATGGATATAGAATATGGATATGGATTTGACAACGTAATAATAATAGCAAGAACGAAAGGGATGGTCTTATGAAACTTTTTACTAGTGGAAGTGAAAAGGAACGATAATCGTCCGTCCTTATCACTGTGCCACTATTTTTTGTGTGTGTGTGTGGTAGATGCTAAGTCTAAGTGCCACACACACAAGTATCTTCTTAGTAGTCTGTGACTATGTCTATCCCTCTGTGGCACACTATGTGCGGCCCCTCGTTTCCTTCGAACGATCAATGTAACGCGTGTACTGCTTGGTTGTCAAACGCTACTAGTGGCTGCGATCTGTCATTGACAAGCGCTAATTAACGGTTCCTTTTTGAAGTACATTGCTTTTCATTTAACTGTTCTTCTTCTAAAATTATAATTAGAGATCCCTTACAGGGATAAGTTCGCCTTTGTACCTGTTTCTAATTGTTCTGTGTATTATTTTTTTTACCTATGTTTTGTGTACATAATTTTAAATCAAAATAACGCTCACTCTTAGCTAAACATCTACATCTCATTCCCTGGTTTCAATAAAAGTCTACATGATGGTAACACACTGTATATTATAGTTGTGAATGAAAAAACCAATGAAAAAACAAGTCCAGTGCTTAAAAAAATCAGGGCAAATTCACACCTCATTAAGTTAAAAGTAAGTTGGTTTTTCCTTCTGTAATTTGAATTGACTAGACATGTTCTTTCCGTGGACCCTTTAGTTTATAGTGGAACTATAATTTAATGAAAGCATATCCTACGATGATGGTGATAATGATCACGATTTTATCATGTTTGAGTATGTCACAAAAGTATCGTTTAGATTTCGGATATTTAGCGATTAAGACAGAGGTCTGATTGGGGGCATTGATTTTCAATAACTCTGGCGCCTACAAAAATCCTTGGCGGCGTTTATGGGGTCTTTACGAGTGGATTAATGGTGGGGGGATTAAAGCGAAGGGATAAGGGGGGGAAGGACATTCGCCAAGAATAGGGCAGCGTTAACATTAATTGGCTATGTAAAGTTTTACTTAAAACACGACCGAAGGGAGTGCTTCTAAATCGACACGAGTTACGAATTTTCTTTTCGCACGTGTGTCGTACGACGTTTTTCAGTACAGATGGTCCTCCGAAGTTTTGGTCATGACGTAGAATGAGCCACTTCTCGCACTAGCGCGTAAAAAAGCCCTATCTGTTGAAAAAAATGTTTCCTAAAAGTATGCCATTAAACACATTACGGCGTATTTACCGACGACAGTAGAAAATATGACGAAATAAATTAAATGAAAAACATCAATTCGCGCATGAAGCGCCATTTGAAAAATAACCGATAGATAGAGAATGGTGCGATAAGGGAAATTAAATTTTTCCCCTCTTCGGCTCTTATCTGCGGACGGCGTTCTACCCCCTCCCTCGGAGGACCAGTTTTAAATGTGAAAACGTACCCCTAAAAATACTACAGCAAATCTAATACCGGCTATATACATGTCAAGGCATAGGTTGCATTTTTATAATAATTAATAAATAGATTATTGGATATTCACAAGTACGGTGAAAACATCGTGAAGGAAAACATCGTGAAGAAACCTGCAATCTGCATACTTATGAGAAGTTCCCAGCAAGTATTGGGCTAGCATTGGAACCACGCAATATTGCGGAAAATAACCAGAAATTACCATTACGTCTTAAATGCGATTCATTTTAGGTTCTGCTTGTCAGTTTTTGACAGTTATTCTATGGAATTGACACATCGCGATTCGGATTAGGTCCTAAACTGAATCGCATTAGTAGACCGTGGTAGCCCCCCAGAACACAGTACACTACAATAGTTATTTGTTATACAAGGGTGCAAAGTTGTATTTTACCCGCGAGTATGAAATTGTTTTAACATACGAGAAGTAAAATACATTTGCACCCGTGTGTAACACAAAACTTTTCCCCTCACTATAGCGAGGAAACTCAAAAAAGGTAATTATTTGTTCACATTACAATCATAATCGGGTTAGTGATAGTAATTTTCCAAATGCATCATGTATTTAATGCAAGATTTTGTCGCAGTAAACTTAGGACGAAAAAGTAAACGCAACACGATTTTAACACATTCCTGTAGTTGCACACCAACGCCAATGCATTATTAAATAATTCTCATTCATTATTTTTACAAAATTATAACAGAACACCCTGAAAGTTGTTTAGTTTACTATTTTTATGTGTGTTCGAGTCGGTAAATAAAGATTATTAACCTATAATATTCTTTGACAATGTTGACGTTGACATTTTCTGCGTTTTGTGATTGCATCTAGTCATCTTATCATCATTCACTAAAACAATTGTTACTTATGGAATTTTAGGATTTATATGTTAAAATCATCACATTATACAGGGTGGTCCAAACCTTGACGTCAAAAAATTTTTTTTAGATTCCTCACGTCATGAGCTATCAGAATATACCCCATGTATGTTAGCCGATTTTTTGTAGTTTTCGAGTTATGAATTTTTGAAAAAAATTTTTTGAGAAATTCTGGCGCGTAGAAATTTATTAATAAAAAAACACTTTTGGGTTTTTTAAGTAGTTTCTTTTTGTAAAAGTATAACTAAAAATAAAGCATTTACTGACAAAAATATTTTGCGTCCTCACTTTGATACAAGTAGGATAAAAAAATACCAAATTCAAAATTTTACGTTAAAAACGCATCAAAATAGCATTAATGTACGTAAATAAAAAAAATAAAACATAGCCCAAGGATGTTTGGTAATCTAAAGACTGCCCTAGTCCTTATACCTTCGTAAAAGCAAAAAAAAAGTGATACTTAATGATGAGGATTTTTCGGAATAGTCGGTCAAATAAACTTAAAAAAAAGCTTCTACATTTTTTATTTAAAAATAAAGTAAAATTTCGTCTGTTTTGTTGTTCTTATCAATAAACAAAGACAGAAAATACCACGAAAACTCAATTTGTGTAGTTATTCAAGACATTTTTTACTACTTAAAAATTTTAAGCTTTTTTAAGTTTATTTGACCGACTACTCCGAAAAATCCTCATCATTAAGTATCACTTTTTTTTGCTTTTACGAAGGCTCAAGGTATAGGGCGGTCTTTAGAATACGAAAATTCCTTGGGATATGTTTTGTTTTTTTATTTACATTCATGCTATTTTTGATGCGTTTTTGGCGTAAAATTTTGAATTTGGTATTTTTTATCCTACTTGTATCCAAGTGAGGACGCAATTTTTTTTGTCAGTAAATGCTTTATTTTTAGTAATACTTTTACAAAAAGAAACTAGTTACATAACCCAAAAGTATTTATTTTATTAATAAATTTCTTCATTCCAGAAAATCTCAAAAAAAAATTTCAAAAATTCATAACTCGAAAACTACAAAAAATCGGCTAACATATATGGGGTATATTCTGATAGCCCATGACGTGAGGAATCTAAAAAAAATTTTTTGACGTCAAGGTTTGGACCACCCTGTATAAAGGTTTGTATTTCACACTAAATTCTCAAACAAATTATTTAATTATCATTAATATGGAACTATTTCCATGAGCATTTTACGTTTTGTTATTCCAAAACCAAGGTCATTTCATTACTTTGCCACACAAGTGAATAATATGCGTTTTTACACGTTCGTATTAAAGGATAAACGAGCACTTTACGAGCTAGTGAGGGGGAAAAAAAATGGCGTGTTGAATATGATTGACTTTCTTGTAATTTAACTGTACGTTACGGCGCATTATTTATTTATCGACTACTACAAAAGATATTTATAACAGATATGTCGATGTTTAATTTTGTCAATCTCTCGTTCCTACTAGAAAAATATCTAGGTATATTTATAACGTTATTTAGACACGGTTCCTGAGTGATCTAGGGTTCCAATGAGGGTTTTCGATATTTTTCTTCCTCCAGGTGGCGCTACGGTGGCGGGAAGTCCAAAGCAAAGCTGTCAAATTCATACTATTCATAGGTAATGTATGAAAATTCTATTGTATTTGGAAGTTTTTTGTTTTAGTAATGAATTACGACTAGAACACGATGACCGAACTGATGATTGAGCTCGAAAACTGGGGCACAAAGTCACTGGTACTAAAGAAAATTACTAGAACTTTTTTCATATCATGGAAATTGACTTGGAACTGATTTTTTTATTTATATTAGAAAACACTATTTCTACAGTAACTACTGTAAGGATAAATAAACCAAAAAAATGTGTAAAATTAAATTCGCCTATATATTTGGACACTTCCTTGGACCTAACGCCACAGTGCTGCCATCTCACCACCCCATAGTGGCAGAAAAAGTCAAATAATTGTCAGTGACACTCCAATCCCTTAGTCGACTCTTACGACACCCGTACGAGGAGTTGAGATGGTGACAAAATGTATTCTTACTGCCGTCACCACACGGTTCACGGCTAATTGACAATATTTCAAAATCTTTAAGGTGGGCTAAATCGAAAACCATTTCGGTAAATATGCTTCCTGAATGTAATCAGGTACTTAATTTATTTTATTTCTCTGTAATTTAATAGAAAATCGCAAAAAAGTGGAAACCGGAAGCGTGACGTCATTACTATGGCTGTTTAAGATAAAAAAATACATTATCTTTAAAAGTAAAAAATGTTTCCGGTTGTCACAGATGTAACAACGTCAATGTGAATGTCATTGTCAGTTTTGATAGTTCTAACGGTTCTGTGTTTAAGTCTGCTCGTGGTCTCTTTTTTCAACTTATCATTTTTTAATAATTTCAACTGATTTATTCAACAACCTGGCTTTTCATACGGATTCTGCTGCATCATTCAACGGTAACATCAATAATTGAAAACGGATACGATTCGATAACTTGGCATTGAACACGGACATCGAAAATGAAGACATCAGACGGATTTGTGCAAGCTTGTAGCACTAACTTGCCATTTGTTGACACGGCTATGATGCTAGACTTCACGCAATCTAACGATAAATTTAATTTGGCCGGAATACGAGGTGCAAAAGCCGCCTTGTCATCTCGAAATTCGTACGTTTCCAATGCAGTTGGGTATGTGGAAGTCCAACGACAGGGCGATAAATGCTTTGTACAATGCCGCATTACTCCGGAACAACGAGTAAAAAATAAGATGTACAAGGTTACCGCTGAGATAAATGAGAAAGAGGACTTGATAGTCGATGTATCCTGTTCGGATGAGTGTGCTGCATCACAAGGTGGTTGCAAGCATACCTTGTGTTTCTTAATGTGGCTTGTTAAACGAACTGAAGAACCTTCCCCGACATCGACTGAGTGTTATTGGAACAGGCCCAAGCTAACAGAAGCAGTTACAAAGGACAAGTTTGTTACTGTTGCTGGCATTGGTAAAAAAAGATCACATGCGAACACTTCATGTGATAATGTTCCTACATTACATGATTTTTTGGAGGAAGCAAAGAAGCATAAAATAGGTCCCAGTTTATTGCTGGAATATAATGTCAAGAAACCTTCATTAAATGATTTCTGCATATTTGATATGATGCTAGATTTTACATCAGAGATGAATAATGATGACAACATGACTTACGAAAATTTTATCGCCTTTGCTAATAATTTAATTACCAATGATATCATCACAAAAATTGAAAATAGTACTAAATCTCAGGTCAATAGCAAACTTTGGCACTCAATCAGGCAATCCCGGATTACTGCCTCCAAAATCCATGAGGTATCACGATGCACCACTAAGTCTGGGTCATTAGTGCAAGGCATTTTAGGTCAATATAAAGTACCAGAAACAAAAGCAATCAAAAGAGGAAAGAGGTTGGAGGCTGAAGTAATTAAAAAACTAGAAACTGAGTTGAATGTAGAAATTTGTTCAGCTGGATTCTCTTTAATTACACCCATAATAGGAGCTTCACCAGATGGCATTACATCAGAATTTGTTGTAGAAATAAAATGCCCTACCACAAAAAAGAACATATTAAATTATGTGAAGAAAAATAATGTTTGTGAGAAATTCAGAGCGCAGGTACAAATGCAGATGCATGCTACAAACATGACAAAAGGATTGTTCTGTGTTGCCGATCCACTATTTGAAAGCAATAACAAAATATATAAGTACTGGGTGAACTATGATAAAGATTATGCTGATAAACTAATATTATCAGCAGAAAAGTTTTGGAAAGAGAACATTTTTAAAACAATTTTAGAAAGTGTAAAATAATGAACCTGACCCCAGGATATTCTATTAAATTGATAATGAATAAAACTCGTTTTTGATTTGTATTTTGTTTTATTTTTAAGTCAATATTCTAACTCCAATTTTAGGACTTTTAACACATTCACTGCCACCCCCTCTCCCCTTTTTTATATGAAGATTGACGCACATATGCGTCGGTGGCAGCAAATGCGTTGAAAGTAGGTATATTAACCAAGTAGAGGAGGATGCTACCAGTAGGATTTATGCGTCGTTGGACTAAAAGTAAATATGGCAATGTATAAAAATGTCCACTTGCTTAAGTTCGGGCGTATATAATTTTGACGAAGTATAAAAATGTTCACCTGTATATTAGACCAAATATAAACATGTTGCGACACTAGACTAAAAGTAAATATGGCGTGTGCGTGTGGACTGAGGGACCACTTATATTTCAATGGTGGTTGGTATGATGGTGTTTGGTGAAAATTTAGTAGTAGTAGAGAATTATTTTGTAGAAAAATCCTGGAATTTGTAAAGACTTCACTAAAAAGTTATACAGCTAAACGTGTGGTCCCTCAGTTTACACACTGAACCTTACAGTTCTGGGCAAGTGTTTAATATGTTGGCTTATTTTAATGTTATAGATTTAGTAAAAACATATTTAAACGCATTCGTAATGACCGAAACGTAATTTGGCAATGATTATTTACTAAAAAGTCTTCCTTTTTTGGTCCCTGAGGGACCACATATAATAACTAATAAATCGGTACATTCGTACAAAAAATAAATTCATTTTTCTATGCAAACATTAGTAAAAATCGCAAGGAAGATTGTAAAAGTTAAAGGAAAGCACAACTATTAATCAATTTAGCAAAATTTATATTTGTTTGTGGTCCCTCAGTTCACACACTATGAGTTAATAAAATAATCAAAATCTCCTAAAATATAAACATTATTAAAAGGTTTGTCGTACTGAGGTTTAGTAAAAAAGCTTGACTACATAAATGTATATTTTAACGTGGATTGATGGCGTACAATATAAAATAAATAGCTTTTTAACATTTCCTTAGCAAAGCGTTCATTAGGGTGACCACACAATGAAAAGCCTTTACTTACGTGACGTGCCTCATTTTTAAATTCAACTTTTTAAATTTGCTTACTAATATCAAATGGACCAAGGAAAAACTGCATACAGCCAACTCCATTTTAGATTCTGTAAGCAAAATTACGAAATTAAAAACAAACTAAGTTTATGGTATCAGGTTTGGCGCGGTAAAATAATATATGTAGCTCGAATATACACTTGTCCTTCGTATTATGTATAAAAAATAAAAAGGCGGCAAATTAACTTGCATTGATTCGTTTGGTTTGTTATTGCTGTATTTGCAAATTAGCATTGTGTTGCAATGGATTTGTTATCTATACTCCTATTTTCCGGGTTGTTGATCTGGTAAGTACCTCCATTAAGCATCATTATATTCTAATAGTATGGTTTGTCAGGTTTACCATCATTTGCTAAACAATTTTTCTGAAATAAATAGAGCGATTTTATTACAATTGAAAAGTATTGCTTATACATTACGGGTAGTAGGGAGAAAGGGGCGAAAGGCACCTTTTCATTTCGAATAAATATGTACATAAAAATAGGCGGGAGTAATACAGTACGTATTTTCATTACTCCCTAGAAGGCATTAATCCCGTCGAATCCGCGATTTAAGGAAAATTAACACACTTGCGCACCCGAACTTGAAATACTAGTGAGCGATCCCCTCTGTTACCTCTTCACGCTTAAACCGCTAAACGAAGTTTGATGAATAAGGTCATAGGCATGTAAATATTGTTTATAAAGATTTAACGCAGAGGAAGTCGCGGGTAAAAGCTAGTAATATATGTAGGACAATTTGTCATGTAGGAAGTAATTTATAAAATGAGCATTTTAGGAAATTTTCATGAGGTTGTGAATCGTTGTTTGTTAAATAGCTATTTCAGAAGTTCCACTGCTGGACGTACACCGTAGGCCTCTCCTATTAACTATGCGTATAGACGCATTAGGAGGTAAATGCCCATAATCGCCACGCTGGGCAAGCGGATTGACGATCGCCGTAATGTGTCCACTATGATGACGCCGCTGCCCATCATCATTCTTTTATCAAATAATGATCAGTGACACTTCAATCCCTTAGTCAACTTTCCCGACACCCGCAGGAGGAGTTGGGGTGGTGACAAATGTATTCTTACTGCCGTCACCACACGGCCATACTATTAAAATAGAATGCTGCTTAATGGAGGTAATTACCAGATCAACAACCCGGAAAATAGGAGTATAAATAACAAATCCATTGCAACACAATGCTAATTTGCAAATACAGCAATAACAAACCAAACGAATCAATGCAAGTTAATTTGCCGCCTTTTTATTTTTTATACATAATACGCAGGACAAGTATATTCGAGCTACATATATTATTTTACCGCGCCAAACCTGATACCATAAACTTAGTTTGTTTTTAATTTCCTAATTTTGCTTACAGAATCTAAAATGTAGTTGGCTGTATGCAGTTTTTCCTTGGTCCATTTGATATTAGTAAGCAAATTTAAAAAGTTGAATTTAAAAATGAGGCACGTCACGTAAGTAAACGCTTTTCATTGTGTGGTCACCCTAATGAACGCTTTGCTAAGGAAATGTTAAAAAGCTATTTATTTTATATTGTACGCCATCAATCCACGTTAAAATATACATTTATGTAGTCAAGCTTTTTTACTAAACCTCAGTACGACAAACCTTTTAATAATGTTTATATTTTAGGAGATTTTGATTATTTTATTAACTCATAGTGTGTGAACTGAGGGACCACAAACAAATATAAATTTTGCGAAATTGATTAATAGTTGTGCTTTCCTTTAACTTTTACAATCTTCCTTGCGATTTTTACTAATGTTTGCATAGAAAAATGAATTTATTTTTTGTACGAATGTACCGATTTATTAGTTATTATATGTGGTCCCTCAGGGACCAAAAAAGGTAGACTTTTTAGTAAATAATCATTGCCAAATTACGTTTCGGTCATTACGAATGCGTTTAAATATGTTTTTACTAAATCTATAACATTAAAATAAGCCAACATATTAAACACTTGCCCAGAACTGTAAGGTTCACTGTGTGAACTGAGGGACCACACGTTTAGCTGTATAACTTTTTAGTGAATTCTTTACAAATTCCAGGATTTTTCTACAAAATAATTCTCAACTACTACTAAATTTTCACCAAACACCATCATACCAACCACCATTAAAATATAAGTGGTCCCTCAGTCCACACGCACACAATATGGCGATGTATAAAAATATCCACTTGCATAAGTTCGGGCGTATATAATTTTGACGAAGTATAAAAATGTCCACCTGTATATGATTGTTGGTGGTGATGAATTTGATCCGTATATGTATTATTATAATCCTGGACCTATAGTAAAGAAAGTAGTCATTTTTATATTCAGACTTGATTAGACTTAGACATTTGTACACTTTGAAAGTTGTCATTTTTTATATTTCGACTTGATAAGACATAACCATTTTTATAATTTGATAGTAGTCATTTTTATATTCCGACTTCATAAGACTTAAGCATTCTAAAGTATTGGCTTTCTAATACTCTGACCAATTTTTATTTTATATGTAGACATTTTTATACATCGACATATTTACTTTTAGTCCAACGACGTATAAATCACCAGTAGCACACTTAGATGTAATAAGAGCCTCGTAGCCCAGTTGGTAGTGACCCTGCCTACGAAGCTGGGGTTCCGGGTTCGAATCCCGGCGAGGGCATTATTTGTGTATTTATTTATCACAAATATTTGTTCCTTGGTCATGGCTGTCTATGTATTTAAGTATCTATATGTATCTATCTATTATATATACCGTCGCCTGGTACCCACATCACAAGCCTTCATTGAGCTTACCGTGGGACTAGGTCGATTTGTGTAAGATGTCCCAGGATATTTATTTAAGAGAGATTCTGTATGAACAATAAAATGTAGATGGTAATAAAATAATACACTAAAGAGTACCTAATAAAAACAATAGTAATCAATAGCTATTATTTATAGACCAGTTATTATTGTTCTGAAGTGTACATAATTTTTCCCAGTAGTTACCACCATTATGTTGATTTAAACTTTCACGATTATCACTCATATTTTAACAAAAAACGGGCTTTAATCGCGTAAACCTATGTTTAATAGTATCCTCACGTTTTAGGTATGACGTTACAGCCGTAGTCGCAGGCTATAGACGTAAGTATACGCGATTAACCCATTCATGGCCACGCTCCAACGCACGAACACATCCCGCCGGGCCACCATACAACGCGATTTTTGCTAAAACACACGACTCAGCGTATGGGTCACGGGCCTGGCGCGTACGCTTAATAAACTGCCGCTTTGAAACCGGCCAGCGGGACAATGCTATGCAACATTTTAAATAACCATTTTTTTAAACGACAATTTGTATTACTATCGCCTCGTTATCAGTGTTCACCTTTGTAGATCTTCCGATTTTTGAAAGTAATAAATGAATAGGACGCCGTCTACAAAGTCGCCGCCATTCATTATTTTTGACTGCGTAAACAAATTTAGTGATTTTATAAACATACATCGTTATCGCGGGAGCAAATATAAATTTGTCAAAGAAGTAGTAAACAGAATGTCCATTTAGTAAAAAACGGAGTTTTCTGCCTACACATTATAAGCCTCTAAGAAGTTCATCATAGCTAGCACGAAGTGTATTCTGCATAAGGATAATTAATCTTCCTTTATACTGTTAGTATATAAAATCCTGAAATTGACATAATCACCTCAAACAAATATCCATGTTTTAATTTAGACTCTATTGACTATTAAAATTTGCTGATCTTAAGTGATTTTCGTAATATACGACAAAAAGTTTTCTACTGTGTATCTACGGCGTCGTGCACTTAATCGTCATTATAAACTGGCAAAATAATCTTATATATTTCACATAAGGGCTTATGAAAACTAACATTTCACTTCCTGCAAAATAGTTCTGATCCGCGAGTAACTATTTTGCTATTTTCCTTCGAGATATTTTAAAAAGCACTATTTCTATTTAGTTATGGTTACAAAAAAAATCATGGACAATTTTCTAAAGTGACTGACTGGGTGCCTGGGCAATTTTTCAACGATTTCAAAAAAGGAGGACATTCCCAATTCAAACGTTTTTTGTGTATGTATGTTCATCGATATCTCCGAGAATCTTGAACCTATTCTGAAATTTCCCATACATTTTTCGATCCTTTCATTCCTATACCGACATACACAAAATGTATAAAAATATCTCGACATTTTTTTTCTTTTACTATGATCAAAAGAGACCGAGGTTATGAGTGGAAATCTTACAAAAAATATATTTACAGAAATCTTTCGGGAGAACTTTCAATAAAATAGCCCACCTAGATGCCAATCTTTTTAAGTAAGTACTAATCAAGTCAATTTACATTCAATTAAAATAATTATTCATTTTAAAGTCGTAGGTATAAACGTTTACTATACGAATGTCATTTCTGTTTTGACTGTTTTTCATAATCTTTCAGAACTGTCAAATCATATTTGCTCCCGCGATAACGATATATGTTTATAAAACAGTTGAGATGGCATGTTTTTGACATACCTACAATGATATTTTTTTCTTATCTCTGCTACTTGCACGGCCTCTATAATAATTGTTTCTAAGAATTTAAACAAAGGTCGCGGCAATCCTTTATATCTTTGCACATGCAGTGCTTATCGGCAAACTTTTTAACGACTAAGTAGAAGGTACTTGCTTCACTATTACTTTGTCTTAAAAGTTTTATTCCTCTTATCAGAAGTATAAATCACATATTTATTGAAGTATGTATATGTAAAATAAAACTATGAAAACGGATAAACTCGCGTATATTAACTAATATTAACTTCATTCCGACGTTTCGAACACCACCATCATCCGCAGACCACGAACCCTGTAAGTGTTCGAAACGTCGGAATGAAGTTAAAATTAGTTAATATACGCGAGTTTATCCGTTTTAATAGTTTTATTTCATGTGTAATCCTCGCGGTAACCGAAGAAAATATTATGCATAAATACTTATGACCTGATCGGCAAACAGATGTCTGTTTGCCGATAAGCACTGCATGTGCAAAGATATAAAGGATTGCGGCGACCTTTGTTTAAATTCTTAGAAACAATTATTATAGAGGCCGTGCAAGTAGCAGAGATAAGAAAAAAATGTCATTGTGTGTCAAAAACATGCCATGTCACCTGTTTTATAAAATCACTAAATTTGTTTACGCAGTCAATAACAATGAATGGAGGCGACTTTGTAGACGGCGTCCTATTCGTTTATTAGGTACTTTCAAAAATCGATTTCAAATTCCGGTAATACAAAGCCAACGTCTTAAAAATTGCAATCACTAAACACAGCACAGGAGGAGGGGTAAAGTCGCCAACGAATAAATCGAGACTAAATTATATTTCCCATATTACTTCAAATTTTTTTAATAGGAACTACGTCACGCCATTGACTTCTGGGAAAACTACTGCAACGTGCATATGCAAGATAACACCGCTGCTCGGTTGCATTTATTGTTTATTACCTGGGACCCTGGGAGGGCGCTCGGACGGCCATTACCTTTGAAGTCTTTTGTTTAGCAAACAACATGTTTTTGTCACACTAATATATAATATAATTATCGTTCAGATAGTAGATGTCAAAGTTGATATACAACCTCGACAAAAAGCATGACACGTTTGGACGTTTCCGTGAAAATACGATGGGAAAGGATTTTGCACTACATATGTATAACATACATATTGTAATCTTTTCTAAAAACCGCCAAGATAAACAAATTTTATGTAAATACAGTTATATTAGTATGATTAAACAACTGCTTTACTTCATATAATTGAAACATAGTTTTATTACTATGAATTAATCTTAACATCACTGTTAGTAGTTACCTAATTATGTACCTATACACTACAATGACCACACCATTTTATGTTACGTAAGTATATAAAAGTACAGCGGAGAAACCTGGTTGCCTTACCCTTAAAAGAAAATGACATATAATCGTACAAAGTTTGGCCAATACAAATATTGCTTGCCACCATCCATAAGGTCATCGGTTGAAAAATGTTACAATACCAAACGACTTCAACGTGAAACAAGCTTTAAAACCGGCCAATAAAGCTTATTTGAGTCTGTCACGTAAACACTCGTAGTTTTTACAGACAGCGCCGGGCCACGGTGACCCATACCCTGAGTCATACTCATAACTTTCTATAAAAATATATTTTTCATATTTTTGAAATGTGAATATGTCTGTGTGCTTACAAAACGTATGCATCTACAATTTTGTTATTTTTACTATATTATACTTACAGTAAATCAAACTTGAATATTCAAGACCCCATTTTCATTTAAAAAATCGTACTCATCATTTTATCACTAAACGTAATTTGTGAAAGTGGTTCTTAGATTCAATCACACAAACATAATTGTGTCAATATAAGTTTAGTTTTTATTTTATTTAGAATGTACTGATGACTCGCATGCGAGTCACGGGCCATGCGGAAGCGTTGAATCATGACCCATACGCTGAGTCCTTGGCCCTGAATGGGTTAAGACTAATTTGCCTTTATCACCATTACTTTATATTAGTAGCAAGTAACTACTGGGAATTTATGCCCCATTATTTACACCACTAACATGGTTTGTTGTAACTACTTTTAATACAAATAAAAAAAGGAGATCCCAGCTGTTGCCAGTGGTAACTGACTTCTTAGTGGTAACAGGTGGAAATAACCCTTTTACATACATACCTTTCATATACGAAAAAAACATAATATATGTTGCTTAAATTATTTATTTTTAATTATAGGGCTTTGTAAATTTATTAAGCCGCAAGCAACTCGTACTACACTGTCCAAAGTATTGGTTAACTTATTATTAACTGTAGAATGAGGCTTTAAAAGTGAATATAGTCGAACTCTGCGAATTACTCGCTCTATATGCACCCTGAGACTGGCTATTACTTTAGTTCTCAAAACTTCTTGTTTTGTAGGTTTTGTATTTTTGTAAACACTAGGTGGCCTCACTAGTTTGATGCCTTTATGGCTTAAGGTTGGCTCTAAATGCTTGAACCCTCTATCAGCTAATATTGTACAATTCGGCGGAATAACATCTATAAAGCCACATTCTTCAACCAATGCCATATCAGACATACGACCACCATAACCAATCGATATGAAATTTATGAACCCATCAGGAGTAGCACTTATTAGAAACTTTGCTGTGTTGCAACTTTTGTACTGCGACCATGATAACGCCTGTTCCACGGGGTTCGAAGGTTGCTGAATTTGTATTTCAAAACAATCAATGATTGCTTGAACTTGGGCATAATCTCTGTGGACTTTGAAAGCATCTGGTAAATTTTTTTTAATTACTAATGTAGGAGGCCAATATATAAACTGGTTTAAGAATTTAGAAAGCACAGTTAATGATGGAAAATAGCTTCGCCATATTGTTGCTAGTGATTGTTCAAATTGATCTGAAATTTGGCTAAATGTGGTATTAATTCTTATTTTATATAGTGTTGTTGTGATACTTAAGCTAGTAACTGAACTACAACTGTGATCCAAATACTCAATGATCCAGTAATAATCCTTGGGTAAGCCTAGATATTGCATTGGTTTTTTCTTGATAACATTCAGCAAAAAATCCCTCCCTACGTGATTATTTTTCTCTCTCCGAGTTGGTGTGCAACTACTTGGGGTATCGTCTTCAAGTAATTCATAAGTGCTACCAAAACCTGATGGAACTGGAGATGGATTGCAGCTTGTGTCAGTTGAACAGGTTATTTCATCATATTTGCGTTTTTTGGCTCTTTCCTTTAAAAGTGTACAATTTATTCCTTTCTCTTTTGTTGATATCTGAGTTTGAACTTTTTGGTTAATAACAGTAGGGCAGCAAGATATACCACATGATGCAGTAGATGGTATAGGCTTCGCATTTGCAGTAGATGGTCCTGCTTGGTCATCTTGTTGGTTTATTTCCGATAATGGCTTCTTCAGAAAATATGCTGGAAGACGAGGTTTCAGTTTTGCATTGACATTCATTTCTCTCCAGTACTGATAATTTTCAATGTCTTCCTCCAACTGTAAAATGACAAATCCATTTTATTTGATGTATAATTAGTAGCCTATTTTATGTTGACAAAATAGAAATGATAATATTGATAATGTTATCAAATATGATACACATAGCCCACATAGGTGACTTTTGATCCTAAATAATACGCGGTTGGTAAGGAATGTATTACTATTTGGCGGTACTTACATTCAGGTGATCTTCACAAATGAATAACGGTCTTTTGGGAACATGTTTCAGCCCAGCCGCTCGACACCATTCCGCCTTATGTCCAGCAGGCACACAAAATAACTTTTTTTGGGGTGTCTTTGAGCTGTTATTTTTGCACGTGCTTAAAAAACAGTACTTGGTTACGGGCGGAGGTTTATAGGGCTCCTTTGACGCCTTAAATGTGTCCATTATAGGTAAAATAGTGTCTATCCAGTTCAAATTAAATTTAAAGTTTTGACACTGGCAGTGGCACTACTGACAGTTACATTACAACAAACGTCATGTCAACTGTCAACAGTCTATTTTTTTAAATGCAAAGGTATTCATTGCTTTCAGGCATAGAGATGACGTCACATTATACTTTGGACCTTTCGGAATTCGCAATTTTTATATTTGATATTTTAAATGTAAAAAATGGTTTTCAGGTAAAATAAAAAAACACGTATCCCTTAAAATATTAATATCATTCGACACGTAACATAAAATAGCCCACTAAAAAAAATGAAATGTTGTCAATTGGTTGAGTATAAGTATCTCCCTATTATACAAGTAACATGAAGTCTGCCATTGCCATCACTGTGCTTCGTTTAAAGGAATTGCAATTGATACCGCCAGATTTGTTTCGTATTCGATTCCGTGGGAAAATGCACATAATTGTAGATAATCTTGTATACTTAGAACTTGAGTCTAACGCTGTATAGCATTTTTGATACGCACTTACTGCAGCTAGAAGTAAGTATTTACGCTCGACCAATAGAACCCTACGAGTAGGCCACTCAAGTCAAGAGCTATGTCAAAGTAACGTTGTAAATTAAATTTAAGAAATCTCTTACTTATTGTCATTTTGAAAAGGTCCTAGAGTAGCCTAGGGCCATTTAGTCCATGTTTGTAGATAACCTATTGAGGAAAGGGCTTATTAACCCCAGAAAATGCATGTTTGCATAGTTCAAATAGCATAATTTTGTATAAAACCAGCGTGACTCGAGCGACCGTAACCATGGCAATAACAGACAGAAAAAAGTTGGCCGTGTGGTGACGGCAGTAAGAATACATTTGTCACCACCCCAACACCTCCTGCGGGTGTCATAAGAGTTGACTAAGGGATTGAAGTGTCACTTACCATTATTTGATAAAAGATTTATGATGGGCAGCAGCGCGACATCATAGTGGACACGTTACTACGATCGGCAATCCGCTTGCCCAGCGTGGTGATTATGGGCATGTACCTCCTAATGCGTCCACACGCATAGTTAATAGGAGAGGCCTACGTCCAGCAGTGGAATATTATATGCTGATGATGTAGGATGTCATCTGAATCGCATTGTATCAATTCCATAGAATAACTCTAAAAAAACTGACAGCTGAACCTAAACTGAATTGCAATGAAGTATTCCTCCTGAACAAATTAAAAGAATTCAATATGTGATGTGTATTTTATACTTATTGAAAAACGATTTCAAGTAGTAACACGTTACTATTCATCCATTCTCATAAAAACTCGTTTGTCTGTAACAAACTGTAGGTGGATCTATTCATTTAATTTTATGTTTACCACACCCACGTAGGACATTTAAGCATAGTGGAAAATCAATTGTAAAATAAATATTTCAGTAACCTTACTTAGAGTAGAGAGGGAACCCGTGTGTGTAGGTGCAATAATAACTTTGAATAGGTTTTCGTGAATGTTACGTAGGTTTTAGTGTACATTTCAAAGTTTGTATTTAAAGAAAAGTCAAAGGTGAAATTCAAGAAAAGACGAGGTATGTAAATATACCTACTATACCATTGTTCAGTACAAAACAAAAAAAAATATACAATTATGGCTGAATTTCCGTAGCATTTGACGTCTTTATACACATATCGTGAAACATGACTGTTTGCAGATACCGTAAAACCATACAACTATAGTCCACTACTACAACTATGGTCCACAAGTTCAGCTTGTAGTTAAGCATCAATGGAAATATTTTATTTTGGGTTTATCTAAGTTTTTTAATTAAGTATTAATGAGGAGACTTCGTATAAAAACTGCGTCAATAATATAATAATTACACTAAATCGAAGATATTTGACTTAGTTTGTCTGATCATAGTTGGGAGCTTTTGCACTATAGTTGGGTAGTTTTACGGTATGTCTTTATGTTAATACAAATACACGGTGGAATTTAATCGGTGAACAGGAACCCATTTTTCTAATTCAGTAATCGATGGCGGTCACGTTTATGTAGTACTTAAGTGGAACCAAGTTTTTTTTTAGCATAACAAATTTTTATGTTGAAATTAAACTTTAATTGAATTTGATTGTCACCCTACTAATGGTTTAGTCTGAAAAGTTTAATACCTCTTTTCAAACTATCAGCCATGCATCGCTCTTATTTTACATAGGAATAGAGTCTATCGCAAAAATTAAAGCATGTGAGTGGTTATTGCTCATTTATGTTTTAAGTTTCTATATGGCTGATAGTTTGAAAAGGAGCATTAAACTTTTCAGACTAAACCAATAGTAGGGTGACAATAAATTTTTATTTCAACATAAAAAAAAAATATGCTAAAAAAAACTTGGTTCCACTTAAGTAATACATAAACGTGACCGCCATCGATTACTGAATTAGAAAAATGGGTTCCTGTTCACCGATTAAATTCCACCGTGTATATCAATAACTTTAACTAACAATGTTTTAAGTTGGTGATAAAACCAAGATAAAAGTGCGTGATAAGAAATAACGCTTTTAAATATATTTTTTGCTGGTGGTAGGACCTCGTGCAGGGTCCGCCCGGAGAGCTACCACCGTCTTACCCGTTAACCTGCCGCTAAATAGTTAGTACCTACTGTGTTCCAGTTTGGTGGTAAGATAGCCGGTGTAATTACTGACGTAGAGGCAATCTATCTAAGTCTTCAGGGTAGGCATAGGCAGGGCATAGGCGATTTTTTGGCCACTATGTCTTACTTAGGTATTTATTAACGTGTCAAACTTAACAAGCCGATAAGTATTTTTGACCCTTTAGGTCAAACCAGGTTGGTCAGACTGAATGGGACAAGCAACACTTATTGACTTAAGTTATGTTATGAGACGTTTCGCTGGCTGTGTGACTCAACCTCGTAGAATGTCTTACGAGGTTGTGTCATTAAAATATATTTATGTACAAAATACATAGGTACATTTCATAGAAAAAGTTGAGTCATACACCCTCGACATACGAGGTTCACTCACACAAACATTGGTTTATAATTATAAATAAGGGAGTGACTTTTTAATTTGTGATGATACTGATGATGCAATATAAAGGAATGGAGTCTGCATTAATTCAATCAGACCGAACTTCGGATTATGAGCAGATAGTCTTCATTTAAGATAGTAAAGAATGCTTCTGTTTAGCACAATGAATTAGCTTATCTAGATTTTCTAGATTATTCTAGATCTTTTGTCCTGCCTTTTTAAAAAGGAATTAAGATTTTTTCACAAGCAGACTATGCAGCTAACACGATGACCTAGATTTCTTAGGGTTCCTTGAATGCGGTTGAATGAAGTACTTTCGACCTGGCCGAGTGGTGATGGAGTACCTAAGAATATATTTGTCACCACCCCATCTCTTCCTGTCGAAAAAGTCGGGGATTAAAGTGACCACTCATATCACCAAATTAAAAATTTAAAAACAACCAACTTCAACCGATTTCTACAAGATCCTATCATAGATCTGTCATTGGTTTCCTTTCATCAAATCCTACTTTCTGAATGCAAACTTTTGTAAATGAATGAAAATTACCAAAAGCGCCATACATGTACCTATAACATTTGAAGAGATCCCTCGATTTCTCCAAATATCTCATCATGAGACCCCAACTTGGCGCCAATGGGACCATCTCAGGGTTGTACACGTTCGATCACAAAAAAAAAATCGGTTCACGATTCTCGGAGATATCGGGTAACATACATACAACAATAAAAATCAGTCGAATTGAGAACCTCCTCCTTTTTTTGAAATTGTTTAAAATTTCTCCTAGATCCCATCATCAGACCTCGACTTGGTGCCTACTGTTCGATTAAACAAAATAATTCATTTGAATTGAGAATCTCTTCCTTTTTTGATTTCGGTTGAAAATCATGTTTACTTTTATTGAGACTCCTGCAGTGTCAGCTTTCAAATACATACAAATAGCGACCTACACTTTTTTAAATTATGTTATCTGTCCGAAAATACGAACTTGTATGATTTTTTTATTGTTATGTTTCGCTCACGATCGATCCTTATAGCGTTGTCAGGAGGCTCATGTCCAGCAGTGAGTTTCTATCGGCTTGAGCTGAGGATGATAATGAATGATGTGACGTTTTATATGTGATCTTTAGCCCGCAGATGTGGAATGTAAAAATAATAATTATTATTTAAATTACAATGTACGAGTAATGACGTACGATTTTTTCAATACTTTTTTTTTGGATTTATCTAAAATCAGAACAAGTCCCTAAAGTATATCGTATAATGATAATTATATAAATATTACTTTTTTTTTATAAATATTCAGTTAATTAATAATTTGATTTGAATTTTCACAATAACTTTATTTAACGTTTTTTTTATTGACTGATATTTGTTTGAAAGCTGTACCTACAGATCGAGTGAATGTGGACATGTTCATATTTTCGTAACATTAAAGAGCGTAATTAAAGTTTCATCATCATCATCATCATTTCAGCCATGAGACATCCACTGCTGAACGAAGGCCTCCCCTTTGGACCTCCTCATACAATTGAAGTTTAACTATATATTATTTTAGATACTAAAGTAACTAGCGCTTTACACCTAACCTACATGCATATACATGCTATCAATATCTTAAAACCTATGCATGTTTTATAGTTTTTGGGTAAAATTACCGTGACATACAGACTGGCAGGCGGACATGAACACTTTAAGGAGTTTATTTTTGGCGTTTTGTCTTTTGAGCCCTAAAAACATAAACATAAAAACTGTTTCGATAAAAAAAGGGCGGATTTCACTTTGATCTGCTGTTCTAACTATTAATATGACATGAATGCAAAGCAAAAGTATTTAGCATCATAAAAAAAATATTTGCAAGGGAATGCAATAGGGGTCATTGAAGATTAATAAAAAAAATACATGTAGTTTTTGAACTAATGTTGGGAGGTTCCACGGTAGTCGTGTATGAGTGTGTGTGTGTGTGTGTGTGTGTGCGTGTGTGTGTTGCCGTAGTACGCAGCCTGCGCTACGCCAACCGCTACGACCAGCTACGGCCGCTACGAGCTACAGCTACGAATACCTACCACATTGCACATAGCCATGGCACAGACCCAGCCCAATGTAGAATCCTACACTCCTAAGGTCCTATCTGGCCACATATCGATCGGTTTCTCTTAAGCTCACGATCGATAGCCATCTGTAAAATCCCAAAATTTTGAGTGCAACTGCACTTGCGGGACGCGGCGACGCGACAGAACGGGACGGCACGAGCGACACATCACTTCACCAGCACTATAGTCTTAGTTTTGTCACCATGTCGGTGGGGTTACCTCTCTGGCCATCGCGGCATGCCGGAGGCCGAACGGCGGGTTCACGCCGCCATGCCGGAGGGCCTGGGACCGTCGGCAGTCTACCGCGTGGGCGGGATCGATGCGCGCGCCGCGCATGCGCGCCCGAGCGCGGCCGAGGGAGCCCGAGCGAGCCCGAACGGGGCCGAGTGTTGACAACGCAAACTCGGACAGTCGAGGGCATATGGATGTCTAATCTGTTGAGGCGAAAAATTGATGAAATAGACATCGTTATCTCTTTCTGCAGTAGGGCAATTCTAGTGAATGTATTTTTTTAAATCGGGATTTAATAGTATACTTAAGGGAATTATTTGTGTATTTATTTAACAATTATCGAGCTTACCGTGGGTCTAGGTCGATTTGTGTAAGATGTCTCAAGATATTCATTTATCTATTTAATTATAAATCGAATAAGCATTGATCTCGAGGCGGGTCAAATAATATCACTGTATTAAAAGAAAATTGGAAACAAAATCGCGACGAAATTAATTGGTCGCCTGTGTGCTATTTAGTCGATTAAAGTAATAGTTGTTTTAGTATGCACGGTCTGCAAGATTTTTCAATCTGTTCTTAAAGAAAACATAAAAAAACCACTTCAGTTATAAATTCACAGTTGCATAATCTCGGGTAAAGCCACTAATACGGGGTTGATTGGTTAAATTACGTCCATACATTTTTGACACGACCATTAGCTCAACCTCGTGTTTAGTGCAAGAAAGTCTAATTATGTAGGTAGGTATTTCTCCTTATAAATTCATTTATAAAAATCTAAAAAGGTTTTGATGTTTTTCCATGCATTAAAAGATATAATTAAATCTTTTTAAATATAATAAATTCTCCAAGTAAATTTATATTTAAGAAATCCTTACGTGCTCTCATTGCTAGCCGAATGCAGAATTGTTTGTTTTTCTGTTTTAGTTTTATTTCATTGGATAATATTAATATGTATTTTAATGTATATATGTAGTTAGTTCGTGTATATTCCTATTTGTAAAGGTGATATACATATATGTTTTTATTCATATTATGTAACTAGATAGATGTAGCACCGCCCACAATCTCTCTGCTTTGCCTTAAGGTTGACTAGTAGAGAATGCCTCATGGCATTAAGTTCGCCTTTTGTACGTTAAGTTTTACTTTTGTGCAATAAAGTTTAAATAAATAAATAAATGAAATAAAAAGCGTGTTTATTCCAACCAACTAATACAACCTCTAACCTCTTTAGTCTTTCAATATTACGTTGACAAGAAACAGGTATGTGATTCAAAAATCTCACTACATTCACATTACTTAGGAATGAAAAATAAATAAAAAATATAACAGCAGCACTTTTGTAAGATCGTACATACCCTTTTGGTGTACGTTTAATTTAACAAACAGGGTGCTTAGACAAGTTGCCAATGGCTAACGCTTAATTGTCAATCGTAAGTGAAAGACAGCTACTGTCTTTGTCGCACTAATATGGACGAGTGACAGAGAGGGAAACTACGATACGCTACTAAGCGTTAGCGATTGGCAACTTGGCTAAGCATGCTCAGCTTTCTAGAGAATCGACCAAGAGAAAAGAGAAAGAACATAATCCCCAGCAACGTTCTCTACCTTCACAAATCTAAAGGAGTCGCGACATCCATACTCTACAACGTTCTTGCGTACCACGCAACTCATACGACAGAACCCCGTTTCGCGGTCTCGCTTCAAAAACGACGTAACAGCCAGCAATTGAAGGATGATATATGACGTTCCGGATGGTGCAGCGATGCACCGCGCCATGGCCCACCGATGACCCACTTCCCATGCACGTTGACCTGGTTATTGGAGGTACGAAGCGAAGGATGCGGTGCCGTCCATTGCTGGTGCACTGGCAGAAATAATGTAGTACAGTCAAGTGCAAAAATATGCGCATTTATTTAAAGGTCCGTTCAAATTAAAAGAGCATTCGCTGTTCTAATCTCCCACTCTACGAAATTCGATCGGTACACAAAACGTGATTGTTTGATTTCGTAGAACGGGCGCTAGAACAGCGAATGCTCTTTTGGTTTAAACGCACCATTACAAACAGTTCAATTAGTGTATTGATTTAAACTTTCACAATTATCACTCATATTTTAAAGACAAACGGGTCTTAAACGTAAGTTTACGCGATTAAGACCCGTTTGTGTTTAAAAATATTATGAGTTCAATTAGTGCTCCACTAAACGTTAAGTTTTAAAATTTAAACGTCCAACACTATTTTTTACAGGCAAGTGCAATAATATGTATCGAAGGAATCCTCTTATATATGTTACGATGTTCTTATTACAGAATTAAAGAGCACTGGGACACATTTTTGAGCGTTTTTATATACACCCTATTTTGCCTTTGACTGTAACAGTCACGCCAAAGTAACCAAAAAATTAGTTATAGCATATCTTTAGGCAAATAGTTATGGTAAGACATATACAACGTGTATTCGGGCGTTTTCCAAAAAAAAACCCGAAAACTGGTTTCTTCCAGATCTGCGGCCCTACCGCGAAAAACGAAATTCGTCAATTTCGAGGATTTGTCTCTCACTCTAATGACGCCTTCGTTTGAGTGACAGAAAAATCCTCGAAATTTACGAATTTCGATTTTCGCGGTAGTAGGCCTGGATCTGCTTGGGCTGATTCAAATCAGATAATAAAAAATAAAGTCTTTAAAAAAATCCATTACGTCACGTTTTTTGTAAGAGCTTACTACGAGCGAGCGTCACGTAACGGAAACTTAAACTTAAACTTTAATTTTGTCCGAAAATGGAGGAGCTCTTTCGATGCCAATGGGATAAGAAAATGTCCCATTGATTTTCTATTATTTTGTTATCATTTTCCATACACTTTGTATGGCGGTAACAAAGGAGGAAATCCGGAAAATGTATGGAAATTTTGGAATTTTTTTTGGGAATCGATAGAGCTGACCTCAGATTCTGAGTATAAATAAAGGTGTATGCAGACCAAAAGAGCATTCGCTGTTCTAAGTATCTCCCTACTCTACGAAATTCGATCGTTACACGAAACGTGATTCTTTGATTTCGTAGAGTGGGGGATAGAACAGCGAATGCTCTTTTGGTCTGCATACACCTTTACGCAAAATTTACCCATAAGTAAATTCAAAATTATGAAAATGGACAAAATATCGATGGATATAGATCCGACCACATTTTGGTATAGTAATTCGTGGATAATGTAGTAGGCGATACATTTAGTAATTTTATTAGTTTTAATACCCAAGCTGTAGGTAACATATTTTGTATGGTTGTTTGTTATCCCTAAAATAAAAAAAATAAAAAAAATAAAAAGAAACGCTCTTTAAAGTAAATGTTGGGCGAGGAATGAGTCAGCCCTATGGTCACGCCAGTAGAACGGGTTAGCATGAACTTGATGTATCACGTTAGGTAATAAAATAAAATAACTCTCTGTCTCGGGAAGGAATATAATATCCACTACGAACAAATAAAACATGGAAGCCGCACGCCATACCAAATTACCTTTCAAAAACGGTCCTGAATTTTAGTTGACAAATGTCACCCCCTCTTCAATGCATCACAGCAATGAATTTCAATGTCAGCCTATAAAAACTTAAACCACCATTATAAAAAAGTTGTGATTGGTCCATCAAAGTTTTTACATTTTTGAGCACCATGGAAGATCCAATATATCTGATGGCGTCTGTACATCAATCCATAAGCCATGAAAAATAAAATTGCAAATTAATTTTGGCACGCGACAAGTTATAATATAAAAATGCAAAACGAAAGGAGCCTGCGTTGCTAAAAGCGTACGAAATCGTAGCACCCGCTACGCGCTACGGCAAGTCGTACAACAGGATGCTTAGCCAAGTTGCCAATCGCTATCGCTTAGTAGCGTATCGTAGTTTTGCCTCTCTGTCACTCTTTCATATTAGTGCGACAACGACAGTTAGCTGCCTTTCGCTTACGATTGACGATTAAGCGTTAGCGATTGGCAACTTGTCTAAGCGCCCAGGTCGTACTCATAGGCGTCGTAGCAACCACCACGAGGGGCGCAATTACAATCGCTGCGAAATCGAGTGAAATTGCTATCAATGTAAGTAAACCGCTCAAAGATCGTACCCGCAGAACAATACCGTATTATAACAACAATTCTCAAAATTTAGTTACCTATATGCATATTTGGGTATTTCCATGAATGTAGGATTAATATGGATTTGACAACGTTATAATAATAGCAAGAACGAAAGGGATGGTCTTATGAAACTTTTTACTAGTGGAAGTGAAAAGGAACGATAACCGTCCGTCCTTATCACTGTGCCACTATTTTTTGTGTGTGTGTGCATTAGATGCTAAATGTAAGTGCCAGACAAATGCGTTGAATACGTCACTAAGTGCCTGTGTGGCACTTTCTTCTTAGTAGTAAGTGACTATGTCTATCCCTCTTAGTGGCACACTATGTGCGGCCCCTCGGGTATTTCTTATTTAGTTTAGCAGGTTGTCACGAGTAGTTACGACTCTCACGACGATGTTCAAAAGTTAACGGCTTCCAGGAAATCCAACATTTTGATATATATTCGAGAAGTAGCCCCTGCGTCGACCTTTAAATATAGAAAATTAAGTTTAGGTAACGTGAACTTTCCATACATAGCTGTAACAGCTCACAAATCGAAATGAGATAGCCTCTCTTAGTCCACTGCTGGATGTAGACCTCTCCTATTAACTATGCGTATAGTAAAACATGCGTATAGACAAATTATGCGTACCTAGAGAAATCGGTTGAAGTAGGTTTTATTGTACTTGTTATTTTTCTTCACTTCGTCTGCTTGCGACCACGGGTGTAACATTATGCCGGAAATGTCAGGACAATATTTTAGTACCTAAGTTTATGCAATTAAGTCCCTCTATCCTTAAAATATATTCTATGCCAAATCTAAGGTTTATGATAATTCGCTACGTAGACTACAAAGACATGTAGGTACCTACATAGAGTAGTAACTAATACCTATTTGGCGACACTCCAGACTGAATCCAAAGTTCAGTTTGTGTTATGCCGAAACTATGTAGCTTAGAAGCATTCAAAGTTGGCTTGTGAAGTACTATATAATTTACAGACCGAGTAAAATGGAAATCTTACAACTTGGGATAGGGGTACATCCTGTCAGTGTACATAATGGTCATGAGATTTTTATGTTGAAGTGAGGACGTACCGCGAGTATTGATAATCGCTTCAAGCAACTGTTACTGGGTGTCTAAATACGCCTCAATTGGAGATGGAGAGAGAGATTCATGCTCGAAAATCACGATGGACGCCATTTATACTGTGCTCATCTTTAGGTCGCTATAATCCGCTTGCTAAGCGCATGGCTATTATGGGCATTTATTTCCTAATGCGTTCCAAATACGCATAGGTAATAGGAGCCGCTTATGTCCAGCAGTAGACTGAGAAAAGATGAAGTGAGGTCCAAAATGTAAATACTTCCAAAATTAAAAAAAAACCTACAGCTCTATGGCTCAGTAGTCAAATAAATGTGTGACTGGCTCAAGTTTATCCAGTAAGTACCTAAGTAATATGGATTGATTGGCAAGCACGATCGGGTTTTGCGCCTGTAATCGCATTTGCGGCAAATCTGTTTATGGGAAGCCGTACTAATTAAAAACGTGAAGAGTGGGTGATAAATAG
The DNA here is from genome assembly GCA_025490895.1 of Thaumatotibia leucotreta. Classification (NCBI taxonomy): domain Eukaryota; kingdom Metazoa; phylum Arthropoda; class Insecta; order Lepidoptera; family Tortricidae; genus Thaumatotibia; species Thaumatotibia leucotreta. The sequence goes on from JALPQI010000531.1 coordinate 174,250, forward strand.
AGGCAGAGTAGTCCGATCATAGAGCTCTGTTACTTATATTAGGAATCTACTTACTTATTATTGGTTCATATGCTAGTTTTAAAACACACCCAGGCTAACTTATCCAGCAGGCCTTGGCATTCATTACATTTGAAACGTAGCACGTAGGTACCTGGTTTTGGCTTCGGTAGAATGTCTCATCATCATCACATCAGGTACACTTTTGATTTGAGTCTTTTGACCTTTTCTGTTAAGAGTCCTGCCTGCAGGTTTATCCGTGCTTAGAATCAACTTAGAATCCTCAATATGACCCATGGTCGAAACAATTAATAACATGATCGTAAGAAGTTTACTTTGAAACCGGAACATTTTTAATTATTCCAAAATTAACACCGAAGTAAAAGAAATATTTTTTGTATTTTATATTAGATATTACTATTACTACGTTTTTATTTTGACACCCATTGTCAAGAATGTTTTTACGATTTCAATAAAATGTTGTAATGGAACGCCACCAGTGTATGCTTGCAACGAAACGCTTTTGACTTGACGTCTTCTGTCAAACACCCACAGCTGCAAAACGACATCGGAAATATCGTAAAAACCTGCGGAGCGGACGGACCAGTGTTTCGCGAGTAACGAAATATTTCCGATAAAATAAACACTAAACTAAATCAATCATTCAATTAAAAAGGACGTATACAGTTAAGGAAAATGTGATCTTGTGTTAATTTTATCAAAAGTGGTAGTTATCTCTGAACAAACAACATCGGCACGGATGGAATGTCTCTGGCTTGTTCAGAGTGAGTATAATTATATGAAAATGTAGTAGCTATTAAGTTTCTTCTTTGTCAACGTGTGATTGTAAACATAGAGCATGTAGGTATGGTGTCTCTCGAGAGTTAGACGCTGCGGTGTCTGCGTCGGCTGTGTTTGTTTCCACCGCCCACGCAAACTTTCTGGCTGGCATTTAGAAGGGTCCGATCGTCCTACGTCTATAATTAGAGCCCATAATACCGAGATCGCTCGGTGATATCTATTTACGGTAATGTGTGTTATCTAGTGTCATAAAAATGTTTTATTTTTACCTGACCGTGTTTGTGTACTTAATTTTAACATGTTGCTAACTTATCAAAGTATTGAAGTTTCTTTTGGCTTTCTCTGTAAATATTTGTCTTTGATAAGGTACTAGTAGATTATGTGATGTATCTTATACATCTTTATACACTTGTTGTATGCATAGTAGTTTGTAGCTAATTTATTCATGTTTATTTTTAAATTCATTAGCATTTTGTTTTATTTGTCACCTTCACATATACAGTAGAACATGCAATTTGCATCTACTTAAATTAATTCTATTGCATTTAATTGAATGAGAAGAACAAAACTCTTACTATATGGTAAGTCATATTTGAAGACTATAAATCCTTGCCATAAAGTTTTATCACAAATAAGCTTTCACTGTCTTGTATAAAAATCATTGAGTTAGAAAGTCTTTAACTCTATCATAGATTTCTGCCTGAATATAATGAGAAAGTTTTTTGCACTTTTAACAATTTGGCCATGCAACTTCAATTAATTTGTTGTTAGCATAAAATCTATAGACTCTACATTGTTCAGCTGAATGTGTTAAAATGTAGTGAGTTTTAGTCAAGGCACCGTTTTGTAGTCTGCTACTACTTTGTGTTCTTCAATAGCCATGTTTACCCAAAATGAGCAGCCTTACATGGAAAGTACTGCACAAAACAGCTCTGCTAGTATGAACATGCCCAAGGTATGTGGCAGTGTGTAATTTTGCCTCACAAGAGGCAAATCCTCACTGACCAAGTTGCCTTGCATGTTAATTTCCTTACAAGGTGGCTTGTTTAGTGTGGGTCTGCCTAGCTACTCAAATTCTACATATTTGAAGTTCTAGGCATAGTTAGAATTAAATTGTAACTGATGTAATATTTTGTATCAATCTGATATGTAAGACAATAAATAAACTATGACTGATATTATTATATTAGTTTGAAGTATAGTTACAGTGAGATTATCGTGAGATATGGTTATTAATTTAGATAGAAATCTTTCTAATTTTGTATAAAAATTTGATCATGAAATTGGATAATTTAGTTCTCAAGCTATCAATAGAAAAAAAACACTTTATTTTGATTTCAGTTATGGCCTAAAATGGCCCAAAATACTGATACAAAAGGAATATTACTACATACATATTATTACATTTGTCATTCTTCAGCTGATTCAATATTTTAAAACATACTTCATTAATTAGATTATACATTAAACACTTATCTAATCTACAAAAGCCAGACAGTTCATTAGAATCTAATTTTAAACCGTTAACCTCATTGCTCTGATTTCCAAGTTGCAAGTGCAATAATTAGCAGATTTGTTCTGCTCCAGTTTTGGCTGCTAATTGTTCCAATTGTTCCTTCAGTTATTGTGCAACTGCACTGTCTCAATTAATATCACTTGCCTGTGTTTACAAAGGATTACACTTGGTACTATGGTTAATAGAATGTGTCATTCTGGGTTAAAACTAAGTGATGTTCATTTTTAATTTTATTGCAGCACTAGTCATACCTCAATTGAGACAGACTCTAACTCCCTTAAACTTAGCAAGCCACTAAGTACTTAATCTCTTTCGATCTTATCAATATGTGTATAAGACTGAAAGGAACAAACAATACTTAGCGCTTGTTAAGTTAGATGTTTATGAATAAGGGGGTAATTTTATACAATTAGGGCCTGCTCCACCATTCCTGAATGAAACATATCTGTCAGATAAAATTAAGCCGTAATTTAATGTGTCGGAAATTGTGATCATTTTATCTTACGGATATATTTATCCGATTGTAAAAGAGGCCGTTAGATAGGTAAAGTCAGCATCAATTACTTTGGACTCTGCAAAATTTTTGAAGCTGACTGTACCACGCTAGAAAGGCACAGGTACCTGCCTCACAACATTTTCGCAATACAGTAAGTGCTAGTGGATATTTATAATTAGTTACTTGGTAGCTTCACTAGCTTTGAATTATTATCACATTTACTTGCTCTTGACATTTGATAACTTTGTTATTCCAAATAATTTATCATAACACATATTAACTTAGTAATAGTAAACACTAATATGTTAATACAAAGGCAAACTTATCCCTTTAATTAATGGATCTCTTTAAGCTAACCTCTCATTAGTTAGTTGTATGTATGTAGGATTCCCATCTCCTATAGTTACAGATGTCTAAAAATTTACTTTTGACAGTTATAGATTAAACCTTATAATTAATATGAGGGTAAGGCTAACCGATTTTCTGATAGTCTTAACGTCATATATACAGGGTGTTTTTCTTTATATGCTATAACTTTAAGGGAAGCTTATTTAGGTCAAATATAATTAATTTCTCTAAGAAACTAGTGTCTTAACTCTCACTGTTATTGAGTTATCAAAAAAATAAGTTTAATGACTGAATAAGTGTATTGCAACCTTTATTACATTCTAATGTTACTTATTTTGACATGTGCCGTCAGTCACCTGAGATTAACTTTTATTTTATTCTTAAGGTTCTCTCACACTTACCATTTCATTTATTATGTATTAAAAAATTCGATAAAAAATATTTTTTATCGAATTTTTCAAAAGCCGTTATACCAGACAACTTCTATTAATGTCTCAAGTAACCTGTCTAATTTATCGCAAATCGAAATAAACACCTTGTATAGGGCTCATTTCTAAACTGTCAAAATTGTTCATTCTTAGAAATCGGCAACTATAAACATGACAACAAAGATAGCTAAGTAATCCAAGAAATAGAACAAGTTTTCTTAGCTGTTTAAGCCGGCTTACCACTTTTTGACTTTTCCGTGGTTTCAAAAGCGGCAGAAATTATTTTTGGCTGGGGCAGGTTTATGATAAGCTAGTAACTTGTAATTAAAGCGGAAGTCCTTATTATTAATGACGATAAAATAGTCTTTTATATTATTTTAATTAATGCCGATAAAATAGTCTTCCACTTATACAGTCGCCATCAGATATATGAGAGCAGCCAGGGTGCTCACAAATAACTGAGCAGGTCTCTATTGTCATGGCGTTAGAGTGCATGTTTAGATATTCTTCAGCACCGTAGCCGATCCGATATATCTAATTGCGACAATCTTAGAAGGGGCTCTTTTACCAGGCGGTTAGTACAAGTAAGTACAGAAAACCATCTCTAAATACTCGTTTTAAGAAATAATGACTCTGGCTACGATACTATTAAGTTCAAATTCCTACCGCGCAACGCTAAATGCCAAGTATGCCAACGCTAAATGTCACGTAGTAGTGCGCTCTCTTTCTATCGCGTAACTCGTACCTTTTCTGAAAAATAATGTTGCTTCATTTTAAAAAATGGTATAATCTTAATATTTAGTCATTAGCTTTTTTAGATTGTTTTTTATTTTTAATTTTTTTATTGTTCATTGTTATGATACTAATGATCAATTCTCTGACAGCGGTCGAATTAGTACGTAGATATTCGACAAACAACATTCGTAAGTGCGCGACATGCGTCACCGCTTGCCGTGAGGCCCTACTGGTGTATTCCTCGGGGTGGCACTGACAGTTCCAACCGAACGCGCTAGTTGGACAGGCTTGACCAGACACAATATTTAATACGTAGCGTAATCCTTTGACATGTATTAATTGTGTCAATATAAATCATTTTCAATGCCCTACAGCACAGCCGAACATGTTGAGGTTCAACAATGTTCACTTATTACCTTGTACCTTACTTACCAGATGATCTTGTGAATAAACTTTCTTTTTATTTAATTTCACCTAACAAAAAATGCCTTGGCCTATCTAAATAAATATGAAAGCATAGTGAAGTCACGAGATGTATCTCCAAATTGGGTCACTTGTCAATTTAGATATCCAAAGTAGACAATCAATAGCTTCTCAGTAACTAGTGAATCATTCTTACTAGTACACAGCCTATTCATGTTCTAAATGCTTCGGCTGACCCAAATGACCCGTGATTAAATTTTTTGGCCAGTAAACTGTTATTCATAACCTGTGACGAGCAAAATGTGTCTTATTTTTTTATAAAATATGTATAATATAGGTAGCTCATATGTCGTTGGGTCTACTCCACAAATAAGTATCACATTTTTGGACTTTCTGGTAACTCTCAAATTTCGAACATGGTCGTGATATGACTGTCGAATTATACAAGAGATAACCATTTTAAAGATATAATAGTGACAGATAGCTGGAAGTGACATGGTTTTATACTTTACAGAGGCCTACGTCCAGCAGTGGACTGATATAGGCCGATGATGTATGTATGTATGTGAAAAATAATGGTATCTCGTTCGCAGGGCGCGGGTATGATGGTGGTGCGGCTGAACCTGCGCGTGGCGCTGGTCGCTCTGTGCTGCGCTGTGCTCGCGCTCACTCTGTTCTGGGCGCGCTGCGGCGAGCTCAGTCGCCCACCAGGTATTACCATATGATCGTATTTGTTCGCAGCAACTCTTAAGTCCATTTATTGATCTATAAATTGGAAGAGGAGGAAATATGAAAACATATTCTTCTAAATATAATTTAAACAGGTAGAAGTATGCAGTAGATACTTAGGGACTCCAAATACACTAACGCCGCGGCCACGACATCGGTCTAAGGCGACCGGCTTAGCGAAAAACGTATGGTGCTCCCTCTCGTACCCATATCGACATCCCGCTCCAACTCATGGATTCGCTCGCCGCTGGTCGCCTTAGACCAATGTCGTGGCCGGGCCGTAAAGGAGGCATTTAGCAACCTGAAACAGACGCTGAGTTTCGTGGAGAAGTTTGCATGGTTGGAATAGGGCTACCTCACTATCACACAAAAAAGGCACGATGGATGTAGAGTTGTGAGTGTGAAGTGTATCTCATTATACCCGAAAGCCGAAGATGCCTAACTATTTAGGATTTACTATTCTTTACTCCGCGTGATGACAGCAAGTAAAATCAATTTCAACCTAACCGTTCCCGTGGGTGTCATAAGAGACGACTAAGGGAGTGAAGTGTCAGTGACCATTCATTTATCGATGATGAGCAGCAGCAACAGTGCTTGCCCTGCACAGCATTATGAGAATCACCTCCGCCTCCTAATGCGCCTATACGCATAGATTATTGACTTATAGCAGAGGCCTATGTCGAGACGTGGACTGAAATAGGCTGATCATGTGATGTGATTCTTTACAGTTAGAATTTGCTCATGTATTTAAACTACAAAAAAATCACCTGAACTAATTTTTTATCTGCAGTCGGTTCGATACTCTCGAACGGCCTGACCGAGCGGACGGCGCGCGATGAGATCGAATGTTCGATCAACGGCGAATATTCGATAGCTTGTCGCAGGGACCGGGACGATGTGTATGTGCCGTTCAACTTCATTAGGAAATATTTCGAGGTGAGACTTGATTCGGTTTGGATTTACTTTGATAGAATCCGTGTAAAATGTAATATGATCATGCATTGTTGGTAATGTAATAAGGTATATGAAATTTAATTGCGCCCGAATACATAAAAGTATAGTGTTATATTTAGCAGGCAAATGATACAAAACATAACTTAAACTCTTTGAGTTTAAGTAGCGCTGAGTAATATAGTGGTCACGGCACCAAAATGAGAAAACTAGTTATATCTAAAATATAACTAGTTTTTAGGGTTCCGTAGCCAAAATGGCAAAAACGGAACCCTTATAGATTCGTCATGTCCGTCTGTCCGTCTGTCTGTCTGTCCGTCTGTCACAGCCGATTTACTCGGAAACTATGAATGCTACAGTAACGAAATTTGGTAAAGATATGTGTTGTATGAACCGCTACAGGATTACGATACTAAATTGTAAAAAAAACCATTGAGGTGGGGGCCCTCCATACATGTAACTGAGGGATAGAAAAAATTTTTTAGTTGTATATAAGCGTGTGGGGTATTAATAGAAAGGTCTTTGAAAATAATATGAAGGTTTATAAATCTCATTTTTATTAAGGCAAATCGTTTTCGAGATATCAGCTCTCAAAGTCTGAAAAATGTGTCCCCTCCCCTCTATTTTTTAAACTACGCGATATAAAATTCTAAAATAAATATATGTTATGCACATTAATAAACTCTATCAACGATTTTTGGTTTGATTAAATTATCTCCTATTGTTTTTGACGTAGGTTAATTTAACTGTATTTTTTAAATAATAAATTGATAATGGTACGGAACCCTTCGCGCGCGAGTCCAACTCGCACTTGGCCGGTTTTCTCATTTTGGTGCCGTGACCAGGATATTACTCATCAGAAATCTGTCAAAATTTTCTTAAAATCAATCACAATTGATGAATTCGAATCAACTGTTGAAATATACAACTTTTGTACAGATCTACGGAAAACTAACATCAGTTGATGGCGTAGAGAAATTTGAATGGTCGCACAGCTACAGCAAAATCTACCACCCTAAAAAGAAATACGACCCTCGTGGTACTTTTGTCACATTCGAAAACTACAATGTGGAAGTGAGAGACCGCGTCAAATGCGTCAGCGGTACTGAAGGTGTCCCTGTATCGACGCAATGGGAGCCTAGAGGTTTCTATTACCCGACGCAAATAGCCCAATTTGGTTTGTCGCATTACAGTAAGAATTTAACAGATCCTGAACCGAGAATAAGAATTTTGGATGACAGTGAGAAGCATTTAGAGAATTGGATTGTTAGTAAAGATGCGTCTATGTCGAGAGAGTTTGATGGTAAAGTGAATTCTAATGTGCTGAAGTTTTCCACGACGGAGTTGGCGGCGAGCCAGGTGTGGTTGAAGGTGAACATCAGCCAGGATTTCGTGCTGGGTGTGGACGTTCTGCTGCGGCCGAACTCGTCGCTGACGGTGGTGCTGCAGCATAAGGAGAGGAAGGAGACTGCCTATTTGCATTATGTTACGAATACGCAAATGGTTTATGCTCAAGTGAGTACTTATACTCTTGGATTAATAGTATTTTAATATGTATTTTATATATTATATCAATCATAGTGTTTCCCCATACTAGCTTTAAACCCTATTTTATGTTTAACAGTGTGCAAAACTGCTTTTTATCCTCATGACAGCAAATTTCATTCTAACTGTATATTTTTGCATTATATTGAGCTGATTGAATTCATCTTTGTAGTTAATAGTATAGTCATAGTCAAAGTCTTAGGTATTTATTTGCAACAAAACGTAATGAGATGCATGCAAAAACAATTTTACACGTGTCTTAATAGCATTACATATATTATTATGAGTTTTGATGATACATATTTTAATCATGATATTCATGATCATTGGTTTTAGGTTTGTAATGAATGTAATGATACTAATACAAATACCTACACTCAGTGGCGTGCACTCCATATAGGCAAATAGGCACTGCCTACCCTGCCGAACAGCATCTACATATACTGTTTCGTCTTCATTATAAGTAATTATTTGTCATGTTTTCTGAAAGAAATCCACTGATTCATTTACATTAACGGAGCTCGCGGCGATTTAAATTTGCGCGCGACTGGGCCCGCTCTCGAGCAAGGCGAAGATAGCACGCGGCGACACCCGGGGTAAGGCAACGGCGATCAGAGCCTACAAAAACACACACACTCACACAGTGCGTTTGTGTAGACATGTCCGTGAAGTATATACATATTTTTGCCCAGTTCACACGAAGATAGAAAATTTAGGCACACAATCAAAGTAATAGGCTGCGCCTAATGCACCTTCGTAGGCGACCGGCGCCGGCAGCGGGGCAAGAAGCCATACGTGCGAGAGGGACTGCCAATATCGGTCTCTCTCTGACTAACCGAGCCTGGAGATGTAATACGACTAATTTTAAGAAGTCTCCCTCCCTATGATGCGATTTTTACTTGAAGTGAGAGCATTACATTCTGTCAGGTTTATTTGTTTACAAACACAAACAGTCATGTTTGATTTTTGCGATGCAGGTTTAAGGTTAATCAGTAGAAAATCTATAAAAACAGACCTCGTTCATTGTTATATTAATACAGTTCGGTTCTGAGCGATTTTTTACGTTTATTTTCATGTAAGTGTTAGTTGTGACTGTGCGTGACTGAATTATGCTATAAGAATAAATTGTGGATAGTGTGGACTGCTAGCGTTTTGCCGGAGTTGATTTTCGGCGGATTTAGCAAGTTAACAATAAAACAAAAGAAGTTAGTACAGGTATGTGTAATTATTTAAATAGTCGATGTTTTCTGTTCTCGGCAAATTAAAGCATTAATGAACATTTCATTTTAGCTATTTCACTCGTTATTTTGTGATTGATATTGGAATTCACCGATGACTAATGCTACGCATATTCAAAAACCTAACACTCTTCTGCTAGGAAACATTACCGATCTGAAAAGCATTAGGACGTAAACAAAAGTCGGCGGTCGAGATATTATAAGACTTTTATGTCGCAAGTTATAGACTCTTGTCGGTACTTTACCCTAAGTCTATCCACTTGTGAGTTTGCAATTTTGATGTTCAATATAGTTTGTTTCTCAGATAAAAAATTGCCTACCCTAACTAAAAACCCTATGCACGCCACTGCCTACATTAAGTATGTTCTTCATGCCAGGGAAATAAAAAAATGTGTTACACTGTTTAGAACCTTTCCCCCAATCACATCTCAAAAACATCAGGGATAAACAACAAGTTCCATTGTAAAACAAATATGTATAATTGTATATGCCATACCATACCCATGACGTGACTTTTGAATTTCAACAAATTATTGCTAGATTATAAAATTATCTAATGCTTTGTGGTCTATCACACAGGAAGAGCACGTATACTACGGGGTGGGCGCGGAGCCAACATGGCGGCGGCTGACCCGCGACCTGATCGTGGACATGCAGAAGGGCTGGGCCCTACTGGACCGGCCTAAGCGAAAGTCTCCGAGGACTAAGTTCAAGGTGATCATCGACTACGTCTTCTGTTCATTGATCTAGGAAGATGCGGAGCCGGCGTGATTAACCAAGAACCTGATCGTGAATATGCAGATTGGTTGTGCGCTGCTGGGCCGGCCCAAACGGAAGTCTCCGCGGATCAAGTTCAAGGTGATCAATTACGTATTCTGATCATTAATCTAGGGTCTAACGCGAGCAAGAATCTGATCGTGGATACGCAGATTGTTTGGGCGCTTCTGCATCCAAAATCCAAGTCTCCGTGGACCAAGGTCAAGGTGATCATCAACTACAACTTGACTATGATTATTGTCACAATGATCACTGGATACAGGTTACATCAGTTTTCTAACTGCCTGCCTGCTTATTAAATAATAATAATATATACATGTTATATATAGGATGTTTTCTCTCGCTGGATGTCGTATTTTTTTGGGCGGACAGTGTTGAACTTGCCTGTTGATGTTTACATTATCGCGGAAAGTGTATCGCCGATCGATTACTGTTTACTATAACTTGTATTTTGAGCAGATAGTTTCCCACTGATGGGAGAAGCTTCCCCCTTTATTTCCAATACTGACTGACTCTTGATAAATATAAGGACTTCATCCAGGTGGCTTGTGATGGTTCCGTTTTATCCATTTATCGTGCTAAACGCGGTACCAACGTTTTGTTTTTTGTTGTAATATTGTATAATAACGATATACTAAACTTAGCCTTTGGTATTTCCTCACAGATATCCAGCATAATCCTCAGCGGCAACGGCTCGCTGGACAACTTAACCATAAGCACGAGCGCCCACATGGAGCAGTTCTACGCTGCAGCATCATGGCTGGTGCGAAGACAACGCGCCAGGAGTGGTGGCTGGCCCATCCCGGTGCGGCGCCGAGTGGCGTCCGGGGTCGCTGACCTCAGACCCGGCTGGTGAGTGACACTTGGAGCAGTTCTGCAGCGTGGCTGGTGGAGACAGCGCCAGGAGTGGTGGCTGGCCCATCCCGGTGCGGCGCCGAGTGGCCTCCGGGGTCGCTGACCTCAGACCCGGCTGGTGAGTGACACTTGGAGCAGTTCTGCAGCGTGGCTGGTGGAGACAGCGCCAGGAGTGGTGGCTGGCCCATCCCGGTGCGGCGCCGAGTGGCGTCCGGGGTCGCTGACCTCAGACCCGGCTGGTGAGTGACACTTGGAGCAGTTCTGCAGCGTGGCTGGTGGAGATAGCGCCAGGAGTGGTGGCTGGCCCATCCCGGTGCGGCGCCGAGTGGCGTCCGGGGTCGCTGACCTCAGACCCGGCTGGTGAGTGACACTTGGAGCAGTTCTGCAGCAGCGTCATGCGAAGTCAACCCCAGGATTGTGCTTTATTTGTTTTTTTTTTTTTTATTTCGTATTTAAACAAAAAAAGGAAAACGTACAGACAGTCTTATTTATTCTTATATTTTAACGACAAACGGTTCTTAATCGCGTAAACTTACGACTTACGTTTAATTAAAACCAATATTATCTTTGATAATGGCATTGAGGCTTGAATCCAGAATTTTATTGGTTCTTGCCCGCCAAAGGATTAAATCAATAGATATAAAAAAAAAAAAAAAAAAATTTAAACTGTTTATTTCTGAAGTACAAAATACAAAATATTACATAACATAACTTAACTCTTAATCTATTATGTATTAGATTTTAATGAGTTAGTTTTAGGAACTTGCCTTATATTATGTTAGTGGTTAGTTAATTTATTTCAGCTGCCGCTTGTTTGAGGTGAGTTGGTAACTTATCTAATAACATCTTCTTATACAATTTTATTACTTGCTTATTAGTTCTATTGCCCTTGATAATCTGTGGAAGTCTATTCAAGATGTTAGGCAGTGCGCGTGTCCACTCTCTACTGCCATATTCATTATTACTAGTTGGTACAACATATGTTGGCAGACCGCTTAGGTTGCGTAGGTTTTTATGTCTACTTCTTTGTGTTAATTCAGGTATTTTACTACAATATTGGCTGACAATGGCTAGATCGACTTTATCTCGTACCGGTAGTACTCTACAATATTTGAATAGACTTTCATAATTCTTTCTGTACATATATTTAATTTTTAGAGGTACAATTGTTTTCAGTAGTCTCACTTGTAGCTTATGTATAGTATACAAATATGACTTAAAAGTACGACCATAACTGGACAGACCATAACTTATTAAGGAGTCTGCGAGCGACACATAGAGCATTCTCAGTGTTCTGTAAGGTAACTTATGCTTAAGTATAGACAATTTAGACAATATCGCCCTGAGTTTATTACATACACTGTCTACGTGTGAGCTCCAGTTAAATTTATTATCAATTATTAGACCCAGGTATGTATGATGTGATACTATATCAAGACAGGCGCAATCGCATGTGGTTGTTTCCACATGCATACAAGCATGATCGTGAGCAATTATATTAGGCGTAAAGGAGGTTTTTAAGTAGGGTGATTTTATGTGCAAAAGTTTAGTTTTTTTATAATTAATAGCAAGTCCTACGTCGTGTGCCCATTTGCATAATAAGTCAAAGTTTTGCTGGAGTAAGCATTGCGCTGTTGTGATATCCTTATCAGCTACGATTAAGCAAGTATCGTCGGCAAACTGGTATACAGAGCCCTGTCGGAATATATTACTCATATCATTGACATACAGTAAGTATTCGGTTGGCCCGAGGATTGAACCCTGTGCTGTCCCGCATAGTGTGGGCTTCATTGTACTAAGTTCGCTTTCGATTTTAACAGCGTTGTATCTATTCTTATGGTAACTCTTAAAAAGCTCCAAGACAGGTCCCTGTATACCATTCTGTCGCATTTTATTAAACAGAATATCATGATCCAGTGTATCGAAGGCCTTGCTAAAATCGATCATAATGGCTAATACATGTTTTTTATTATTTAAGTGTTCATTAAGTTCATCTGTGAAGGAGGATAATAACATTGATGTTCTTTTGTTCCTTTGGAAGCCATATTGCTTTTCATTAATAATGTCATTATTAGATAGAAAAGTATTTAGCTCATTGCCTATGTGTCTCTCTATAATCTTATCTATACATGGAAGAATAGTAATTGGTCTATAATTATTTGTATCAGAATAACTACCTTTTTTATGTATTGGCCTAATAATACCTATTTTAAGTTTATCTGGATATATGGATTGAGATATACAAAGGTTAGTTAAATGTGTCAAAATTGGTGTAATCTGTTCAGAAATAAATTTGATATCTATGGCTCTTATTTTATCATAGCCAGGACTTTTTGCATCATTAAGTTTTAAGATTATCTTGTGTAATTTAATATATACTCGTAACTTAATCTTTTTGAAATTATTATTATTATTTCTCCATTTTTGGAGGAGGAGTAAACAGTGGACTACGAGACTCTATTTTCGCTAATTTAAAACGGGAACTATCAGGCGCGAAGATCTTGTTGTCTCTTTCCTAAGTGTATCTTCTAGACGAGGCTACAGTAATAGTTCATTCTTATACTTATTATAAACTCATATTGCTCCCATTTCCTCTTTATGCAAAACTTGAGTACCATACTATTAAACTTGTTGGTGTTGATTCAATCAGCATGTTCCGGCAACTACAGTATAAATCTCGGACCCTCAATTGACAGAACATTCTCAATGTGGCCTTATTAACCCTTCATTTGACGCCATTTAGTCGTGAATAGGGCGACATGTTTAATATGAATTTAACTGCTTCTAATTTGTATGTCAACGTAACTCAAGTAACCCGACATCGTTCTTTAACTGTAATTTATGGACTCTGTAGCTCAGTCGGTAGTGACTTAGTGACCCTAAGTGACTTACCTAGCTGGAGGGTGCGGGTTCAATCCCGGCGCGGCTATTTATTTGTGTTTGTCACAATTATTTGTTCCTTGATCTTATGTATCTATATATTATTATTATTGTATATATTGTCGCATAGTATCCAAGCGTCGAGATAGATATTACAACACAAGCCTTAATTGAGCTTTAGAATATATATTTTGAATTTAGTAATTGTATATTAATTTATAGTCTACAAAACTAACATTTGCATGCTTGCACGCAAGCCAGATACATGTTTCGCAGTATAATGTAATATCCCTATACTGTGTATATGCAAATCAATAAGTTGATTTTATTTGATATTGTTTTTTTAATATATATTTATTTTTAAAACTACAATTTATGTACATAGATTAAATCTAACTAATCTACTCAACTTAACCTGTATCTAAAATTGGCCCTTGTGGCATTGTACCGAGGATGCTGGCGGCATTTCCTCGCTGTATCGCAATACTGATGCGTTGTGCGAGGAAGTCGCCAGCGCTTCGGTCTTTAGTTACGTCAACCAAACGTTTCGCGATCTCAGCAAACAATTTGCGTGCGCTGGGGCTCCATGAACCTAAAGTTTCTACGCCGTATTAATTGATTTACCGTGGACCTAGGTCGATTTGTATAAGATTGTACTATGATTTTTCAGGGTGTCCACTACTAAACCCAAGAAAAATTCCCTGACTTTTCCCTGACTTTCCATGACCATTTCAGAAAATTTCCCTGACCAAATTTTCATTCTACAATGACATTTTTACCACTTTCGCTGCAAGTATTCAACATTACACAAAATAGGTAACTTGAAAAAATATAGTTCAAGGTTTTCGATGGGAACATATTTTTTTTTATATCTCCTTTTGAGTATTTACGTAACCCAGATTATGCCTCATCATAAATAGGAGCATCGAAATTATGCTCACATAATATTCGAACAACTCGAAATCTGCCACAACGAAATATGCTAAAGTTGAGAATGCCACAACAGTTTCTGCACAAAGCCCATTATGACTACATAGTATATGCCATTTAGAATTATTCATAAAAGAATTATGCCACAACAGGGTGAACCAGTCTTTTGCTATATTTCCTTTTAAATCTAAATTTTTTGCTCCAGCCCGAGTCTACTTCGTGCGTAATATTATTTACGTAAATGGTTCACCCTGTTGTGGTCTCGAAAACTAAGGCGGGAGCAAAGCTCCGAGTCGGATCTGCCCCGGAAGGTTTTGTTCGCTCGCTTCGCTCGCTCACTGCAGACATTTTCACCCTCACGACAAATTCTGCCTGGAGAAAAATGCATGCAAGGTAAGTTTCGAACATGTGGCTATGCCAAAAAAAATGCAAATCTAATTTCTGTCTTATAGCACTCGGCGTAAATAATAATATGCCAAGATAGTTTCGGGCAAAATAATGTTCGAAATATTGTAATTTATGCAAAGTGATGTTTCTGCCTCATTCATATTATGCCAAAATAGATTATGCCAAGTCTGTTATGTCCTGAGCGCTTCGACAAATAAAAATATGCCAGATAGAGGGAACCCGTGCGAATGTCATGTCCTCGCCAGACAAAAGATGAGACTTCGGATCCGGCTATATGGAACCGAAGGAGGTCAAAACGATATGTTTAAGTTTTAACAGTTTACTCATCACTCTCATCAGTTATCATCACTGTAATAAAATCACTACGATTTAATTAAAAAAAACACACCTAACGAGAAATCTAATTATGATATATTTTATTATAATGTAGATCCCTCCCATTCTGAAACAAAATGCTTCCATACTCTAGGTTATTACTTATTAGGGTCAGCTAGAGCATGAAGATATCCATCATTAGCAATCACTGGGTGTTATTTTAACATAAAAAATCTAAAGAGACAATTCTAAGTTGCCTTAAAATCACTACCTACTGGGAATCCATCTTTGATGTCATGGATGTGGCCAAACCAAGAAATCATTTGTATTCAATACTTTTTCATTTTTTTCCTTGGTGCCAAATTTTTCCCTGACTTCCAAATCATTTCCCTGACTTTCCCTGACTTTCCATGACCACTATGAGCTTCCCTGACTTTTCCCTGACTTTCCCTGACTTTCCAGAAAGTGGACACCCTGTTTTTTTATTACAAGTTTAGGCTTTATCGATATGAGAAAAACTATATTATATATTTTGACGAGTCGCAACCATTAAATAAGTACGTATACAAAACACCAATTTCAGCTTCATCAAATTTTAGAAGGCCAATAATTATTAATATTGATAAATTCGCGAAAAATAATTTTTTCTTCAACTAAAATTTTGAATTTAGTATAAGTTCATCCATATAATCTACGAATTAACCCTCTCAAGTTTATAATTCCGTGTCTGCCTGTGTGACAGCAAATAGACAATTGAAGATACATTGTCAGATGCATTTGCGGCAATAAGAACGAATTGTGCCCGCCGTTCTATTTAAGTCACACTTGATCGCACGCAGAATGATGAACGGCGCTATTTATCAATTAACGTACGTGTTCGTGATATACCAATTCTGCTTTCAATTTATGGCATTTACTTTACACATACACAATAAATTATGCACGTAATCTTTTGTATCACGTAATAGGCGTTGCTCACATTGCCGTTAATTCTTCACCAGGCGATCCGTCTTCAGTGCCGTAAATAAATCGGGTCGAAATATATTATATCGTTTGCCTTTTGTCATAATGACGGCGCTAAGTTGTGACGTCTTTCAGTTGCTATAGTTTTGTATGGGGGTATAAAGATAATAATATTTGATTATTATTATTATTTAATAAGCAGGCAGGCAGTTAGAAAACTGATATAGCCTGTATCCAGTGATCATTGTGACAATAATCTTAGTCAAGTTGTAGATTTGTTGTACTTGTTTAGTCCATTTTTGAACTTATTCACATTTTGTGCTGAGATCACTTCCTCTGGGTGTTTGTTCCAAGATCTCACTAGTAGGTTGCTCAATAATTGTTTATAAAGATTACTGTGAGATCTGTGACTCTCTAGCTTTAAGTGATATCATGCGACAATTTTATACAAATCGACCTAGTCCCACACAAATAAATGCCCTCCCTGGGATTTTAACCCAATGATGTCAGAAATTACATTTCTTAACGTAAAATAATGGTAGGAGATGCGGAGATCCGAAGGAGTGGCCTTTGGCCAGAAGTGGGACACCTAAGGGAAAAGAGGGTACGATTCAAAAGAAATGTTTGTCCTCATAATGATTATTTTATACACGAATGATTCATTTACAGTAATCAATTATTTAAATTTAAATTACTAATTAATTTACCTTATTTATTTGATAAACTATAAACTCAGTCTGCTATTGTTAACAAAGCAAGTGCCCTTAGTACATTGAAGTGATTTAATAGGCCATATCTCATTCCAAGAATGATGTAGTATGTCGATCTGAGACCTTATGTAATAATTATGTATACTAACAAAGACACACCGTCCACATTTATTATACATAGTAATTTAGTGTGGTGAATTGTCTTAAAAAAGTAAAAAAAAACGCCATTTACAACCCCTTTACAGACCTTACAGTCCTTTATACCACTGATATGACATGTATTGGGTTTCATTAAATCAGCAGCGTCGCGAAATGTGCCCTGTGGCTCATTTCGAGACACCAAAGCTGAGTGCAGCCTACTTAGCAATACCTACAAATTATACGTTTTGTAGAAATATATTTTAATATAACAAGTATACAATTTATAACAAGTTAATTAATCGTTCTGGTTGTTTTATCAACTTTATAGTAATTAGCTAACCTCATATTGAGTACTAATTATTTTATAATGATTACGTATTATAATATAAAACAATGTACTGTTAACCGCAAAGTGTGTACCTACATTTAAATGTTCTCGGGTACGGTGATATGCTATTACCGCTTTATACATAAGCGTGAACCATCTATATTTTAGTGACATGCTTTGTCTCTTTTAAATAAATACCATTGTCAATGTGACAGATAAGTACAAAACACGTATCAACTATAATAGAAAGGATGGACGTTTAATTCCCAGAGAATTTAATTTCCAATAAAATATCTTGAATGAGACCGGCGCCGACACAGATAGTCTGCACATGCAATTAAACGTGACAGGAATAGATCGGCAAATGTCACTCGATGCGCTGCGCCAACGCATCATTAGCCGGAGCCACACTGGCTGGTCCGAAAAATCAACCAGCCGAAAAACTAGCGTTGAACAATTCGGAAAAATTAAATGTTTTTTGCAAAATGTATGAAAATATTGCTTTTTGCTGTGTTTTTCGTGTATTTACACTGTCACTCCTTCCATTTATTTCAATTGAGCTTTCCTCGATGACATCGCGTTCTTCTGGTATAAGTGAAAATTAGACCTAATTCTCATTGGTTTAGAGTTGAAAATTAAAGTGGAACTTAAGTCCCCTAAGTGGAGCTAGCCGTGTGGTGACGACAGTAAGAATACATTTGTCACCACCCCAACTTCTGCCGGTGTCGTAAGAGACTAAGGGATTAAAGTGTCACTGACCATATATTTTTTTTATAACGATTGATGATTGGCAGCAGCGTCATCATAGTGGACACATTACTGCGATCGCCAATCCGCTTGCCCAGCGTGGCGATTATGGGCATTTACCGTGCGTGTATGCGTCTATACGGATCGATTTTTTTATTTTTGGAAATTCATAAAATAATCTTTATGGATCGATACTTCGTGGCTAGAAAAACAAAAAATATTATGATCATTTTTGGATTTACTTTCATTTTGTACTTCGTTTATAGGCCCAAAGATCGACTCTATTTTTAAGGTTTTTTTAAGAAAAGTCAGTACTTCGTGGATATTTTCCGTTTTACTTTTATGTAGAAACAAAATAACATTATTTGTCATAAATTTAGAATTTGCACAATTTAATTACATGAAAATTATAACCAGTATCGGCAAAAACTGGTTTTCAACTTTGAGGCTCTTGCGGCAGTACTTGCCAAATGACTACCGGAAAAAGATATATTGTTAAAAAATATTAGTTTTTAAGACCATCATTTTATTGGCCCGCGCTTCCAAAAATACGAAAAAAAAAAAATTTTTTATACTTCAATGTATGACCCAAAATTTTTTTTTGAATTTCTGATACGCGGCCCTATAAGAATAATCTGCCTAAAAAGTAACATCTTCAACAATATATCTTTTTCGGATAATCATTCGGGAAGTACTGCCGCAAGAGCCTCGAAGTTGAAAATCATTTTTTGGACATACTGCTAACAATGTTCATATAATTAAACCACGCAAATCCAAAATTTATGCAAAACAATCTTATTTTGGTTATCCATAAAATTAAAACAGAAAAAATCCATACTCATCTGAGTTTTCTTAAAAAACCTCAAAAATAAGGCCGATCTTCGGGCCTCTAAATGGGGTCCAAAATGATAAAATATCCAAAAATTGACATACTATTTTTTGTTTCTCTAGCCACATAGTATCGATTCGTAAATATTATTTAATGATTATCCGAAAATAAAAAAATCGATCCACCCTAATAGTTAATAGGAGAGGCCTACGTCCAGCAGTAGACCATCATAGGCTGATGATGTGAAGTCCCCTCACCTCTATAACTTCGAAGACATTAACGTTTAAAATAAATTATATCACATCCGCAGGCATTCAGCAATGAGCCAGGGTCACGGCATCTCCCTCCTAGCGAGAGCGTTCCACCGCAGCGGCGACACCACCTACCTCCGCGCCGCCAAGAAGGCGCTCTACCTGCTCGACGTGCCGAGCCACGCCGGTGGCGTCAAGGCCATGTGGATGGACACGCATGTGTGGGGAGTGTCGCGCCATCCTCCTCTAGCGGGAGCGTTAGACAGAGACGCCAGCTACCTGCTCGACGTGCCGAGCCACGCCGGCGGCGTCAAGGCCATGTGGATGGACAAGCATGTGTGGTGAGTGTCACGCCATCCTCCTCTAGCGGGAGCGTCAGACAGAGACGCCAGCTACCTGAACGACGTATGCAAGCATGTAGTCTCACAATTCGCAAACTACCGCCGCTGAGTGCTTGCCGTGCTGGTAGCGGAGCGCTCAGTGCTTGAATGGAGACCTAGGCTCTCTGAAAATGTCACGCGCAGAGACAAAATATACGTGAGTTTAACCGTTTATTGTGGGTCCTACCCGGCGGGTCTCCTATAGTAACTTGAAAAATAAACTTTCATTATATTGTCATGTTTCTGTTTCATAAAATATGTTCTCGTGGATATAATATAATAGTCTTAAATAAAAAATTATAGTCATATCCGTCATTTTTTTATATGCGAAATCCCGCTAGGGTGAATCCAAAAAACCGATCACGGGTTATCTGGGTAAATGGATCGTTTTTATCGATGGCGCTTACGCGCGGCGATATATTTGTATACGAACTTACGAACATAATGCCATAAACGCCATCGACAACAAGGTGTTTTCACATTTATATTTGAGTATTACGTCTCACGATATTTTAAAATCTAATATTTTCAATGCCCAGTCACAACCGATTGTTAAACACTACCATATCGGTTACAGTCAGTCATTTTCCGTCTCACATCAGTCCAAAGACTAGAGTTCAAATTCGCCTGGCATCTACAGACAATAGGACTGATGGCACAGTATAGCAAATAGTACTAAAGTACAGTCAAGTACAAAAATAAGTATCGAAAGAATCCGCTCATAAATATGTTACGACGTTCTTATTACACAGAATTAGAGTGCACTGGGACATATTTTTGAACATTTATGTGTACACCTTATTTTGTCTTTGACTGTACAGTATGAACACGCTCCTACCTTCGTCGTTATATGCTGTCGCTTGGTACAATCAACAAAAACTGTGGTCTACCACTTTTCGACTCTATTCCGTGGTAATAAAGGCGAAAAGTGTTAGACCACAGGCACACACATCACAAGCTTTAGTTGAACTTACCGTGGCACTAGGTTGATTTGTGTAAGGTGTCACGATATATTTATTATTTTTTCTCAAACTTGCAATGAAATGTTGGCATTACGTATGTCAAATTAAACCCGGAAATACCATCTCGCTGGTTCGATGATTGAACTTGATATGTAAAGGCATTTCATAACTTAGGACTGCAAAGTACTGGAAGGAACCTACTTTAAAAAGTTAAATACCGAAAGTAACTTGTAAAGTGACAGAACATCTTGGCATTTCACCGTAAAAAAAAGAACTAATGTCAATGTCACCGGGTAAAACATTATCTAAAACGGATTTTAAAAAATTTGACGTATAAGTTGTTTTTCTTTTATCATTTTGTAGATTCGTTTCGTTCTTTGACTTATTTGTTTGTGTACTGTGAAAATCACTTTCGTTTTTTTATTTCATTGCAAGTTTGAGAAAAGCACTATACAAATCTCGGCGAAAAACAAGGTTACAGGCCGCGTATCTCTACTTGGCCTGTAACCTTTCGTTTCCCGTCCTCTATAGTACCTAATGTACTATTTATATGCGCATTCCAGGTACGAGGAGTACCCCACAAAACCGCCCCTCTTCGTCCTCAACGGTTTCATATACACCCTCCTCGGACTCTACGACCTTCACGCCATTGAAGGTGAAAACTCCATCTCCCTGGCTAAGAAGATGTTCGACGACGGCATGACGTCACTCAAGACTCTTCTCCCACTCTTCGACACCGGCAGCGGCAGCTTCTACGACCTGAGACATTTTACTCTTGGCGTAAGTCCTAATATAGCTAGGTGGGATTATCATGCGACTCATGTGAACCAGCTTTATTTGTTGGCAGGGTTGGATGATGATCCAATTTTGATTAATACGGCTAAAAGGTGGGAGGGGTATATGCAGGGGAAAAGGGCTGCTCATAATTGAGGGGATTTATCTTAAAATGAAGAATTTTTTGATAATAGTCACTATCAATGTTAAAGATAATCCCATTTTTGGACAGAGGCAGAAGAGAGAGGAGAGTTTCGAAGACTTGAGGCATTTTACTCTTGGCGTAAGTCCTAATATAGCTAGGTGGGATTATCATGCGACTCACGTGAATCAGCTTTATTTGCTAGCAGTACTCGAAGATGATCCAATTTTGATTAAAACTGCTAAAAGGTGGGAGGGGTATATGCAAGGGAAAAGGGCTGCTCATAATTGAGGGGATTTATCTTAAAATGAAAATTTTCTTTGATAAAAGTCACTATCAATGTTAAAGATACTCCCATTTTTGGACAGAGACAGTAAGTTTCGAAGACTTGAGGCATTTTACTCTTGGCGTAAGTCCTAATATAGCTATATGGGATTACCATGAGACACACGTGAATCAGCTTTATTTGCTAGCAGTACTCGAAGATGATCCAATTTTGATTAAAACTGCTAAAAGATGGGAGGGATAAATGCAAGGGAAGAGGGAATTATTGCTGGTGGTAGGACCTCGTGCAGGGTCCGCCCGGATAGCTACCACCGTCTTACTCGTAAACCTATCGCTAAATAGCAGTTTTTGCACTGCTGTGTTTCAGTTTCGGGGTAAGATAGCCGGTGTAATTACTGGCATAGATAAAGGCAATCCATCTTAGTCCTCATGGTAGGCAGCGCGTACGTGATTTTTTGGTCAATATGTCCATGGGCCTCAGTTCCTGCTTTCCATCAGGTGGGCTGAAAGCTCAGTTGTCTACCTTCGTCACATAAAAAAAAATAAAAAATGGGTCAAACTTAAAATCATGATGTTATGAGTCTTTCCGGTGGACATTTTAAAAGTTAAGGGCTATGGGAGTTCATTTTCTTATTAAACCCTTATTGTCATTTAAAGGCACTCCTTTCCTACTGAATTGTATGATAAAAATCACGGCTACACTCCTACCAGTTGCTTACTATTGGCCACAGGAAAGAGGGGCTCTACAGTTCAGCTGAACACAAACTTTTTCTTTCCTGTGGTCGATAGTTAACAGCCTGTGGACAGGTAGTAATGATTTTTATCACAATGAAAAAGGAGTACGTCTCAAGGAACATAAGGCTTTCATAAGAAAATCAAGCTTTATAGGCCTTAACTTTTAGATTGTCCACCGGAAAGACTCCGAACATGGGTTTGCGTTTGACCCAAATAAATTAACCTTGTAATGTCTTTTGTAAAAGTCACAATCAATGTAAAACTCACATTTTTGGACACATACAGTGATTGAAACTCAAACTCGATGTAGTTGTTTCTCGCATCGAGTATGCCGATTCTTGCTAGTGGAATTTGTGCGTTGTTATTATAAGAATAATTCGCACATTCGAATCTTTGATGTTTCGAGCTACAAAACGGGAACATGATTTCGTAAACGATTTCTGTATAAATATGGATACAGGTATTATCTATGTATGCACATAACTTGTAGTTTATGTATACTGAACAAATGCGAAAGACTAGTTATCTTTAATAAATAGTTAAATAGTCTAATAGATTCAATATATTGGATATTAGAAAAAGCTTTATGAACATCTATTTAGAGTTCATATTCGTATACTCAATTTTCAACATATCTGAGTGTTGAATTTAAACGTTATGTATATTAAACCTGTTTTATATTCTCAGACTTCGAAATGGGTACTAAAACTTATGAATAGTGTATTAGGAATGAAGATGCCAAAAGACTTGAAATGTGGATGGTGTTATGCGATAAATAGTGGAGATAAAATATTGATTTAAACTCTCACGATTATCACTCATATTACCTCAAACGGGGTTTAATCGTGTTAATTGACGTTAAATATTGTCTTGGCGTTTCGTACATTACGCTACATCTCGTTGTCGCAAACAGAATAAAAAAATATAACACCTTCTGAGAAGATGTACGCGATTATGTCTGGTTTCTTGATAAAATATAAGTAATAGATACGTTGTTTATTGCATAAGATCGTCCACTGGGAATCACTGATGTACCTTTCTAGTAAACAAATTTGTAGTATAAAATACGTATAACTAGTAGCAATTGATACTTTAGGATCGAGTTGTTTTTATAGGAGAAACTTCATATTTATCTCCTATGTACAAATCCAAGAAAAGAGAAATGTACGTTTCACATAAGCGAGTGGACTTTGCTATGGGTGGATTTCTATAAGATTTTTTGTTTTTCGTCCTCAGGGACAAGTTATTAAAATATTTAGATTTTCTCGTGTATATACGTCATGTATTTATATTTATATTCCTTTTATTGGTAGCTTTAATAATCATGTATATATTCTTGTTTTTAAATAATCGAATACACGCAAAATTGTAGGTTCGTATACACGTTGTGTATAATGACATATCTTTAAATAGGATTTTCTAATAAAAACAGTTAAGTAGTAGCTAATGGCTCTTAGTAACGAGACGTATAAATAATCTTTCAAATGTCATGAGTTCATAACTGTGAGTATACAAAAAAAATACAAATTTCTGTCTGTCTTCGTATGGGTATAAAAACAATGATCGGAAGTATGGAGACAAAATTAAATAATACATTCAAAGATGACGTACTTATAGGAATACTTACGAACAAGAAACTACGAATATTATTGGCAAATTCGTGTCTAATGTCATTGTATAATCACCAAATAAAAAAAACCGTTTTCTCCAAGATCCCCGATTTGTTTCCATCATTGGTATCATCAAATCCTATCCAACTAATCCTAATATCAAATAACAAAATGAGAGGGTGCCCCATAGAAAATTGCAATCGGGAGAGCAAAGAGCTCCTTTATTGGTTCGAATATCCTACAGAATTGCAAAAATAAGAAGCACCCTAATAGGTACATTGTGGACAACAAATATAGGTAAAAAAATAGGTTTATCTATTATACATGTCACGTTGAATCTGAAAACCAAAACGTTAAATATGTAGACATTTTGACTATCACTGTGTCAAGGTACAAAATGGTAGATAAATCGATTTGCTCGCTATTTAAGATAATAAAATATAAGGCTTCCTCTAACAAACGCACACACTTTACCTCATATTGTTGTGACTTGTTCTTATTTACCCCGCTTTTTATCGTATTAGAGTATACCTAGTTAAAAAATACTCAAGATTATATCTATTCCAATGGGTTCTCTAAATTATCGCCGAAAATCGTTTTGCCGAACCAACCAACTTATCGCAGAATTTCATTTCGCCGAGAAATCAGTTGCTAAAGGTGATGTTTCGCAGACCTTTACCATGTTATCATATTCCCACCTTATCTAACCTAGGTCTAATCTATCACCTAGGTTAGATAAATGGAAATTCGGCAAAATGAAATTTGGCAAATAAAAGTTTGGTAAATGTTGGTATCCCAAATGAATTATCTGCGAAAAGTTGGTCGCCATTCCAATGTTTATACGCAATGAGAAGTGTTTTAGAGAAAATAGTTCAGTACACTATACTAACTGTACTATCGAACTATTTACTTTGGCTGCTACAAAGTATTTAATGCTGACTGTATCGTAATCAAAGGAATATTGGATGCGAGATTATGAATATTGTAGCTATGAATATTACAGCATTTATTGGCGTATGTTGTCGCTTAGGCTGACGTCACACTGGTCCCACTTGCACACCGTCGCTGCATGTTCGTATCAAAGTGACGTCTACATAACAATCACTTCAAGTGTTTTATGCGAGTATTCCTTTGTTTATGTTATTATGTATGTATAAGGTTAAGGTCGAACACAATTCAAAAAGCGGCACTGCTATCAATTAAAACTTACTGTAAGACTGACGTTTGACTAATCAAAATTTGTATGAATGTATGAATGCATCTGTGTCTGTTGGTATGTTAATACGTTTATACACTTACGTTGGCGAATAGGCGAGCCTACACTGAACGCATCGCCGTTCTAGGTATTTATCGCGTGAAGTTGCCTCCAGGCAATGGGGAAATTAGAAAGCGCGGACATTCGTCGCACGAATTGTTTTAACAACTAGATCGCCTGATTAGATGGTGTGTTCAGTGTAGAACCGCCTTTGCAAATTGTGGTTAAGCAAAGGTATACTAAACCATTGAAATGATTCTAATCTTAGGATTTTTGACGCGCAATACAAAGTCTTTCACAAGACACTAAACCTTTTACCATTGGCCCATGAAATTGAGGTACAAAAATTAACGAGGACCATTAATACAAACGCGTTTGAAAAAAAATCAATATATAAAATATTATCAAACCGGGTTTCTCACGTATTTAAGTCGATGATTTCTTGACATGATTCGACCCATTAAGAGGGTCCTCGTCCGGAGCACCCTCGGTCAAAGCTCGACGCGTACTGTGGCCGTGCGCCCTGCTATTATAATTCTAAAAACTCAATATCGAATGAAAATGTAAGATAAGATTTTTTTAAATCGATTTCGGGGTTCATAGTAAAAGTTGCTCACTATGACTTATACCTACTGTGACTGTTCCATGTTCATGTTTGAACAGTAAAATCACTTACATTTGTAGTTAGATTTGTTATTCATCCATAATTTATAACAATTGCATTCTGACGACACTTTGTGTAATAAATACATGATTATGTATTTTCATAATCCTGAAATAAATATTGTTCGTTCTATCGTCTCAATGGAAACTTGTAAATTAAACAAACAATAATATTTTGTTATGAAATATTAATGTTTGTTGATTAAGACATTAATGACAAATGGGAACGTCATTTGTTGTTAAGTCGTACCTCACCTTCCACGACATTGTATTGCGATAAATCTGATGCACATTTTTATTTTATTTATATTATATTATTAGTGGACTGCGATAGGCTGATGATGATATTATTCCACAAAATATTAAATTAATTTATAATAATTATCAACAATTTACCTTTGTTGTAAATTGTTGTATTCAGTTTAATACGGGCTTTTCATATACATGTCTGGTTTCACATATTTTTATTTATCAAATTCAAATATTCAAAATTTATGAATAGATTTTCGACATATTTTGTCATAAAAATTCTGTATAAAAAGCTGCAATTTTTCATAGAAAGGGCTTTTTTTATTTTGAGTTTAGCTGCGAAAGGACTTTTGGTTCTTGCGTTTTGACCGCGAAAGGGTAAAGACCCTGTCTCTTCAGTGAAGGAATCTTTGGAGGGCGAAGCTCTGCCCAAATTGTGTTGAAATTGAGTTTATTTGTCTTAAAGAATCATTTTATTAGCTGGAAATTATGGTAAGCTAATCTGATTCCTTGTAAATACTAGTCATATATATATGTATATATCATTCACAATACACGGGGTTGCGGGTTATTATAACTCTCATTCTAAAGTAACGTTAAAATCTACATTCTCTAACAAAGCCTAATAATATAATTCAATTCTGGGCTGTTGTTAGTTAACTTGTTTTGGTTTTCTAGGTTCTCTAATTCTCTAGTGTGGGGGGCGTCAAGCGATGCACTGTCTACTATTAAAGGTGTTCAGTATAATATAAAAGTAACAATGATTCCGTCAAGTTGAGTTCAGTAGCCACAGACTGGTCCAAAGAGTTTTGGTCAGACTGTTTAAGGTCCAATTGCGAGGCGAAGCAGTGCATTGGGTCCTATAGAGCAGAAGGAACGCTCATCTTGGTTGATCATTCAGAGAACGAATGTATCGATCAACATTATTATTAACAAAAGTGCTTGCTTTTCACTCTTTAACCCTGGAGAATTTGAGTATTAGCTGTAGCTAGGCTTAGCTTGGGGTTAAACTGCAATATAATGATACGCGTATGAATACTTGGTGCTTCTTTTCATCTTTTCCCTTTGTTTGCATTGCAGTTAGGTTCCGAAGCACTGTAAACGTTTAGCTAGGAGTAGTGAGGAAGCCCAACTGACAGAGTTAACTCTACACTGGTTGGTTTAGCGTTGCCTCTTTACCCCACCCAAAATTGCTGGAACTGTTAATTTAGCTAGCAGATGTGTTAGGGTTAAAAGTACTAAATTTGTTAGAAGTTCCAGTCAATTGACAGAGGTCACTTAGATGGTCGGGGAAATTCCTCTCTGAGGAATTTTATTTTTATTGTTCCATTCTTCACATCATATACTTTATTATCTGTATTTATTTATCGTTCAACTAACCAATAAACTTAAATTTCAGCCATTAAATTATGTTAAAATTATCTATCTTAATATTCCCTCAAATTCAATAAAACAATGTCACGTTTTCCTTTCAATAAATGTCGTTTTTCTTTATTATTACATGTTCAAATATCTATTTGTTTTGTGTCCAAAGGTTTAGCTTGTTTCACATTAAAGAATCTCTGTTACTACACGGTCCACAACATAGGCGTCCTACCCTAGACTAGACGATCACTGGCCAATTTAGTATTAACTTCTCAATTTATAATTAAGTTCTTCAATTTATAATTAACTTTTTAATTTATAATTAAGTTTTCAAATTTATCTCTAAGTTATCAATATTATGTTTACTGTATAATTCTTGGTAAATAAAAAAAAGTATATTTAAATTTAGTTTCGTTTCTATTTAGGGGGGGGGGGGGGTTGTTTACACTACATAGGTACAGGACGTGGGAGGTTTTTAGTGGTTGTTGAAACATCCTTTATCCTCGTAAGTCCTGTGTTTTTTTAACAGCGGTAGTCATAACTACCGGCTGTACTATACCAAGTACAAATAAGGAATAGTGCTTCAGACCGAGACGGAAAGTTGACGGTTTTAGGTATTTTTTCAAGTGAGATCTAGTTTTCTATATTTTTAACGTTATGTTTATTATATACACCTGTCAACTGTCATGAGTGTACAAGTGCTCCTGAAGTTTATTTACATATATCTGTCATAAACTGTGTGAAAGTGCCTAACAGTATCATCAAAGTGTACACTGAAATAACCTTACCGTGTATTAGTGTTATCTCTACCTAAATAACTGGAAAAGTGCCATAAATCAGTTGTTAATTTAAGTTCGTGACACTAATACAACCAAAAATTATTCTACCTACCCTCAATTTAGTAACAACCACAATATGGAGTTGAATACCCCCAACCATTTTTATTGAAGTAGTGTTGCCAATGGAATAAAAATAAATCCCCCCAAAAGCAATTCTCTTTGGGGGATTACAATGAAGGAAAATATTGAAAATAATACTCCCCCAGCGAGCAAAAAAATACTCACACAACAAGTTTTTCATCCATCACTGTTTAATAGAAATCGATCTTCATCCCTAAGTGAACTGCCCAGGAGCAATCTGGATCCTCAACAACCTGGACCAGCAGAGAAATCTTATGATAACTCGAAGCTACAACAAACCAAGCCCACAGAAGACAGTGATGTAGACATGAACCAAAAAGAACCTCCAGCACCTCCATACTGGCAAAGAGTTCCCACCAACAATAAGCGGAGAAGAACCTGTAACTCTCCTCCGAGCACCGAACATCTTACTACTACTATATCCAACCGATTCGAAACTTTACCACAGGACCAACCCGAAAATAGTACCAACACTACATCTGCTACCCCTGGATCAACGAACAAGCCACCCCCTATAGTCTTGTATGGTATTGAGGATGTCAATGAATTAAAGAAGCTCTTAACATCGGTCTGTGACCCGGAACAGTTTAAATTTATAATAGTAAACAAAAACTTACTTCGAGTCTTAGTGCAATCTCCTGAGACATATAAGGCTGTGATATCAAAAATAAGAGAATGTGGCCTAATTGGGCATACCTTCACTCCAAAAGACAAAAAGCCATATCGCATAGTCATACGGAAGCTGCACCCTACTACACCCCATAAGGACATAATTGAAGCAATAGAAGCAACTGGTAACAAAGTTTGCGGAGAAATTATTAATGCTAGATATGGACCAGACAAAACACCGACTTTTACTTTCTTTGTTAACCTTGAGCGTAATGCTAACAACAAAGCAGTCAAAGATATTAAAAGTATCTTTTATCAACAAGTAACTATAGAAGACCCACGAAAATCTAAAACAATAGTACAGTGTCAGCGGTGCCAACAATACGGACACACAAAGAACAATTGTATGAGACCTTATCGTTGTGTGAAATGCGCTGGAGGGCACAGATCTGCAGACTGCAAAAAAGACCGTAACACACCTGCTAAATGTACTCTTTGTTCATTTGACCATCCTGCTAATTATAAGGGATGCCAAGTGTACAAAGAGATTTTGGCTAGAAAATCCAATCAAAATAAAATAAACCGCTTGAGTAACCATGGATTCACCAATGACAATGCTCAGTCAAACATAAACCCTACAAACAACGACGAAGACAGACCTACTCCAAAAATCCCAAACTCGATTCCACGTGACAGAGCAATGTACTCCGACGTGACAGCTAACCGCAACCCTTCAACTCCGAACCCCACTTGCGATCAACAACAAAACACCCAGCTCAGCTCTACTCTAGAGCAAATATTATCTAAACAATCTGAAAAGTTAGACCAGCTCATACAACAAATAGGTACATTGCTTAACCTATTAACAACCGTAATCTCTAAATTACATTCATAGACTTACTAAGGATTGCAACGTGGAACATTAACGGGTTATCCGCTAATATACTGGAACTAGAGGAAGTAATCAAAAATAACAATCTAGATGTGGTACTCATTTCTGAATCTCACGCCACTAAAAATAGTTGTTATCGCATGAAAGGCTTTAACATATACTTTACTCCACACCCCGACGATGGTAAAGCTCATGCTGGGACTGCTATAGTCATAAGATCGCACATAAAACATACTCTGTTGGAACACTATTCTACATCTCACATTCAGGCAACAACAATACGAGTACAAGCACGTTCAGGGCCGATCACATTGTCAGCGATCTATTGTCCACCGAAACATAAAATCACTCACCAAATGTTTGAAGTTTACTTTACCCAACTAGGAAATAAATTTATAGCGGGAGGCGACTGGAACGCAAAACACACGTTCTGGGGATCACGTATTACGCTGCCCAGAGGAAGAGCATTGAAAAACTGCCTAGATGCAAACCGCCTTACACCAATCTCTTCCGGCAAACCTACTAGTTGGCCATCTGATCCCAATAAGTTACCGGATTTGTTAGATTTCTTCATAACAAAAGGTGTTGGCCAAGTGTACACATCTGTGGAATCGAGTTTGGACGGATCATCAGACCACACTCCTGTTATCCTCACCATACAATCTACAGTTATTGATGTTGATCCACATGAGACGTTAACGAATATTGGAACTGATTGGGAAGGATTCCGCAGCTACCTAAACCAGAACATTAACCTTAAGATTCCTCTGAAGTCTGAAGAAGATGTGGATAATGCCTGCGAGTACATAGTGAACATGATTCAGATATCAGCTTGGCGAAACACCCCAGTCTTTGGCAAAACCTTTCGAAAAAACTCGCAATCTAGCGATATTAAATTGAAAATTCAGGAAAAACGACGTCTGAGAAGAATTTGGCATCAAACTCATCATCCATGGGATAAAACAGCATTTAATCGAGCTGCAAAACAACTAAAACTGCTATTAAAGGACGCAGAAAACCTCAAAATTCGCAACACACTTGAAAAAATGTCACCAAAGGGTAAAGGCGAATTTTCTCTATGGAAGTCGACAAATATCTCTGGAAAACCAAAACAATGCCTACCACCCCTAAGAACAACTAACTCGTGGGCAAGAACAGATTCTGAAAAAGCAGAAGCATTCGCAGATCATTTAGCTCATGTGTTTACCCCAAACGAGGATGCTACGGATGAATCGATTGTGGATGAGATACTACTACAGGATCTTCAAATGTGCCTTCCTATTACTCCTACATCACCTAAGGAACTAAAGAGGGAAATCATGAATCTTGAGTCAAACAAGGCCCCGGGTTTTGATCTTATAACTCCGCGAGTCCTTAAGAATTTACCTAATAAGTGCATCACTTTCCTCACATCACTTTTTAATGCCATCTTTAGAACATCGTACGTCCCTAGGCTTTTCAAAATATCCCAAATCATTATGATCCACAAGGCCGGAAAGCCTCATCATGAAGTGACTTCCTACCGTCCAATCAGTCTTACTCCAATTCTCTCGAAATTGTGGGAAAAAATATTCATAACAAGATTAAATGCTCATCTTGGCGATTTTCAAATAATTCCGAAGCATCAGTTTGGTTTCCGTAAATCGCATTCCACGATCGAACAAATGCACCGTGTATATGACGAAATTAGGGATTGTTTTGAAAGAAAACAGTATTGCTCGGCAGCTTTCCTGGATGTACAGCAGGCTTTTGATAAGGTTTGGCACAAAGGTCTCATGTGCAAAGTGAAACAATATCTCCCGCACTCAATTTATCACCTGGTGAATTCGTACTTGTCTGACAGACTATTTCAAGTAAAACATGAAGATGCAAGATCTTCACTACATACAATTAAAGCAGGGGTGCCACAAGGCTCTGTTTTAGGCCCAGTGTTATACAACATCTTTACGTCAGACCTACCAATCTCAGATGCAGTCACTGTTGCCACATACGCTGACGACATAGCTTATCTCGCCAGTGATAAAAATCCGGAAGTAGCGAGCAGCAAATTACAAGATCTGCTAGATAGGACCCATACCTGGCTGGTGCAATGGCGCATTAGAGCTAGCGCGCAAAAGTCTAACCACATCACATTTACTCTTAGAAAAGAGAACTGTCCACCTGTCAAACTTGGTTCTACTGTTCTCCCGGACACTACATGTATAAAATACCTCGGATTCCATCTGGATAGGAGACTTACCTGGAAAATCCACTTGAAAAAGAAAAGAGATGAAATAAATTTAAAATTCAGAAATCTCCAATGGCTTGTTGGAAGAAACTCTGTCCTCTCTGTTGATAACAAGCTTCTAATATACAACTCTGTCCTGAAACCTGTTTGGACCTATGGCATACCACTATGGAGCACTGCTTGCAAATCAAATATCCTGTGCCTTCAACGCGTACAGAATAATATCTTACGCACAATAGCTGATGCTCCATGGTTCTCCAGAAATAATGAAATACATGACCACCTTGGGGTGCCCACTGTTCAGGAAGAAATAGACAGATATAAAAGAAAATATTTGGACCGCTTGGCTATTCATCCTAATGCCCTGGCAACAAAACTTCTTGAGCCTCTCACTGTGAAGAGGTTAAAAAGGAAGAATATAATATAGAAGGATGGTAGAGGCGCTGGCTTCTCCACCTACAATGTCACCAGGCACGCAACCAATCAGCTTATAGTCTTACGACTGATCGCCGATGAAATATGAAAAAAAAAAAAAAAAAAAATGTTTATTATGTATAGGAACTACTTAAAGCAAAAAATATTGAAAATATTTTGTACATCTGTAAGTACATTCGCTTTAGTAAGTAAAAAAATACAACATAAAAAGTTAAAGAGTTTATTAAAGTTCTATAATATACATCACATTTTTTCTCTTAAAGTGACATAAGTAGTATTTTATACTTTATAACAAAAAAACGGTTTTCTTCTCAAAAAACAATTACAAAAGTCAGTCTTTTAGACAATATACTAATCAACAAATGCCTAACGTACTACGTCAAGTACAAATTATTGGGACCGCTCACAAACCTCACAAATTTAATATTTTCTTTAAAATTCTATTTAATTTACAAAATTCATTGTTTATATTTCCTAATTTAAATAAATAATAAAAGAAAAATCCAGAGATTACTTTGATAAAAACAGATTAACTTACCTCGTGCCGACCGGCGACCTGCCCGCGTGGCCATCTTGCGAAAAAAGGACAATGACATTGACAGATAATGTCACCTGTCCAACATGGCGGAATTGACCATATACTAGAGAATGAAAATAAAAGAGCCAGTGTTGCCGTTGTAAAAAAATTACCCGGTAAATGGGGTATGAAAAATTTGTACTTAGGTAAGTACATTAGGCAGTTACTCGATGTATGGAATTAAAATGTCAGGTCTGAACTACTATCCTTAATATGTACTTGTACAAGTACGCCGGGACTTACGAGGTTATATAGAAAGTATTTTGTATTGCAACGTATGTAATTATGGCCTAAGGATCCTGTGTTATACGGAACTCAGTCAACCACAATGATTGCAATGTAACGTTGATGAATTGATGAATATAAATGTAATGTACTTAATTAGATTAATTTTACTAATTTCAATTAACATAGTTATAAGTTATATTACTTAAGTAGAAACTGTGCATATCAACTATTATTATTTATTTTAGATGCCGTGAAGCTATAAGTACCTATTTATTTATCAAATATCAATTTGCTGTCCACTCGGTAATCCAAAAATCCAATAAAAATACTTTTATCGATTTACCCTCTTATTCATCAGTCTCGTAACTTAGCAAGCTAAGTATTGTTTGTTCCTTTTGCACTTAAAGACATATTGATAAGGCCGAAAGGGACAAACAATACTTAGCAGCTTGCTAAGAGACGTTTATGAATAAGGGGGTTACCCTTTAACTCACAAACGTCGCGTATTTATTTTCAACTTTATGTAAAGGGTGTAAGGTTGCGATTATTTTTACTCATTATCACCTCGTTAGATAAAGATTAAGTACAATATTCCTGAGAGCGGCCGTACACCTGTGTGTTCTTACGTAAGTTGTAGGGACGGAGCTATACTAAAGAATGAGATAGTGAATATAGTGTCAAGTCAAAGTCAAAGTCAAACTATTCTTTATTCAAGTAGGCATATTAATAAGTATTTTCGAACCGTCTGACACTATCAAGAGAGAAAAAAATCTACTACTGGTTCTAACCTTTCACCGTTCCTGAGAAGAACCAGTAAGTAACTAAAATAACATGCATTAAAGAATTTATTGTGATATGCACCTCTCGTTCCTTAGTATAGCTCCGTCCCTACAACTTACGTAAGAACTCGCAAGTGTACGGCCGCTCTGACAAACGACCTACCAGGATGCTTAGCCAAGTTGCCAATCGCTAACGCTTAGTAGCGTATCGCAGTTTTCCCTCTCTGTCACTCTTTCGTATTAGTCCGACAAAGACAGGCTGCCTTTCGTTTACAATCGACGATTAAGCGTTAGCGATTGGCAACTTGGCTAAGCACCGTGGCCTGCTACCGCGAACACCGAAGTTCGTTTACGGGGATTTGTCTCTGTCTCTTCAACGAATGCGTCTTTAGAGTGACAGAGAAAAATACCCACAATTTGCGGATTTCGTAGTTCGCGGTAGGACGTTGAGGGCAATCGAGGTATGGATATTTGGATAACCGCCAATGTGGCTAACTAAATTAATAAATTCTAAGTGAACGGGCAGCAAAAATACGCTAAAAGTCGTCTCCTAGTTCTTGCCCATATATTTATTTATTACTAATTTTAATTACAAAAATAGTTATGTTTAACATGTCTTTATACGTAGGGTTTATGATACTTAATAGATACTAAGAGAATTCAGAGAGTATCGATCGGAATTGACTAAAATGTAAGAAATTATCGTGCTTTAGGTCCTCATAAAGCACGATAATTTCTTACATCTAACTCATTTTAACTTTCTTACATTACACAACAATTGCGACCAATACTCTTTGGAACAAATGACAGCTGGGTTGTCAAATTATTAGAATTGTAACACTGTAATAATTCCCTATGAGCCTCAAAATGTTTAAAATGTCTTATATTAATGACAAATAACTAATGTAACCATATCTGCTAGTAGTAAGCTACCTGACTTTGTAATATATTGTAGAAATGTAGGATCGAAAATATATATTACATTTATTGTATTAAAATATATATCTAAATCACTCATTGAAATGTACAACAAAAGTAGTGATTTCTAATATTTCCTGTCAAAAACTGATGTACAGATCGTGTTACAATTATTATTTATTAAATACTACGTTAATGTTTTGTACTGTAATTTAGTTAAGATATCTCTTGCCAATTACAGTTTCATAGGATTATGAAGGAATTATAGAATGCACAATACGCATTTACTTATGCAGCTACTTTCGTGTTTTGAGTAAGCCCTTAACTATACCATTCGTCAATATAATCCAGAAAAATGTAAACAAACTGCCCCCGTAAGCATAAACACAGTAACTAGTTTGAAGTGTCAATAAATTGTTTACTTTATTCAACTGAATTATGGTGTGGTATTAATTAACATTTTAAAACTAGTTACTCCGTTTATGCTTCCGGGGGCAGCACATATGTCTGACTTCGACATTCGACGTCTTTGACACGTCTTATCCTGAAACACGTTCTCAGATATTTTTATGTTAATACTAAAAATGTCAATAATTATAACTAAAAAAAAGTTTAAGGTTTTAAGTTGGTGATAAGACCAAGATTGTATTCTGATAGTGCGTGATTATGAAATAATGCAAATTTTTAAATTTGTTTACATTTTTTTCGTTTTCTATTGGCGTTCGGAATATACACTACATAATATGTAGATTGTAGATTCCCTTTTTGTATTTGAGGTGAAATTAAATAGTCGCTATTAGAAACATTCCAATGTATAAAGAGCTTATTATTATAGTCAATGTATATAGTGTTTGTTATCAGTTTTTGTTGATATTTAGTTATCTTCCTACGTGGCTGCATGTTTGCACTTCAAGTTGGACTTTGTTACAATGTAATAAGGTGCAGCACAAGTGTAAATATAATTTTGCCGCCCACGTATGATAGTTTCGTTGAAATGTTTTCATTGTATTGTTTGTTTATTAATACTAATAATGTTGGCAATATATTATTTATATTATCCCAGAATGTCGTAACAGATGTGCTTACCATAGAAAAAAAATACTGCGAAAAACTCTGGTTGTCACGGGATTCGAACCCGCTTTATCTGGACGTCCAACGTGCTTCCAATTACACCAGACGACCTTCCGTGAATCACAGCGAATGTAGTCAATGGTATTGTGAAACTAATCACTAGCGACATCTGTATTTACTCGTAATGTTTCGAAGGTACTACAACGACTCAAATACGTGTGTCTACCAAAATCGTCCGCAAACTCGACAACTCTCCGTTGCGTTGAATTTGTAGAAGACGCTTTAAGTATTGCGTATATATTATATTGCCTGATAAATGGTGGCCTGGCACGCTATACAGAAAACGTCCCAGAAAATATAGCTCCATATAATTTGTCAACCTCTATACCCTCGGTTACTTAGTTAGCAGCACAGAACTAAGATGACAAAGAATGATCGACAACGATTAAAAGCATAACCAAAAACGAAACGCAAGTGTGTGCGTAAATTTGTCTATGTGTGGTCAGGAATAGGGTTGCCTATTACAACAGAGCAATTATCTATCGATGTTTAACTGTTTTATCGACAACATGGTATTTTTTATCTTCGTTTTTTGCTATAAGTTTTATAGGACAATGTAAATTGAGGGTGTCGAATTACAAATTGCAAACGTGTGTGAACTTAGCATCTGGCGTATCCCTTCAATTTAACAGAAATAATAAAAATCGTATAGTATCAAAAAAATCTCACAAAACATAGTAAGGTCCTTCAAGTTTGTTAAATACACATTTGTACTCAAAATCTGGGAATATGACGGCATTGTAATGTAATAGACTGATTAAGTATGTTTATCGAACGAATATCGATATTGGTAGTTCAACGTTTAGTCAAGCTCTAGCGTAGCGTGACCATTTATATTTTTACACAAAATATCATTTAATATTAACTGTTGTGATAAATTATTAGCGCACAGTGATAGGATAACTAACAATTAATGCTAGAAAGTGATAACTTACACGATTTATGCTACTAAATCGACAAAATATCGTTTGAAAACAATCAACCGGCAAATCAGATTTACCTACAAAACAAGTGTTTGCCGTCATTTCTTCGGTGGGTAATAGGGCAATCCTTTACACTACACGATACCATATCGGTTTAATTATTTGTCTAAATTGACTTCTTACTAGAATTAAATATAAAATCACTTTTAAATAACAGTCTCCGTCGAGAAGGCTGATACGGCTGATATGTCACTTCAAAAGTGGGTACGCTTTTGGGATTGTTTTCTATCTCTTTTGCACTCGTGTAAAAGTCATATGACTGGTGGCTTCCCTTTCACACGCTTCCTTTCTCTATTAAGCGCTAGCGCGGATTCTAACTTTATGGTTAGCAGTGAAGAACAAATCTGGAGGTTCCGAGTTCAAATTCCTGCGAGGACATTTTATTTTTGTGTTTATCACAAATATTTATTCTTTATCTTATGGGCTTTTGCACAAATCATGTCACATTTTATTCCTCGACTTTTTAACCCTTACAAGTGATTTCTGGGGCCTATTTCTCGAAAGCTTGTAACTTGCAATACAAGCGTAAGTCCTTATCTTATTAATGATGTTAAAAAGTGATTTACACTGGTATTAAAAGTTACAAGCTTTTGAGAAACGGGCCTCTGATATATTTCGGTTAGCGTTATTTCATTTAAATTGTTCATAATATATTGCCGATATTATTAGGTTCGTCTAATTTACAATTACTGACATTGTTGCGAATGTATGTATGAATAGAGTTGTATGTTTTGTATGTACCCGCTGTAGCGTATAGGAAGTAGTGATTGCACTTGTGAATGACAATAAAACGTCTCAAACATTCTCTCTGGTTTTTTTTACCCCATCCGTAAATTTATATGGGTGAGGCACTGGTCTCACCACGAGCTACTTAGCTATGAACTATGGGCTATAAACACGAACAAAAGATACGCACTCCAGTGTAAAAAAAAGGGACACGGCGATACTCGCCCAGCGGTGATAGCTGATAGCTGGGCGAGTATCGCCGATCTCTCGAGTCTCTTTTATTTACACACAAAATAAACCGTACATGCACGGACTAAGGTCCATATTAAATATGTATATTTTTTTAAGTTCTGTATTCTAGTAGAGCTCAAAATGCAACACGTTTTTCCCACTGGATCACAACACGTTGGCGTGATTCTCAATTCTAAAAATAAGCGCCGTGAAAGTTGACAGTGATAGAACGAAATAAAATAATCCAAGAGCGATAGAGACAGGAATACGCCGGGATAAACCCACGAAGCCAATACGAACGTAGGTAGTGGGCCTAGTGGGGGCGAGTGACTCAGTCGAATCTTGGGTTTGTAGTAAAATGTTGTGTCGATAGTTTGACCGGGTGGGAATTCTTGAATCGGCCATGGAGGCAACAGGTAGGTAATAGTATGTATTACCATATCGACATTTCAATGTACATATTTACGAGTCGCATTTTGGATTTATTGGACTATATCAACTCAGAATCACGAGTTGTTTCGGTCTCAATACGCGAAAAAAAGTGTCCCCAAAATTTTATACAAAATTTTGCTGTCCATTGTTTTGTTATGCTATAGGATTTTGTATTAAAAACGTGTAAGTAACCAAATGACCGATTAAAATTTTAGAAATGTCTTATCCTAGAGAAAATTAAAACAGCTCGTATAGTGGGAATAACGTAGAATTCCTCAAATAAGAAAGGATATAACCGTAAATAGAAATGCCAATTAGTAATTCATGTTTCTCTGTACATTTCCTGTGTATTATCTTTACGCTTGACTGGGGAAATCCGAAATTAAATACCTACATAACATCCATATAGTCTATATGGATGTTATGTAGGTATTTAATTTCGGATCATATAGGTATCATTTAGCTGTAATAATATTTAACTGCTTTAAAAGTACACACTGCACGTCGGGCTTTGGCTGAGGATACTCCTAACGGGGATCCTCATAATAGATCGAATGTGAGAGTATTATAGGTATGTTTTTTTTCAGTTGTGACCTGGCTTATTTCGGCGACCGACCCATACAAACCTTTTTTTTCTTACTTGAGCTTTATTCCCCTGTAAAATAAGCCATAATTACCGAAAGCAAGTGATTTTAATACATTTACGATTGAATCCATTTGCGATTTTTCCTGTCTGATACATGCACGATATCTGGGAATTCCCAACAGCCTATGAATAAGCTAAATTATACTGAATCATGGGTAGTAATCCTTTATTGTATAAACTTAATCTAAATTATCAAATAAACACACAAATAAAGAAATCTTATCTAAAATAAAAACTAATAATCTAAATAGAAAAGCTAAAAATACATTTAATAAAAATACTTACCTACAAAAAAAAAACTCATAAAAAGAATACCCCGTCGAGCAGGTCTGTCTGTGGCATGGACCCCATGACGCTGGCGGCGTTCCCTCTTTGGATCGCAATGCTTATCCTTTGGGAAAAATAGGCGCCAGCTCTGGGGTCCCCAGAAGCGTGGATTAACTGAGACGACAGGGTCCTGAATCATTAAATTGACTTGTTCGAAACTGGTTTTAGTGTTATAACCCTGTTGCCTGATTCACCATAGGTAGCCGCCATCAAATATATCGGAGCGGCCAGGTTGCTCAAAAATATATGAACATTCACTCTAACGCCATGACAATAGAGGTCTGGATGCTTAGACAAGTTGCCAATCGCTAACGCTTAGTAGCTTATCGTAGTTTTCCGTAGCTCTCTGTCACTATTTCAAACTCAGCGACAAAGACAGTTAGCTGCCTTTCGTTTACGATTGACGACAAAGCGTCAGCGATTGGCAACTTGTCTAAGCACCCTGCTCAGATGTTGTGTGTCATTCCAATTTATCTGATGGCCACGGTATCTACCGGCATACAGATATACAGGGTGTTACACCATCCACTGAAAACCTTGAACGGGGTGATTTGGCAGGTTATACTGAACAATTTTTACTATGGAGGTAACCCAGAAATCTCCAAAAAGAAATTAGCTCTTTCATACAAAATGTTGTTATCGTTATCGATCACTCAAAATGTAAGAAAGTCTTTTTTTTACATTACGAGATTGTCCCCATATCCAATATCCATAGTATAATTTGTTCAGT
Organism: Thaumatotibia leucotreta; assembly: GCA_025490895.1. Classification (NCBI taxonomy): domain Eukaryota; kingdom Metazoa; phylum Arthropoda; class Insecta; order Lepidoptera; family Tortricidae; genus Thaumatotibia; species Thaumatotibia leucotreta. The sequence goes on from JALPQI010000531.1 coordinate 214,802, forward strand.
ATAGCATAGGTACCTAAATCACCCCGTTTTCAGTGCATGGTGTAAAACCCTGTATAAGATAGCATGTAGGTCTTAGGTACCTACCGGACGGACGGAGATGTCGATCGGGGAAAATATTTAGGCAATAAATGAAATGAAATAAAATTGTCAGCCAATCTAAAACAATTGTTTTTCGAAATTGCGAAACGTCTGGTTATTAATTAAAGTAATTAAAGACCGAAGTGCTGGGGATTTCCTCGCACATCGTATCAGCATTGCGATATAGCGAGGAAATACCGCCAGCGTCCTCAGTACAACTCACTAGGGCCAATCTTAGAAATTGGGTTATCATTTATGTCATGTTTGAAGTTTCGTAAGTTCAAACCCCGACCCGACACTATCAGCATTTCGCTGATAAATTCTCGTAAATCATTATTTAAGTACTTACACATATTTATTTACATCAAACGTTACTTAATACTCTTTTGACATAGGTAAGTATTCAAAAACCCTACGTATTTGTGTTGTATTCTGGCTATTTTCCGTAACTCGACATCAAACGTGCCTATTTTGCGTGGTCCCCAAGGCTGGCACAATACTTGCCAGGAACTTCACATGTTACACCCTTGACATTTTTGCGGATATGCCTATGCAGGATTCGTCACGATGTTTTTCTTCACCGTAACTTTTGAATATCAAAGGATATTTCGTACCATAAGTTTTTTTAATTCTTGTTGGTACGAGCCACGGATCGAACCCACGACCGCTGCATAGCAGCCGTGCGTTACCGCTCGACCACAAGCGCTTTACGTATTTAATGTCATCCAATGATACGCTCCGCTCGAGCATCCACTTATGGTGCATTCAGACCAAACGAGCATTCGCTATTCTATCCCCCGCTCTACAAAATTAACGAATCACGTTTAGTGTAACGATCGAATTTCGTAGAGTAGGGGGTTAGAATAGCGAATGCACGTTTGGTCTGAATGCACCTTTCTTATCCTCCTTAGTCGTTCACTCTTGACAGAGTGGTCGTGGTTTTATGATGGTGAAGCGACTGTAAATAGTGTAGCCCTCGCTATGCGCCTCCACTTGATACGGTCCTAAGGTGCATTTAGACCAAACGAGCATTCGCTCATCCTATCCCCCACTCTACAAAATCCGTTCGTTACCCAAAACGTGGTTCGTCGAAATTCGTTGATTTCATAGAGTGGGGGATAGAATGAGCGAATGCTCGTTTGGTCTAAATGCACTTTTTAGTGTTACGCGAACACTGGACGATGGTGGTTTGTGTCGCAACTTTAATTAGGTCTTATATATACCTACTCTTGGTCGATTTGTCTAAGATTGTCCCACAACCATTCATCATCATCATATCAGCCGAAAGACGTCCACTGCTGAACATAGGCCTCCCCCAAAGATTGTCACAATCCAGCGGACTCCTGCGACCTTCGTCAGGTCATCCGTCCACCTTGTGGGGGGCCTACCGACGCTGCGCCTTCCGGTACGTGGCCGCCACACGAGAACCATCCCGCCCCCCCAGGAATTTGACATGATTTTCGTCTTAACCATTAGGTATAATTAAGTAATTATTATAGTAAATAAAATAAAAAAAAAAATTATTATTACTATATCCTTTTAACAGACCAGAACGGAACCGTAATAGCGACGGAGACCGAAAGTCCAAACATGAAGGCACCACAACTGCTGACGATGGAGGACTTGATCGCAGGTGCACCAGTCAAGTATGATGCTATGGTGCTCTTCGCTGAAACTGACCAGGACTTTGTTGACGACCTGAAGATGAAAATGGAAAAGAAAGGGCTTAAAGTAAGTACTCCTCCTATAAGAATCCTTAGAATACGAGTATTTCCTCCAATACTCACTTTTGTACTTTTTTTTTTTGGTGGCAATAAATATTTTGTCTTTCTTTCTTTACTAGCCTGTATTTAACAGATATTTGATTTATGTGTGTTGAAGAATTATTCATTACTGTGAAAGGACTGTAGGCGGTGTTGTGACGGCAGTAATAAGAATACATTTGTCACCACCCCAACTCTTCTCGGGGGTGTCGTAACTATGTCGAAACGTATCGTAGAATAGAATTGCTTTTGGAACTTAAATATAGCCAATGGCTTACAAAGTCACCCATGAGAAACGACCAATTTAACATGTGAGCTCCGATTGCGCATGTTTACTACGGTCATACAGATCCACTTATACTAGGCAGTAGGGGGCTATAGGAATTAGAGAAATGTCAAATTACTTTATTCACAAGTTGGTTAAAAGCGATTTTACCCGCTCGCATTAAATGATAAACGAGCGCTTTCCGAGCTAGTGAGGGCAAAACAATACTTACCAGCGTTTTAATTTAGGAGACGTTTATGGCTAAGGCCAAGTTTCTCAATCTAGCCTTATAGTTGTTCACAGGCTACCGCGAAGATCTAGTGCCAGGTGGGTGGTCACACACGATGGTCTGTGAGCTGATCGCGTCACGTTGCCACAACATCATTGTCGTGTATTCCTCGGCCTTCTTCAGCCTGAGTCGGGTCCATGGTGACGAGAAGCGAGACGAGACGAGGGCGATACGAGAAGATGATGAGAAGAAAGTTCGTGTGAATCAATACTATGCTGGCTATGCGCTTGCTACTAAAATAGGTCAGTTCATCAAAATAGGGCACTATTTCTAGGGTACTAAAGGTGCATTCAGACCAAACGAGCATTCGCCGTTCTATCCCCCGCTCTACGAAATCAACGAATCACGTTTTGTGTAACGATCGAATTTCGTAGAGTGGAGGGATAGAATAGCGAATGCTCGTTTGGTCTGAATGCACCTTCATTGTTTTTCCCGAATGAGCATTGCTCAAAAAGTGTGTTGAATAACATCTTCGATAGGTATTGATAAAAATTAGCAGGCTGGTAGAAACAATTGGTGCGACAATAAGTATGTCGCCGTGAGATAGATCATCCGTCCCTCTTTTATTAATATAGTTAGTTAATGACGGGAAATCTATCTCGCAGCGGCATATACTGTCGCACTAATCATGTGCTAAGCGTGCAGTAACTCAAACGTCAAAAAAAAACTATCTAATAAATAATCCTTGAACTGAAAGAGAATATTCTCCGAGACAACTTGCATGAGAATTTTTCCATGAAAATATCGCGTCATCATCATATCAGCCAGAAGACTTTCACTGCTGAACATAGGCCTTCCCTATCGCGTAATATTAGGTAATTTTGAGAAAGTTCTACTAATATTTTCTTCGGTTACCGCGAGGATTACTCATGAAATAAAACTATGAAAACGGACGTCGCCCGCAGACCACGAACCTTGTTAAGTGTTCGAAACTTAGGAATGAAGTTAAAGTTAATTAATATACTTACGCGAGTTTATCCGTTTTCATGGTTTTATTTTAAAAGTTCTACTACTTGATTATTGCTAATTTCAGAATCGAAAGGAGATTACAGAATGATACCCTGCGTGCTGGAGGAGTGCCCACTGCCGGAGGCGCACCGTCACAACTTCATGCTGTACGTGAACTCCGACGCTTACGACTTCTACGAGCGTCTGGCTAAAGTCCTCGTATCCAGGCCGAGGTGGGTTGATCTCACAGACTACTAAGAAGATACTACGGGCTAATGCAACTTGCCAAAGGCTGCTCCGCACTCGTGAGCGAACCGCGGCGCGAATACACGAACGGGTGGTTACGCGAGCGCACTGCGGAATAGATTAAGGTGCGGTTAAACTAAAAGAGTATTCGCTGTTCTAACCTCCCACTCTACGAAATTCGATCGGTACACAAAACGTGATTGGTTGATTTCTTAGAACGGGCGCTAGAACAGCGAATGCTCTTTTGGTTTAAACGCACCTTCACACACATGCGTTCGCGGCTTCGCCCGTGATTCGCTCATGAGTGGAGGGCGCGTCAATAATGTCAATATGCCGATATCGCCAAGTACCTGAAATAGGTATTCTGCGGTTTTGCAGAATTTTATTTTGTCGAACATCACTTGCCACTTTGCCGAATATCACTTCGACTTTTCGATATGCCAATATCGCCAAGTACCTGAAACACGTATCCTGCGTTATCGCAGAATTTTATTTTGCCGAATATCACTTGCCACTTTTCGAGTTTTCGCATTCACTTAGTATAATTAACCAACAAACATTTAACTACATTATTATTCGCCAACTTTCATAAACCGAACTTTTGAATATATTGGTAGACGTAGTTCAGAACTACCAATATATATATCCAAAAAAATGTGAGATTCCCACGGAAATCGGGTAATAGGTAATGTTGCCACCGAAGTACGGCGGTTAAAACGCTCCGAGAAATGCCCTTCTGCCAAATGAAACTTAAAAATATGTAATAGTTTGGGAAGTGAGAATATACCTTAAAATTTTCGGCCACGTAGTAGTAAACCCATTTTAAGTAATGGAAATTGACAGCGTTTGGGTTCAAGGCAAACTCATCTCCCGTGCCTTTACTTGCTGAACATACACTAGTTATACTGGTTCCATAATAGTACATTACGACACAAGTGCGAAAAACCAGATATTCGACGCGAGGGGCGATGTTTTAAAACACGACCGACAGGGAGTGTTTTATATCGACACGAGTTACGAATTTCGTTTTTGCACGTGTCTCGTACGACGTTTTTTAGTGCAGATGGCCCACCGAAGTTTTGGACCTGACGTAAAATGACACACTTCTCGCACTAGAGCCTAAAAAAGGCACCATCTGTACTAAAAAAATATTTATCCTATTCATTATAAATATTGGATATCATATACCAAAGAAAAAACGACCAAGATCACCGAGGTGGGGAATCGAACCACGTGCTCAGCTTTCGCGGCTGATGCCTGTACCGTTCGGCCACTCGGTCTTAGCACCCACCAGTCAATTTTCTCGGGTATATGCAATCCCTTACAAGGCTAGGCGCCTTTGACCATACTCTAAGGGCAAGCAATACGTGCATCTATTAGAATACTTTACAGTTTTCTAGAATAGCTAGAGAGCTGGTGCTGCCATCTATTGAACTTATTGTGAAAACACAAATCAAATTATTTATTACTTAAATAATTTGATTTGTTTTTTCTTAGGTATAATGTCATTCAATATTTATAATTTATATAGTCAAGTCAAAGTCAAAGTCAAATAATTCTTTATTCAAATTGGAATAGCAACAAACTCTTTTGAATCGTCTAGATATGAAAACTACTTCCGGTTCGAACCCTACACCGCTGACCCAAGAAGAACCGGTAAGAAACTTGGCGGGAATTATTTTTTCAAACAATGATGGTACATCTTACAACTAACATGCATTAAAAAAAATACATAAAATTGATTTTAAATAAATAGAAATAGAATATATAATATATAGTTTTAAATAGTGTGACTACTGGGGAAAAATAAAAGCACAAATCAAAATATTTATAGTTGCAGATTTCTAAGAATTAACTTTTGACAGTTATAAATTAAACCTTGTTATTATGAGGGTAAGGCTAACCGTTTTTCCGATAGTCTTAACGTCATATATATAAGGCTCATTTCTAAACTGTCAAAAGTTCATTCTTAGAAATCTGCAACTATAGTTAAGTAATGCAATAAATAATTAGTAGTAGTAGTATTAAAACACTTTATTCTACGAAAATTATAGAAAAGAACACAAAATACAAGCTAATCGTATAAAGGCGAGCTTAGCCCTACAAGGGATCTCTAGGGGAATTTGATTTGTATTTTCATAATAAGTTATCCTATTCAGTAAATCTTTAACATATTTTTCTTTACAGACCCCCTCCTTCTGGATCGGTGCCTATACTTGCCAACGGCAAGCCATCCTTGCTTCGGAGGATCAGACGCTGGTGTGGAAATATCTTCAAAAGATTACGGGCTCGTAAAACATGTCAACACACAAACCCTTTAGTAGAGACATAGAACTTTTTTTTTAGTCCTTGTGGACAGGCGAAAGCACTAAGCCATACAGCCTAGAGACAGAGCGTAACGTGGCTACAAACTTTTTTTTTTATGTGACGAAGGTAGACAACTGGGTGCTTACCCAAGTTGCCAATCGCTTACGCTTAATCGTCAATCGTAAACGAAAGGCAGCTAACTGTCATTATCGCACTAATATGGAAGAGTGACAGAGAGGGAAAACTACGCTACGCTACTAAGCGTTAGCGATTGGCAACTTGGCTAAGCACCCTGAGCTCTCAGCCCACCTGATGGAAAGCGGGAACAGAGGCCCATATGGATAATATATAGTGATAAAAAAATCGCTTATGCGCTGCCTACCCTGAGGACTTAGATGGATTGCCTCTCTGCCAGTAATTACACCACCGGCTATCTTACCCCCAAACCGGAATACAGTACTAACTATTCAGCGGCAGGCTAGTAAGACGTAAGACGGTGGTAGCTATTCGGGCGGACCCTGCACGAGGTCCTATGATTTTACACATAATAATTGTATAATAACGAATAATTATAATAATTTATTGATGAAATAAACTTTAGCCTAACATAGTTTTTTATTAAATTTGCCTCGTTGTGATGTCACTAAGAATACATTTGTCACTCTAGCAGAGCGCAAGCCCGCAGTACACGTTGGGCTTTGGCCGCGCGGATACTCCATGATGAGGATCCTCTAAATGGATCGAAACTTGTCGAGCAATTATCGACTTAAATTACGTGAGTAACCCGTTTGATAAATATTTAAATATGTTTGAGTCTCACGTTAGTTATGATTCTAAAACATTTGTCACACCCCCAACTCTGCCTTCGGCTGTCGTAAGCCTGGGATTACATCTGTAAGTTCTTACGTAATTTCTAGGGACGGAGGTATACTAAGGAATGAGATAGCGATTTTCACCTCTCATTCCTTAGTTTAGCTCCGTCCCCTATAACTTACTTAAAAACTCACAGGTACAATCCAGGTCTAAGAGTCGAGTAAAAAATCAAATGATTTTCGCTTACATGTCAACACGCATGTCTCCTTGGATAATAGAGAGAGTAGCAAATTCTCAATAGCAAATTCAACGCAACGGAGAGTTGTCGAGTTTGCGGACGATTGTGGTAGACACACGCCTTTGAGTGGCTTGAGGTTGTAGTGCCTTCGAAACATTTATCATTTATTAATTAAATTGCACTCATTGAGTACAGATGTCGCAGGTTTTACAAAGCCATTGACTAAATTCGCTGTGATCGACGGAAGGTCGTCTGGTGTAATTGGAAGCACGTTGAACCGGCAATCCAGAGGAGGTGGGTTCGAGTCCCGTGACAACCAGAGTCTTTCGCAGTTGATTTTTTCTATGGTAAGCACATCTGTTACGACATTGTGGGAATAGAGAGAGTAAATTTCATAATTAACGGGAGATTCAAATATATTTAAATATTTATCAAACGGGTTCCTCACATAATTTAAGTCGATAAATTGCTCGACATGATGCGGATTATCTAAATGGATCGAAATTCGAAACCTTCGTTTGCGAACTTGATCTTGAAAGATCAACAAATTGATCTAATGCAGAGGCGCTACCGCGAACCATGAACGAAGTGTTGCCTCTCTCTCGCACTTGTGAATTCGTACGTAAGTGTGACTTACGTACGAATCTTTGGCTTACTTCGTTTGTGGTTCGCGGTTTAGGTCAATATTCCTCAGTGTCCTTACTCTTACCAAGTGTTCGTGGCGGTCTTCAACAACTGTGTAAGGAAATGATCTAGGTAGGTACTTTATTTGCTTCTCGCTCACACCGATATCCTACACGAGGGGAATGCAGCTTTTTTTTTTACAAATACAAATACAAAATAATTTATTGCATGAAAGTGAGTAATTACAAAGGTAAGTACCTAACATATTTATTATAAGATCGTCACAATCAGCCATTGTATGGCGTACAATATTTAGAATTCATTTCATGAGATTGATAATAAAAAATAAAAATAAAAAATGTCAAAATGTTGGAAAAAAATAATAATAATAGTAAGCATACATGTATTTGTAAAATTAATGTGATTTAGTGAGACTACTTAGAGATGCATTCAACATTTAAGCGTATACCCTTACACGGCGTAATAGTATTAAAGTAACTTATTTTCGAATTCCCTAGGAGTTATTTCGGTGGCCTTGTGGTTACGGCAGTAAGAATACATTTCTCACCACCCCAACTCTTCCTGCGTGTGTAAGAGTCGACTCTTACGACACTCACGTGATGATTTGGGATAAGGTAAAGGCGCCTAATACCGTGGGTGCCAAATTTGGCACCTATCACCGTGTTATTTCGAATAACGCATTTTAAAAGTAGACCAATCAACTATCTTCAAAATAATTCTTTCATGCATAAAGCTTATTCCATTGGCTAACGGACCTTATAGCGCTAGTGTGCGTGAGTGAAACAAAGGGTGCACAATTCGTCTGTAACCGCGACAGCAGCACTGGACGAGGACGTGTCATACAAACGCGTGGCGCCACAAGTGAGTATACTCGAACTTTATCAACCATTTACTTCATAACAGATGCAATTTTAGTAATGCTGTGGGTTTTATACGATTAATCATAGTTTTTTTCACATTTTGTGAGTGACGTTTTGATATATTCGGCCTGGAAATACGTTTAAATTAAAAAACAAAATACAGCGGTGATAGGCGTCGATTTTTTCGTGAATTTTAATTCCGCGGTATACCACGGCAATAGTTAAAAACGTAGTTTTGCTTTCTCTTGCATTATTTTTGTTACGTGTCATCGTAGATGTATTATAATAAAGTAAATTGAATCTTGATCTATTGACCATATAAAAAAACTATTTCCGCGATATGAAAAGTACTCTGCAAACCCTTAATTTTTAGTAAAAACTTCAGTACTGATTTTGTCGTTTCTATAGTAACCCATATTTGGTCATGTTGTTTAAACATTGAGTTTTTGAACTGTTTTTACATACCAGTTATGTGATTTTGATTGTAAAGCAAGGTTATAATGTATATTTTTGATTTGCGCGGAATAAACAACTGCATCATGTTATTTTTGTTAATCGGCATTAGATTTTATAACACTCCAAATTAAGCCTATTACCGATGGCACAGTCGTCTAACCCTCGGTAATAGAATGTATGAGAATGTATTACCGAGTCATTAAAAATTTTGTGGGTCGGTAATTGGTTCCTAAAGAAGTATCTATTACCGTGTGACAGTTTAGTCTTCCATCGAAATAAATCACTTTTGGGGTACCGTAGGGACAACATTTTAATAGAATTAGGACCGTATGGTAAGGTCCCATTGTAATTTTAAAATACTTTTTTACTAATTTGTTATTACCTTATACATTTTATAATTTGTTTACTGCCCAGTATTACTAGGTAATTTAATTATTTGTTGTTGATTGATTATTGATTGCAATCAAAATATAAATCCTTAACCATATCAAAGCTTTTTATACTTATTTTGTTCCCCTTAAAAAAACTTAATTTTTAATAATAGTATACAGAACCCAATCCATTATTATTTCATTTAACCCTCGGTAATTAGTTCTAAATTTTGAAGTGCGTTCCTAATACCGATGGTTGAAATATGTTATTTTTTATACCCTCGGTAATATAATCTAAATTAGCGGTAATAGAGTCAGAGCAAGTCTTCTACACCGGTAATAGAAGATGCGCCTATTTAAGTTTCAATATTTTTTTTGTCATATATATTAATCGAAAATGAGTCAATACAGTTACGAATCTAAAAATTCAATAAACTTACTAAAATATAAAAAATATTCCAGGTCGCTATGATGCCTAGTTATCCATAATTTTTTCAAGTGATTTGAAATACTGCGATTTACCGCGGTATTGGGCGGCTTTACCTTAGTGACAAAATAAAAAATATAAGCCTTCTTACTGCCGTCATCACGCGGCGGGTCCCAAAGAATAAGGGTGCGGCTCCACTGACGCGGAGCGGAGCCGTGGGAGCTCGGCCAATGAGACCGCATCACAGTGTTTCGAATTTGAAGAATGTAATTGGTCAATTTTGCACAGCTCCGCTCCGCTCCGCGTCAGTGGCGCCGCACCCTAAAACTTAGAAATAAAAACTTTAAAAGCCCCCGAAGCGAAGCTTTTATTTCCTCATAAATGCCCTCCCGCGATAGACTCATACATCTTAGCGATAACAAGATTTCCTTTTAATAGGGCAACCCTTCACTTAAATTCAGAGGATTCGTCTCCTGTACTCCAACGAAAGCTTAATTAGAGTGACAAAGACAAATCCTCAAAATTTGCGGATTTTTAAATTCGAGTTAGGGCCGCAGTTATGCAGACGCTACCGACGGTAATAATTAATTATTTATTTATTTTACTCTTTTTTGTCCTGTGGTAATCATACGCATATCACAGCATCATAGTGGGGTTACAGGGTACAAGGCCCAACAAAGATATAAAAATATTAATAACATAACTATGACTCAACATACGAATTGGTTACCTCACACTCATAACCTAATAATATCCAGACATCAGTACCGATCAGTGTCTCGCGTTGACCGTACGTGTCTGGACCACCGTAATATTTATTCGTATTTTATGAACGTAATCATTATAATATATCAATTCTCTTGAGCGTGATTTAGTTCACATAGTGCAAGGAAGAAAGTATGTAAGATTGATCATGGTTTAGGTACTAATAAGTTGCTAAATATTACATAGCAAATTATCATTTCTCAATCAACTTTTCGCAGAATTTAATCAGATACCAACTGTAACATTTCGCATAATAAATTATCATATTCCATACTTATTTTTTGTGTGTTTGTGTCTCACGTTAGTCATAATTCTATAATTACATACTGTTGTTTGTCTAAGTAGGTACAATGTAACAAACACAATAAGTAACATATTATACAGGATGTTTGGTCAGCGGTGTCGGAGCTTTTAAGGGCTTAAAGTACAATCAATTGTTTAAGATATCATGTAAGTGTTCAATTGTTTTTCAATAAAAAAAAAATTCAATCGATAAATTATTATACACTTTTTTTTGCTATTACGATGGCTCAAGGTCTAGGGCGGTCTTTAGAATACGAAAATTCCATGGGATATGTTTTATTTTTTTATTTACGTACATTAATGCTATTTTGATGCGTTTTTAGCGTAAAATTTTGAATTTGGTATTTTTTTATCCTACTTGTATCAAAGTGAGGACGCTAATTGTTTTGTCAGTAAATGCTTTATTTGTAGTAATACTTTTACAAAAAGAAACTAGTTAAAAAACCCAATAGTTTTTTTTTATTAATAAATTTCTTCATTCCAGAATTTGTCAAAAAAAAATTTTCAAAGATTCATAACTCGAAAACTACAAAAAATCGGCTAACATACATGGGGTATAGTCTGATAGCTCATGACGCGAGGAATCTAAAAAAAAAATTTTGACGTCAAGGTTTGGACCACCCTGTATATTATACATACTTGTTGAATGAAAATGGCAGACGTATTTGCTAATACGCTGGTGTCCTATCTTACAAAGGAGGCTAAACACATTTTGGATCATTTAAACGCGAGAAAATTGTTTCGGAGCGAGGGCCCTGGCAGACCACCCAGGTATGTGGATATCGATTCTTATTTTTGTATGTAAATGTTTTATACCTACCTAAGTACCTGTACGCCTGGCTCACCATAATCACCATAATTTCAAGTGTGACAATTGTAAAATATCACAGGCCTCCGACGACTACTGCTTGCTATCGGACGGTCCATGTGCTTGTTTGCCACCAACTTAAAGTTATTTTATAACTCATAAAGAATAAAGAAAGAATAACGTTATTTTTTCACATCATTAGGTTCGGCTTATTTTTTTTTTATTTTGGCACAACAAAGTGGCTCCACTTCTCCTGATCGTAGGTAAGTGAAAAGTAGAACCCAAATCACGGTGGCAACGAACAAGAGACCAGCACACCAGCAGCAACCTGTTAGTTGCCACCGCCTTGCAGGCCCGCTAGATGCTTCTTCACGCTTCGTTTAAAGGGCCCCAACTTATAGGTATGCGGAAACACATGAACCGGTAAAGAATTCCACTTTTAATAGTCCGGCATATGAAGGAATTGCCGAACTTCTTAGTATTTTCCACGATGAAGGAGTGTCATCGCAAACCGGCACTTGTGGTTTTATAACGGAAAGGGGAGGGCGGGATCAGGGAAAAATAACTCTTCAGAACGCTCACCATGTTATAGGCGATAAAAAAATGCTCAGAGAACCAATGTCCCTACGTAGTTGAAGGGGTTCAAGGTGCCCGGTAACCTTAGAGTCGCCTATAATACGAACTGCCCGCCGCTGATGTCGGAATTTCGTGACAATTGTATTTTTGCTTTGCAAGAAAGTTATTTATTACAACCAATTTCATAATCGTTTTATTATGTCAATAAATACCTAACGTAGGTACTCGTATCACGTCTAGCGACTAATTACTCGTAAAATGCTTGAGTTTTTTATGTAGGTATGTCAATATTGATATCTGTGCCCCACGATACCTTACGACAAAAATTTACTACTTAACGTAGGTAGTAGGGACATAGAAAGTATTTTTTTCTAAAGAATTTATATGATTATTATGGTGGAATTTGTAAGATAATTATAAAAAATATACTTGAATCTAGATACAAACCTAAAATAAAAATAAACAAAATATTACTAAATTTGGTACTTAAATCTAAAAATGACCCCGCGTCATGGTACCAGAGAATAGATGCTGGCTTGACCCCGCTGGCTCGCAAGATTACAATATTAAACAAAACTTGATTAAAAAATTGTATCAATTAATTCATAAAATTCACAACCAAAGATAGTGGTTTCTGTTTTTTATCAATTAGGGTGTAGACAGAACAGAGTACACATTACAATTAGTATGACTATAACTTTCGTAACATCATTGACGCGATCGTGTTTTTTTAAATAAAGCCTTAACTATGCACAATTTTCATGCAATTGACCCTAAAAAAACTTATTTCAGAGACGTGCGAGGTCTAGCCGTCCGCATCGGCCTGACGACCCAAGAAGCCGAGAACCAGACCGTGCAGTCCGTTCTCCAGACATGGGCTGCACGAGAGGTCGCCACTGTGGGCCAGCTGTTGCGCCATCTAGCGGCCATCGACCGGTACGACGTCAGCGACGATTTGCTGGCTCTGGCGGCTGCCAACAGGCTCGTTCGGATAAGTAAATATTCTCACCCCTTTTTTTATATTAGCACAACAAAGTGGCTCCAGTCCACCTGGGTCGCGTTTTATAAAGTTACATTTTACAATTTTGCTGTTTGGCTCTCTTTCTAGCCAATACGTGCGTGGGTTAGAGAGGCAAACAGTGAAATTGTAAAATGTTAAATTGTAACTTTATAAAACGGGATCCAGATCGTAAGTGAAAAGTGGAGCCCAAATTGCGGCGGCACGAACAGGAGACCAGCAGTAACCTGTTATTCATATGTCTCCTAAATTAACAAGCAGATGAGTAATCTTTGACATTTTAATGAGACAGTGGCTTATGATGGTCCCGTTTTATCCATTTATCGTCACGTTCGCATTCGCACTTGCATACTTGTTAATAAACATTACGCCTTCAAAAGTTACGCCCGTCCATAGTTCAGGGACCGGAACCGTTATTTTACAAAAACCTCGAAATAGTAACCTAGAAATAGATATTTTAAAATGTTTTATACTCTTTATGTATTACTCAATATTTTATGTAGTTTACAATACCATATTTTTAAATTACACCATTAACTTAGAATTTATATACCGAAGAACGAAAAAATAACTGTTCTTTTTGTATGGAGATAATACCGGTTTCGGTCCCTGCCATAGTTATTCGAAAATGGCTGGGCCAATTATATTTTAAATATTTTTATTTTAAAGAATTCCATAAGCCTCTCATCTTTTAGGATCCTTATTCTTTTAAAAGATCTGGGTCCCATTTCTCGAACGCTTGTAACTTGTAATACAAGTAGAAGTCTCTTTTTAACACTATTAATTAGATAAGGATAAGGATTTTTTTTAATAATCTAGCGTTGGACCTTGACAGTATTTATTATCTCTTAGTTATCGTTATTCTTATATAATGAATAGGTAATATATAATTAATAATAGCATTAGTTATAAGTTTAGTTAACCATTATTCATGCCACTGTGATTACATAGTGAGAGTAGATAGATACTAATAATTTAAGATTGTCACTAAGTATTTTTATCTCTATAATATTCACAAAAAATATGAAAATGTTAATGTTTGCTACACCCATCAGGGTTCATATTTTACATGTGTCACATGTAAAATATTGTCCATGAGTGCAATTTAATAAATAAATGATGATAAATGATAAATGATCATATCATAAGGACTTCCGCTTGTATTACAAGTTACAAGCTTTCGAGAAATAGGCCCCTGTTCAACGATACCTGGCACAATAGGATTTCAGTACTTGACTAAAAAATCATCCCCATTTTACGTGTAAAGTACCAAAAAATATTTGATATATTTTATTCTACGATTGTGTTTGTTTAATGAGTATTATTAACACTTATACGAAATTTCAAGGTCACTAGCAATGCTGCGGGCAGACAGACAGACGGACGAAGTGAAACTATACGGGTTCCTAATGTACTTCGGAAACTTATAAGTAAATGTAATATTTTATAGAAAATGTTATATGCAAACGCTTTGACATTTGCGATGTAGGATTCGATATTTTTGGGTCAGCGAAGTCTACATAAGATTTGGTAAGCGCTTTTATGCAATAAAAGGAAACTGAAGACAATAAACAATAATAAAAAATGTTGTTACAGATAAGAGTTCTCACTAATCATACTTATCAACTGCGGTGACCTTATAATCATCTCATTGACCCCAGCATTACTTCAGTTGCTTAGAAAAACGTTTTGTATCGAAAAATGTGTCGCTAACGGCTACTCACTGATACGATTCATACTCGTAGTAAACAAGTAATCACACAGTTTGTAACGAAACGCCTGAGCTATTTCAAAACCCTATGTAAAATTATTACTAAACTACTTAGTCGACTCTCCTACTTTTAAAGTTTTGGCCATGATGAAGTGTGATCGTCTAGAGATTGATGGTGGACCCTAACATTGTTTCATAGTAACCTAGAGTCTTTGACAATAGCAGAATATGTGGAGCTTGTGGAGATAAATAATAATGCCTAAACTAAAGAATAAAGAAGTGTATTCGCAAAGATTAAAACAAGATTATTAATAATTGTTCAAACAGTCACATTAAGATAAACATTTCTAATGTAAAGAAGTAGATGTTTGGATGGCATAGCAAAACATAATTAATCAAATAGGAAAACAATTAGTAACTTAAAGTATAATTTTACAATGTAATTCATTAATATTATAGGAGCACCACCTGCGGAGAGAGATAGGCAAACATGAGAATTTAAAATATAAATATTTAGTATACACGGTGGAATTTAATCGGTGAACAGGAACCCATTTTTCTAATTCAGTAATCGATGGCGGTCACGTTTATGTAGTACTTAAGTGGAACCAAGTTTTTTTTTAGCATAATTTTTTTTTATGTTGAAATTAAAATTTATTGAAATTAAAGTTTAATACCTCTTTTCAAACTATCAGCCATAGAAACTTAAAACATAAATGAGCAATAACCACTCACATGCTTTAATTTTTGCGATAGACTTTATTCCTATGTAAAATAAGAGCGATGCATGGCTGATAGTTTGAAAAGAGGTATTAAACTTTTCAGACTAAACCATTAGTAGGGTGACAATAAATTTTAATTAAAGTTTAATTTCAACATAAAAATTTGTTATGCTAAAAAAAAAACTTGGTTCCACTTAAGTACTACATAAACGTGACCGCCATCGATTACTGAATTAGAAAAATGGGTTCCTGTTCACCGATTAAATTCCACCGTGTATATGGTTAAAAAAAACAATAATAAATAATTATTGTTTTTTTTTCCTAATCCACTACCAGCTATTTCTTGTCGCGGCTAACTTGTGATAGTCCATTCCTTTGCTTTTCTGCCAGAGTTTCAAAGGAATTTAAATATAATTATACAACAATAATTGTACTCTTAAGTACCAAATTAATATAATAAATTAGAATAATGGATGATTTTCCATATCCCTAGTCTACGTTCATATGAATTCTTAAAAGAACTCACGTCTAAATGTACATGTGATAGTGTTACTTCATCATGTACGAACTATCACCAAGCAGGATGTGGTCTGCGACCCTATACTAACCTAACAGACGCTACCAGCATTTCGGAAAGCCTATTCCAAGCGAGAAGAAATGCCAAGAAACTCGCTTGTACTGAGATTTCAGCTCAACTACCTTCAACAGTCATTATTTATATACAGTAGAAGGAGAACTGTAGCAGCCTTAGCTTATCCATTACCACCAATGTCATTTAGAATTCCAGATTTTAAAATCTATATGCATAAGAAAGTATCACATTCAAAGTATAGTGTACTATCTTCTGACCTTATGTTACATTCGATCAGTGCTAGATCCAATCGGTTTTCCAAATAATTCACCAGATCCTGTAATGGATTACAGATTATTTATATTTTAGCATTTATTGTATTCAGTAAGTTGAACTCAAATTAGATTTAAAAAGTTGATATGCTAATTTTAAAGCATAGGTAATCCATTATAATGGATTCCTTAAGATTTGTATATTTAAATACAAAGAGCCCTCACTTAGGGTAAACTTTAGATAAGTAAGTAGGTATGTAAGTATACATAGATATTTGGTCTAGATTACTAATAAGTAACCTAGGTGTTATTGTATAATATGAAAGCAATGACTAAATTACTTCATAGCCTTCTTTGTACTGTGAATGGTAATTTATTTTACACTATTTCAATATGTAAAAAGATTTAGATTTGGATACAAATATATATTATAAATGCAGTAGTCATGAGTATATTAAATACTTGATTATTATACTGTGCCTTTATATGAATAGTATTTATAAAGATAGATAAGATATTAATGGTATTTCAAATACATATTACAATGGTTTTCATGTGTTCAACCTAGATTACTAGATTAGGTAATGGAGCTTTATTTCCAAAACAAAACTGCTCTGAAAATTATGCATGCACACAAAATAGGTAATTTACACAATGAAATCTCATAAGGATGATGGTATAAATTCTTCTAAATGGTAGGTTCAGGTTATTGAGATCATATTTCCTTGATGGAAAAGCAGCACACTGCTCTGTGTACTATGCTCACTACAGACAGACATTTCTCACAGAATAATGATTGAATTTCGTAGCACCAGGATATCTCTCAACATTAATCTCTACTTGTTAGTAGATCTCCGATCAATATACTATCAATATGCATGCAACCCTTTTGACGGGCGGGAGAACAGAGTTGGTCCGAAGGCCTATAATCAAGATCTCGCTACGACAAACAAAATTAAACACTTACCAGTTACTTTGAACTCACTTTATAATCAAATTCTTTGTCATCTGACTTAACTTTAGTACACTAAAACTTTCCTACAACTTTGACAATTAGGTACTAAGACAACACAGTTCCTGAAATCGCCTTGACTGCTTTGTTATCACCGTTCGGTATCCACAGTCAACGTTTTACATAGAGGGTTAGTAAATACACAAAACAAATACATAAAAGTGACCTCGAATGCAAATGCAATCTACTCTAGGTGTTGTTAGTAACCCAAATATCTCCTAGATTATTCTTTCCCATTGTTTTATAATTATGCAACATAGGTACGTTAACCGGAAGAAACGGGCGAATTTAAATATGAAACTCACTATTTATCCCCAAGACTGGTATATTTTATGTAGGTAATTACTGTAAAGTTAACACTCGATAAGATAATAATCAAAATCTCACAAAACCGAAGGTATTTGCAACTTACTACACATTTTCGTCTACCACGTGACCACCTTCCAGAGCGACCGTACCTTCCGAATCTCAGCCAGAAAATCCTCTCTTTTGCAAAAAATGGCGTCTATTTATAGGGTTTTCGAACTGCCTAAAATGTATCACTAAAATTCCCGAACCAAGTAAAACGTTGCTACTATTTAATATCGACCTTATTTTCTACAGCTTGAAGTTTATTTTAAATTGACTCTAGGTTCGACTTATAATCAGTTTCTTTCTATATGATCTTTCGGCCATGTTTTTTCTATGAATTGCACACAAAACTAGCATCGTCCCTTTTAGGTTTTAATAATTTCGTACTGATGTTTAATTAATGGATTATATTTCGAATATACTTTTTAGTTCGAATATTTATTTTAATTGTTAGTATTTTATAGTACGAGTCCAACTAGACCCACTACCGCGTATTTCAATTGCCGAATTGAACGGAAATGAATTAATTCAATGAAGTACTTCGTTGACTATTTACGATCGTTTAATATCTTAATATTCGCCAATTGCGTTGGTTTACTATGGATACATATATAAAAATTATAAATATAATTATGGAATATATGTAGCAGTTCACACGGACTGTTACAAGTTCAATTTGAAGATTTTCTGAACAGCAATGTACAGTCGACCCTAATTACATAGATTGTACTTAATTCTTAATAAAATTATTATATTGTTAATACCTTAATCAAAACGAAAATCACTTGTCAACTGTCTTACGATAGTTAATCATACCTACTTAATAATATCGTATACCCTGTCCAAACAGATAGCTGCCGACCTTACTTCCTAAAACATGAAATACTTACATTACCAAGCATATATATCCTCGAAGCATGCAAATTTGTACGTAACCAGCAACAGCTTTACACAAAACGCGATGACTTACCTGCTACACGCCCAATACGCCACAAATATAAACTAATCTTGCCCCCATCGCGCTTAAACTTAATCTCATCCGGTCCATATGATATGACAATAAAATTGTATAACAAACTACCAGTTTCATTCAGACAAGAAAGCAATACAACAAAATTCATTAATAGAGTAAAAAAGTTTCTCATTAGTAAGACATATTATACAATACAAGAATACATGGAAGATTCATTAGAATAAACAAGAACAAATAACATATTTAATATTAGATTACAAAATAGTACAACAATAAAATTATACACCAACCTAAAACTATGCAATAACTTAAAATCATTATAAACACAAAAAATACATACAAAACAAAAAATGTAATAACAATAACATAGTTCCAATATTTAATTAGTAGCCGCTTAAATTGTGCCGTAGATACCAGAATACCAATTTACTTTAATTATAAGCCTCCCTCTCTCGACAAAAAAATTGCCGTGCCCAGCAGGGTTATAATGTCTCTGTAACTTACTGTGTAACACCTTGTAAACCACATTATAAGTGCAATAAAGATTGAGTATTGAGTATTGAGTATAACAACCTTCGGCAGTAGTAAAAGGTGGCTAATTTAATAGTATTTTATGCAACCCTTGTTTAAGAGAGGTCAAAAAAGGTGAGTGGCGTGGGTAACAATATGAGGCGAAGCCGAAAATTGTTATTAAAGACGCCGCGAGCATTTTTTGACTCAGTTAAACAATGTTGCATACAACCACACACTTGTTTTCAAATAAAATTGTAAATTTGAGAAATATTTTTAGTCAAACACAATTTTATTAATCATCAAGGTCGGAGGGGAGACGTCAAAATTAAAAAACCGGCCAAGTGCGAGTCGGACTCGCGCGCGAAGGGTACCCGTACCATTATCAATTTATTATAAGAAAATAAAGTTAAATCATTACCTCAAAAACTATAGGAGATAATTTAATCAAACCAAAAATCGTTGATAGAGTTTATTAATGTGCATAACATATATTTTTTTTAAATTTTATATCGCGTAGTTTAAAAAATAGAGGGGAGGGACACATTTTAAAGGTGTGTTCACGACCATGTAAATGACAAATAAAAGTACGGGAGTAGAAAAAAGATATAAGTTCGTATTTGTTGATCGATCATAGAAAATTTGAATTTGTTGCCCTTTTTCAGTGCTATAAGTTGTTAGAAAAAAAACTTCGAAACACAAAAATTATGACGTTAAATTTTCATGAAAGGCCTGTAATTAGGTATGTATTTTTTTTTTAATCGACCCCTTAGCCGTCAGTTTTGTAATAACATATACTTAGTTCATTAATTACGAGCGAGCACCATTGGTCATAAGTAATAATCCGGGTTTCGACGTATTAGATTTACACACCCTGCAAAGATAGAACGGAACGACCATCCTTCCTGCTACCGACGGAGTCTACCAAACATTACGATGAACTTTCAGTATGGGACCAACATCGAAAACGTACATGGATAATTGGCTATGTAAAGATTTCTGAAGGTATGCATATTATATTTTTCCCTGATAGCCGTTGTCGGTTCAAGAAAATGTGGCTCTTTTATTTTTAAGTGCTATATTTTGTTAACAATCTTTTTAAGTGAATGAGATGACATTTGTTCAGTTTTATGGCTGAACAGCGGCCCTACCGCGAAAAACGAAATTCGTAAATTTCGAGGATTTGTCTCTCTCACTCTAATGACGCCTTCGTTTGAGTGACAGAGAAAAATCCTCGAAATTTACGATTTTCGATTTTCGCGGTAGTAGGCCTGATTGCTGGCGAACGCATTAAGCTCTATTCATCCATAAAACTGGAAAAACGTCACTTCACTCACTTAAAAAAAGATTATTAATAATTTATAGGAAATAAAAATAAAAGAGCTGCATTTAAGCTATCAGGGAAATTTATAATATTCATACCTTCAGAAAACGTTACATAGCCAATTTTCCCATACTACTGAACTGTAACTAATCTAATCACTCACTTTGTATGAGGGGTTAATTATTTTTAAAGATATTTCAATGTTGGTACCATACTGAAAGTTTTTTTTCTTTTCTTTTTTCTTTTTATATAAATATATAAATAAATATCTTGGGACATCTTACACAAAACAACGTAGTCCCACGGTAAGCTCAATTAAGTCTTGTGATGTGGGTACCAGGCGACGATATATATAATAGATAGATACATAATAGATACTTAAATACATAGACAGCCATGACCAAGGAACAAACATTTGTGATAAATACTTAAATACACAAAGAATGCCCTCGCCGGGATTCGAAGCCGGAACCTCCAGCTTCGTGGGCAGGGTCACTACCATGTCACTACCAACTAGGCTAAGGAGGAGTGAGTTTATCGTGATGGTTGGTAGACTCGGTCGGTAGCTGAAAGGATTGTCGTTCCGTTCCACCCTGTATATTTCACATATACCATTGATTGTCCACAGAAGCTTATACAAAGCACGAGTTGAAAACGGGGGTCCCACAGACATACGATGCTCTTGTGATCTACGCAGAAAAGGACGAAAAAGTCGTCGACAAAATATGCGATATTATGGGAAATATTGGGTTTAGTGTACGTATTAATTTAAACTTTCACGATTATCACACATATTTTAAAGACAAACGGGTCTTAATTTTAGTCTGCCTATGACCACGGGTGTAACGTCATGCCCGAAACGTCAGGATATAATTAAATGTAAGTTTACGCGATTAAGACCCGTTTGTCTTTAAAATATTAGTGTACGTATATTTTAATCAGTTTTGGCACGCAGAGAGAACGTTTAAATCTCTGAAACTTAAAACGAAGAATATTTTTGCCCGCAAGTGTGATGTAAAACAATGTTATGCATCAATGTATGTCGGTAAGCGGAATAGGTACAAACTCGAGTCTCGTTAATAATACCATACTCACCTCCCTAGATGCACAATGTACTAGGTATCTCTCACGTTCTAGAAAAGGGAATAAGAAGGATGACGTTAAAAATATAACCACTACCACGAACTTCGAAATTCGTAAAGGACCATACGTCAAAATTTACCCACAACCAACAGTGTGTCTGTGTGTGTGTGTGACCCTGCGGTCACTACCAACTAGGCTACTACGAAGCTGCAGGTTCCGGGTTCGAATCCCGGCGAGGGCATTATTTGTGTAGGTATATAATTATCACAAATATTGATTGTTCCTTAGTCATGGCTGTCTAGGTATTTAAGTATTACTTAAGTATCTATCTATTATATATATATCGTCGCCTGGTACTCACATCACAAGCTTTAATTGAGTTTACCGTGGGACTAGGTCGATTTGTGTAAAATGCGCAAGATATTTATTTATATATTTTTGTAGCTGATCAAAAAGCAAGACTTGCGGGCAGGCGAGATGCAGTTGCACGCGATGACAGAGCTGATGACCACCCGCTGCCGCTACACCATCATTATGTTCTCCCCTGCCTTCCGAAGAAGTCACGATGATATCTTCTATTCCCAATATGCGCACGCCAGGAAAGTTGCTGGTACGCCTTTTAAAATATAATTAAATTGGCTATTTTTATATGGTTGAAGTTTCATCGTAGAGTGTAGTCTGAGTTTTATTTTATACTTTTGTTATTCCAGATCAAACCCATGGGATGATCCCCTGCATCCTCCGGCCCTGCACGCTGCCCAAGGAGTTCATATTCTACTCGGTCCTCCACGCCAATAAACCTCGCTTCTATGAATATTTAGCCACGAACCTTAACTATGGCCGGAATCCCAGGTTGGTCACTTTTTATTTACACCGGTGTACCGGCTATAACAAAAAGTGTGGTCCCGAGAGAAAAAACGGGTTGCAAAAATTCTTCGGTCAGTCAGTACGTCTTTGTACTTCTACACAATTCAATATTGTGAATAAGCAGGCGAAAGCACTAAGCCATAGAGGAACTTTCTTTTTAATTTTGATTACTCCCGCCGATTATTAATAAAATATTTGACTAAGAATTTTTTTTTTTCAAATTTACAATTTAATTTTAAAACAAGTGTGTGATCTTAGAAAAAGTATTGTATGCAACATTGTTTAACTGAGTCAAAAAATGCCTGCAGACCTCTCTTAAACTTAGTATTTTACGCAACCGTTGTTGCATAAAATACTCTTTCTGTACATCTTATTTTGTCTTTGACTGTACCTACCTAATTGATATTTTTTCTCTTCACAGCATACCTATTCCAAAGATAAACTCAGTTCTTCATCAGACCTCCAACAGTCTTCCAATTGTCCGCATCAACTGGTTCGTTGGCGACAGCCACTCTGTCAACAGTATCCCTGATCGAACTGAAACCACCGGATTAGTAGCCAATAATTCCAGCTCACAGACCGACGCGTTTGCCACAAAGAGCCAAACTGCCAGCGAAACTTCAGATCAAACTGAAGTCATAGACAATAGACAAGTCGTCAGCCGCTCCCAACACATCCTCGTAGATAGACAAACCATTGATGAATACCCTTTCAGAGATGAAACCACCAGATTTATTGCCAATCAATCCAGTCAACATACTAATGCCATCGTTCCTGATGACCAAATGACCAGCGCAGCTTTGAACCAAATTGAAGCCACCAGACAGACCAGCTGTTTTCAATCTACCAACCCCTTTATTACCAACGGAGTTACCAACAATATCTCAGATCGTGCCTCCTTTCAGCACTCCAACCAATTCACTGATGCTTCTAATGGGTCTGTTGGTGACCAAGTCATCATGAATTGCGTCGCAAACAGCCAAATAGTAAGATTCGTTGCTCCTCAACCAGCAAATGGATACGTCGCAGAAATCGGAAATGATGAACACTCTTATATAACCGATCAACAATATGACTGCAATGAGTCTTCTATCTCCAACTTAGAAGATCGATCGGCCGATGGTCATCCCATTCGGTTTATTCGTTCATTCGTCGATTTATTTGAAAAATGGTACCGTGACAAGCGACTCTGGATGAGAAGGAGACAATTATTTCAAAAACGGCCCATCACTGTGCAGGCTAGATAATATCGAGAAAAAGTACCTACCAGTCATCATTAGGGTCGCGTTTTATAAAGTTACACTTTTGCTGTTTGTCTCTTTCTACCCAATACGTGCGTGCGTTAGAGAGGGCAACAGTGAAATTGTAAAATATAACTTTATAAAACGCGCCCCAGATATATCGGAGCGGCCACGGTGCACGAGCACCGTGTTGAGCAAGTTTCTTACCGGTTCTTCTTGGGTCAGAGGTGTAAGTTTCGAACCGGAAGTAGTTTTAATACCTAGACGATTCAAAAGAGTTTGTTGCTATTCCAATTTGAATAAAGAATTATTTGACTTTGACTTTGACTTGAGCGAGCCCTTTGAGGGTGAATGTCTAGGAGCGTTTCAACCGCCTAATTTTGGTGGCATCATTTTTGCTGAAGTTTCTTAACGTCTTAATGTTATACTTCGTCGTTTGTATAAGGTACCGTTCCTCCTTCAAATGACAAAGTAGCAAATTGTAACGAATAGAAACTTCGGCAAAAATGATGCTACCAAAATTACACCATTGGACGTGCTTGCCGCTCAACAGTTTGCCTACTTCAGGGTTTTATTTCGTACCAAATTTAACTTTATTGACCTCTAGTCTGGCCGCCAAGGCAACTATACATATTTTTGCGGTTTAGTATAAGGAATTTCGAGAAAAAAATATATTTTAAGTATATGCGAATACTTGCTCAAAATTCAGTTACGTTTTTTTGCAAGTAATGGTTAGTTATGATATGATAGGAACTTGATCGTAATTGTGTCATAATAAAATAATAAGTAAATATGTAAATGTAAAAATCAATCAGTCGACCTGAAAATTCAGGCCTGCTACCGCGAACCGGTGTTCGTTCGTCAATTTCGGAGATTTGTCTCTGTCTCTCTAACGAAGGCGTCATTAGAGTGACAAAGAAAATCCCCCTAAATTTGCGAATTCGGTGTTCGCGGTAGCAGGCTAGAACTTTAGGTTTTGATTTTTAAATACAAGTGGTGTGTAAAAAAATTTTGGTATAAAAATAAAGGTCACCAATAGGTACATTGTCTCTATTTCCATAACATTAAGTGGATACCCCAAAATTGTTAAGCATAATGGCAGTTGCAATTTGTATGTATTGTAACAACCACTCAGTGTCATCTCATCACTGTTTCATAAAGTGTAATATATAAGTAGATGTTTTATCTCAGAATAAATCTGTTTTATTCTCTATTATATCTTTTATTGCTTAATTCACTGTTATCTCGGCGGTTTGCAAGTAAATTTTTGAGTTTCTTTTGCCCAAAAAATTATTTTTGGTCAGAAGAAATTCAAAAATGTATTTGCAAAGCGCCAAAGTATTCCTAATAATAATAAAGTATTCTTATATTAAGGTCAGTGCGGCTAAGTCCGGCTCCGGCATACCTACAATTATTTTGAAGGAAAGTCCGTCATGTGCGTCTTATACTGTTCAATTAGGGTCGGAAATCAGTTGGTAGACGGACTTTCCTGATAGACGGTCTTACCCGCATTGACCTTATTATGCGTTTCTAGGCGTATTCACACACGCATAGACAGTTTGTTCCAGACTTCATTCAGAGATGACGCTGTCAAATAGGTTTCCATAAAATGTGCCAAGAGGGCACTCTTTACCTATACACCGTGCTACAGGAATAAAGCGAATAAAATTAAAAGTGCGTTCCTAAGGTCATAAGAAGTAGAAAGGTTATATGACCCCAGGTCGAAATTTGGTTTTTAATTTGTTGTTGTTTTCATGCATAATAAATGATTTTGTTTTCATCAGTTTATCAAAGCCTTAGGATAAGCTGGCAACGTTTCATATGCTATGTCATAGAGACATTTCTTTGTCAAACGAATCGTCTCTATGCAGGATTTACGGTAATTACGATTTTCTTTTTGATTGTATTAATTATAAAGAGACATCAAAGCCAACCGTCGCTTCCTGATCAAAATTGTTTCTTATTATGTAAACCGAAAGAGCAGTTGTATCAGATACTAAATCGACAGTGATTCGATTTCATTTTTTTTAATTCGTATCTAGTTTTTTACTTTGTAGCAAGCTAGCTTTATAAACGAACATTACTGTCATCGTGACAAATCAAACGTTGCGTCATTATGACTTATGACAGAGCCATGACAGTCAGTCGATCTCTATAACAGTATTGCCGTTTAATGTACTTTAACATGTTTTATGTGATTTTGCAAGTCCCCATGTATACGAGAAAACTATAAATTGCTATCTATTCTACGTCATCGAGATAATTTGAAAACCTCTTAGTAATAAACATGACGTTCGATTCAACCCAAACAAATGTGTGAATGTGTTGGGTTAGAAACGGGTCTTCCTTTGCATTTCGCAAATTACCATTAAAAGTCTGGCAATACCGTATACCTGTTGAGAACTAATTTTATTTTCGTTTCATATTTTTATTTCTTCGCAATCTATGAGTAATGTCATAGTCATAATAAAAATAAGTGTTTACACCAATTTGTTTTTGTGTATATGGTGCGGGTTTAACATTTGTAAAAGTGCCGAATCGTTGTTTTTTAAGTAAAATGCCCGGAGACGTATCTTTTGTGTCGGTTGCCCACTTCACGAAGGATGCCCTGAACATTTTGAATCGTCTGAATGCAAGAAGATTGTTCCCTAGTTATGGACCAAGCAAGCTGCCCAGGTACAATTTGTTTTAGTGTATCCATGAATAACATTACGTTGTATTAATCGGCATTTTTATATGAAGTTGAAGACCTTAGTCATCCTGGTTTATTGATTGTTTTCTTTTTGAGTTTACCATCTTGAGGATATAACGGAGGATATAAGATATGACTCCTAACATTTGTAGTCATAAAAGTAGGTTAATTGTGCACTGATACAGTATTTACCAAGACCATTTTCGTTGTGTTATTATATCACATAAATAAAACCGGATGCAACTTTCCAATTCTAAACAACACCACTCCTTATTATATATCAATTTTAATCTCACCTGTATAGAGAAATTCCATGTTAAGCGAAGTCATCTTATTTGTTTAAGCTTTTTGTGAACAAAATATGGAGTGATAGTAATGGCTAGTGTAGCTATAGACGCTTCATCATAAGGATATGAGTCCTCTTCTTTTGACAATCTCAATATGATGGTTAAAAAGACTGGTAGGTTCCATGGTCCAAACAAATATGGCTGACTTTCCATAACATTTCACGTCTTTGACACATATCATGAAACACATTTGAAGATCTATTTTTATGTTAATACTAATAATTATCAATAATATTAACTAAAATGTATGTTAACTCAAGGTTTAAAGTTTTAAGTTAGTGATGAGACCAAGATTGTGTTCTAAAAGTGTGTCATGATAAAATAATACAAGTTTTTAGTTTTGTTTGGTTACTACTGATGAATGGTATAAAACACATAATATTTTTGCATTGCAATATCAGGGTCCCGTTTTATAAAGTTACAAGTTACAATTTTACAAGCGTTTACTGGCAACACTTGCCCCGTTTTTTACAATTTGCGTTTTATAAAAGTACTATGTTACAATTTTACAAGTTACAGGTACAAGTGCCTGTAGCTCAGCCATAGACAAAAATACAGGAGTTTAATAGTTTTAAACTCGTAATCGAACAAGTGTTTTATAAAAATATTGTAAATAACAAGTGTAGTTGTGGTAGACTTGTAACAAAAACTGACGTACGTCTTGAGGCCTGTAACCGCAACTACAAGTGCAATTTTCCCAGTTATTTCGTGTGCTACAGACGTTTGCTCATAATACTGTTGAAATTATTCGCTTTCTGAGAGATTCTTCATAGTTTTGGCCAACTACCACGAACTCCGAAAACCGCAAACGACGATTTATCTTTGTCACTTCTAACAAGGCGATATTAGAGTGAAAGAGAAAAATAATCGAAATTTGCGGATTTTCGAATTTGCGGTAGGGCCGCTGACTATGACTACACTTTTTTACTTATGTCTGGAGCATAAGGTCTAAAGTTCCCCGATAGCGTTGACCGAGACTGTTTCAGCTCCAAATAAATTTGGACTTTCGGAGTCGGACACCATACGACTTCAAAGAACGAATGAACTCCACACAAATTTAGAACATCTCTCTCATCGTTTTGTTCTGCGACCCAAATTTCGAGGATTTGTCTCTCTCACTTTAATGAATCCTTCGTTGGAGTTACGGCGAAAAATCTTCGAAATTTACGAATTTTGAATTTCGCGGGCTGATTTTCCATCAAAATAAACATACATAATCTGTGGATACGATTATTTATGTCAGTTTTTATTTTTAAATAGTGATGTCCGTCACGCCTGTAGATGTTACTTGTAATCGAGATTTACCATGGTTCATTACAATTGTCAATTTTTGTGTGTATTTATAAAACACCTGTAATAGTTCATAGTGCATTACAGGTTCCTGTAACCTGTACACTTGTAACCTGTAACTTGTAACTTTATAAAACGGGACCCAGTTATTGATATTAGTTCCTAGGCCAAGGTGCATACATTTCTGCCCATCCTCCAATATGGAACAAATGATTATAATTCTGTTACTATTTGTGTAGAGATTGGAGAGGATTGGCCAATCTAATCGGAATCACAAGCCAAGATGCAGAAAGCAGACAAGGCAATATGGTGAAGTGGATCTTAGAGGAGTGGCTCCGGAACGAAGAGAGTGCAGCCGTGGTGCATCAGCTGTTCCGACACCTGGAGACCATAGACAGATATGATATTAGGGATGATCTGCAGGAGCTGGCTTTGAGAGACAGACTAGTGAACACAGGTACACACCATTAACTATTATTTTTTTGTATTGGGCTAATATAAATGCCATGTCAATTATAATATGAGTTGGTTGTACATAGGCCTTGAAAACAAAATTTTACGTCATAATTGTTGTATTATGAAGTTAATTTTGTGTATCAACTTTCAAAAGAGATAAAAAGTTCAACAAATTAAAATTCTGTATGAGCAATCAACAATATGCATATTTTTTTTTAAATGGCCGCATTCTTCTGCTGCCAAAGTTTGTTAGACAGTCTATGCCATACAGTTTGTTTGAGTAACTTTCGTAACACAATTGAATTGACATACAAATTCTTACCACCATCACCATTAACTATGTTTGTATAGTTGCCATCTGCATGATAGCAGTGCATAATTGTAATGTTTGGCAATTAATGGATACACTAATTCATTAATTTTGACACTATAAAATGTTGACATACAACATTTTTTTTATATGTCATAACTCGTAAGAGTCATAAGTTAGTGTAAAAAAATTCTATTTCCCACACTATTAATTCAACATTTTCATTAATTCACTGGCAAATTTCATTGTTTTTGTCAAAAGAAATGTAGGTTATAAAATATGAGGAAAGTGAAAGAATTAATTAATACAATTGTTATTCATTCAATCATAAAAACGAATAAGTTGTGACAAATGCCATTCCAGACTGTAGAGATAAAGACACTTGAGGAATTATAAGGACAATAACTAAGGTATTCATTGTAAATAACTACATAAACCGCAATATACGTCACACATAGTAATTACTAATTCGTAATTCCCGCACACGAAAAGAATCCAACCTCTGAGTTTTCGACAAAGACTTATGTTTTAGACAAAGGATTAACATTTTATTAACTATCATATCTTTGTGGTTCCTTTTCAACTGGTCTAATTTAAGGTTTGAACAGTTACACAGAATTGAAGTGAATTTTCTAAATACTTTTATCAGTAGAATGGCATTTTGTTGAAATTTGGTATGTAGATACCGGTATATTCATATATTATCGAACCGGGTTAGTCACGTATTTAAGTCGATGATTGCTCGACGTGTTTCGACTCGAAACATGTCAAGCAATCACCAACTTAAATACGTGAGTAACCCGGTTCTATAATATTTTAATATGTTTGAGTCTCACATTAGTTATAATTCTAGATACTGGTAGTTGACTCCGAGATAGTTTTTATCACGAAAATCACCTGTGTGTATTCAGACGAAGTGTCGGGCACTAGCTAGTAACTTATATAATCGCTGTACAAATTTAATTCTTACCAACAACCTTTCACACCAACAGACCAAAAATGGATAACGGAGAACCAAGTGGTGCCCCACACAGCCAAGCCGGAGAGCGAGCTGCTGACCATGGAGGACGTGGAACAGGGTGCTCCGGTGGAGTACGACGCGTTAGTGCTGTACGCCGCCGCGGACCAGGACTTCGTGGATCTCATGATCAGCAAGATGTCGGATATTGGCTTTAAAGTATGTACCGCTTGTAACAACCCTCACACACAATTAAGCCGGAGCGCTGCTGACTGTGGAGGACTCAGGAGGGTGCTCCGGTGGAGTACGCTGGACCAGGACTTTGTCGATGTCATGAGCAGCAAGATGTCGGATATTGGATTTAAAGTATGTACCGCTTGTAACAACCCTCACACACAGCCAAGCCGGAGAACTGCTGACTATGAAGGACTCAGTAGGGTGCTCCGGTGGAGTACGCTGGACCAGGACTTTGTCGATGACATGAGCAGCAAGATGTCGGATATTGGCTTTAAAGTATGTACCGCTTGTAACAACCTTCACTACACACAGCCAAGCCAGAGATAGTGTTGGTAAAGACTCGAGTTCTTTAAGTCCCATTTTAGGACTTCTGATTTTTACGGAGCTTAAAAGACTACCAAGTCTTTTATGAAATGAAATATAATTTATTTATGACAAGCACGATGGACATATACACATTTACAAATAAGCACACAACAACAGCTTGCCACAAAAGGGTCACAACTCAGCATGTAGCTGGCTAGGCCAGCGCTGTTCTTCCGTTGTTACCCCCAGGTACGTACACTGGCCGACGAGGCGACCACGCTGGCTAACAAGTAACATAGATACATAATTATAGACTTAAAAACTAAACTTAAAACATGCCAGTATATATAAAAATACAGAAAAAATAAAAAAAATTAAGTCGCGAGTCGAACCCTTCTTTTAGGCTTACTGAGTACAGCATATAAAGCTAGAGTCCTAATATGAAGACTCATTTTTAATGTCAGTCTAAAAATTATGAAATAATACAATGCCATGCCAACCAAGTATTAAAAATGTTCAAGCTTAAAAATTACTAAAATAAGCCTATAATTACAAATAAGAAGCTTATTTTTGTACAATCTTTATTTGAATTCATTATAATAAAAACCCTAGGTGGTTTTTATCACAATGTTGTATTGATTTCTTATTATATATGTCAGAAGGACAGCCGAGAACGGGGGGGGCGAATATTTAATTCCTAGCTACTGATCGTATCAACTTACAAAGGTGTATACTATGCATGGACGCACATAATTAAACACAAGGTAAATTACTATCTTTTATTATACTGGTTCACAAATGATAAACCTCTGTCGTGAGAAGAACCAGCAAGAAACTCAGACGGTCTTAAATTTTCCAAACTTTAAATAATCACAACTAGTACACACTTAAAACAAGACTATTTACAACACTATAAACTATACTGATAGAAAACGACTGGAGAGTTATAAGCTTGCGTCCATGCATCATTTACTCAACCCTAGAATGCTTTATTCCAACTCTAAATCAAGAATGAATCCATGAACACTGCGCTAGTGACCTTTTATAATGTCAGCTCCAAACTACCTGCTTTATAGGCGGGTAGATATCAACATCACGTTTAATGTCTACCTGCATGGACCAAGCAAAGAACATCTCAAGCAAAACATTGCTTATCGTTTTCTACATTTTATAACTCTTAACAAATTAAATGTAAACATTGCAAATAAGACTATTCTCGATGTAAATAACACTATTCCGACGTTCAACGACTTGCCATGTCGTACACGTCTGCGCCAACTGAAGCATGTCTCCGACATATAGAAAAACCTTAATTTAAAAACACAAATCTAGCGAGTCTTCTTAAAGGCCTCGAGTCTCCGTAACATTGTAAAATAAGTCCAGTTTTGACTACATGACAGTAGTCCTTAAAACCGAGTCGGGTCTTAAAAAGAAGGAATCAAACAGCATGAGTCTTTGCCAACTCTAGCCGGAGAGCGAGCTGCTTACCATGGAGGACTCAGCACTCTCAGCAGGGTGCTCCGGTGGAGTACGACGCGCTGGTTCAGTACGCCGCCGCGAACCAGGACTTCGTCGATCTCATGATCAGCAAGATGTCGAACATTGACTTTAGAGTATGTTCTTTTTCTATACTTTAGAACTAACATCACTCATTCAATGGCTTGATAAAATTATAGCATTGAATATTGTCGGCGGACAACCAAACCTCACTATAAATACTGTCACTACTCTAAGAAACGTTGTACAGTCAGCGGCAGATTATAGACGAAACATTTGTAGGGTTACATTTCTCATCGATTTTTTCCGGGAACATAAACTAAAGTGTTTTTATTGGTTTATTTACAGTTATTCACAAAGCACAGCCTGCGGCCCGGCGCCATCCCGTACGGGCCCATGACGGAGCTGATCAGCTCGCGTTGCCGTCACACCATCCTCGTGTACTCGCCCGCCTTCTTCGAGAGCCTTGACGACCGGTTCTACACCGACTACGTGCATGCCAGGAACATAGGTCAGCAAAGATACGACTCACAATGACACGGCTCACACTTGATACATCTCACACTTAACACAGTTCACACTTGACACAGCTCACAATAAACACCGCGTACACTTGACACAGATCACAACGTGATACATCACACATTTTACACTGCCCACACTTGACACAGCTCACATTTGACGCAACTCAGACTTGACACAGCTCACAGTGAAAACACTCACACTTGACACATCTTACACTTAACAAAACTCACACTTGACACAGCTCATTTGACAAATATCCGGGTTTTTTGAGTCTTTCTCCTGCGAATATCGGAACGGCAGCTTCGACCCGCCACTTAAACCCGCCACGATGCAGCCAATAACGCTCCCACACTAGCACAGCCCGCGGCCAGCGGCACACCATCCTCGTGTACTCGCCCGCCTTCTTCGAGAGCCTCGACGACCGGTTCTACACCGACTACGTGCATGCCAGGAACAGGTCAGCCAAGATACGACTCACAAAGACACGGCTCACACTTGACATGGCTCACTCCCGACAGCACACACACTTGACAAGGCTCACTCTTGACACAGCTCATTCTCGACTTCGCACACACTTGACAAGGCTCACTCTCGATATAGCTCACACTTGACACAGCTCAATCCCGACACGACACATACTCGACAAGGTCTACAGCCAACAGCACTCACAATCAATACTGCTCACACTCAATATGGCTTACACTTGACTAGAGATACGACGATCTTGATAAATTCCCAATGTAATATAAAGATAGAATTTGAAAATATTCTTGCTTACATCATACTTGACTTGATCATGTACTTTAATTAAATACCTACGCGGTATATTTATATGAATTTTACGCTCTAGAAAAGAGAATCGTCAACATTTTCGAGTAATTCATGAGAGATTATAAATTATAAAATTACGATAGTATAGTTATAAGTAGGGGTCGGAACTATGGGTGCAAAACTTTAAAATTGACACATGGGAACACTTTAGCCAACAAAAATACGAATATTATTGAAAAATCTGTATCCAATTTTATTCCCTATCTCGGAATCTTCAACTTACAATGTGTAGGTGTGTAGATATGTATATTTTATGGATGTATGAAATAGAGGCAGTAGCAGGACACATATGGCTAGATGTAGCAAAGGATAAAGCAGCCTGGAGTTCTTTGGAGGAGGCTTTTACCCTTGGGGGTCCATACAGAAATAATTAAAAACAAGAAAAAAAAATGCATGCTGCTTATTTAATTACTTCGATATGTTAATTAAAATTATTTATTGTGAATTCATTATATACATTACATACGTAATTGAAATATTAAGTACAATTTTTATAATTTGAATAGATTCTTATAACTAATAATTAGTCTAGTCAACTATGCCACGACCTGAATTTAAATTATTCAATTAGGACCTATTAATTTATCAACGAACTGCAAATACGCAATTATTATGATTATATTAGTTTAGCTGCAATTTTACCAATGAATTTCGATTTTTATATTGTATCACATATTCTGCATGGAATGAAATAAAGTTTATTTTTATTTTATATTTATTTATTTATATGCTATGTCAAGTCCGCTTGACAAGTTTTGTTAAAGTTTTGCACCCATAGTTCCGACCACAGAATTAGATTTGGATAGAAGAAACAAGTTCATTCATTTGTATGGCGGCCGAGCGTGTCAGATTTTGTACTGAAGTTGTTACTTGCCTATGATTTTAAATATGTCTCAGACCGTTGAGTATTCATATTTTTTTGTGTTGTTGCAATTAATATTACTTAAGGAGGCATTATTAATGTTTTTGTTCACTTCAACTTACAAAATTTGACGCCCGAAAGCTGCAAGCTGCGATTAAAGACTGACAACTCAGTGGATTTTACCGAGTTCATTTGACACGCTAAGTAGATACGTTTGCTTGATCTATGGTATATATGACATCTGTGGTTTCGACCCCTAGTTATAAGATATTCTTGTTTCAGAGAAAAAGCACACGATAATCCCGTGCATGTACCAGGAGTGTACGCTGCCGCCGCAGTTCCGCTACGTGTTCGCGCTGTACGTCAACTCCACCGCCTACAACTTCTGGGACCGGCTCGGCAGGGTCGTGGACGCCGGCCGGACGCCCAGGTACTGTCTTAAATCACCCGTAGACTTACCCCCTTATTTAAAAAACGTTTTTTTTTTAGTGTTAGTATCACTACATTGTATAAAATGAAGTCACTTTTTCTGTCCCTGTCCCTTTGTACGATTAAATCTTTAAAACTACGTAACGGATATTGATGAGATTTTTTTATAGGTAGAGTAATTCAAGAGGAAGGTTTTTATGTAGGTATAGTACCCGTGCGAAGCCGGGGCGGGTCGCTATTTTGTTAATCTAATTTGTTATTTTTGTATCTAGTCACCATTTTTGACATTTGACATCCGGTGTAATGGCGTTGCTGTGTTATAATTATAATTATTATGTGTTAGTACTAACTGCAGTTGTATAAGTTGAAATTTAATATAATAATAATAATATAATGTAAATTTTTATATGGGCACGGCCTGAAATAAATGATTTTTATAAACGTGTGCTAACTTAACAAGCCGCTAATAATCGTTTGTCCCTTTTGCTCTTATTGCACTTTGTTAAGACCGAAAGGGAGAAACAATTATTAGCGGCTTGTTGAGTTGGCACACGTTTATGAGTAAGGGGGTTTATGGTTCGACATTTATCGTTCATTGTGTCATGCTTCACTTTCGGACTTACTTAATAGTTGAAAACTTGCTTTTTAGTACAGATGGTGCCTTTTTTAGGCTGCAATGCGAGAAGTGGCTCATTTTACGTCAGGTCCAAAACTTCGGACGGCCATCTGTACTAAAAAAACGTCGTACGAGACACGTGCAAAAAGGGAATTCGTAACTCGTGTCGATTTAAAACATCGCCACTCGTTTCGGATTTCTTGTTTTGCCGTAATGTACTATTTTAAAACCATTATCATCATCGGATCTGGGTGCTTAGACAAGTTGCCAATCGCTAACGCTTAATCGTCAATCGTAAACGAAACCCAGCTAACTGTCTTTGTCGCACTAATATGTAAGTGACAGAGAGGGAAAACTACGATACGCTACTAAGCATTAGCGCTTGGCAACTTGGCTAAGCACCCTGTTGACGTTAATAATGTTTTTTTACCTGTTAATTATCCGTGTCTAAACTTTCCAACATTCTTACCGAACACCTTTGGCCTAATAGTTGAATTCACTATTTTTTTTTCAGATTACTTCCCCCAGTTCCAACTAGTTCAGTTCGAATCCAAGAGATAACCAACAGCAGCCAACTCCGACTGAACGGCAGTCAACTCAAGCTCACCAACGGGCCGGTTGCCAACGGGGTTGCCAACGGGCAACCGAACCAAAACTCCCAACAGTATGTTACTCACCCCCCTAGCAGCTATCTTCAAACCAGTGTCTCAGAATCTATCTCAAAATCTACAAGTAATATAGAGCTCCCAGATGTACCTTCTGCGACGCTATCAGTCACTGTCTCTACCATCCCTCTGCTTGACTCTAGGAGGATGGAGAGCGCGTCTCTCAATGATCTTAGCGGGAAGAAGAAGAAGAGCTTTTTGAAGAAGTTGCTGAAGTTCCCTAGAAGGAATAAGAAGGAAGCTATGCTCGCTACGAATTGAGTGATAAGACTGCTGACATGTTGGATTAAGTGTATTCTTGTTGCTACCTGATTTGAAATTTATAGGTTTAAACTTTTACATGGATGGAAAATAATAACGACAAACGGGTCTTAATAATTTAATATTATCCTGACGTTTCGGGCATGACGTTACACCTGTTGTGGGTCAAACGCAAACCCATGTTCGGAGTCTTTCCGGCGGATAATCTAAAAGTTAAGGCCTATAAAGCTTGATTTTCTTATGGAAGCCTTATCTTCATCAAGACGTACTCCTTTTTCATTGCGTTGTATGATAAAAATAATTACTATCTGTCCTCAGGCTGTTAACTATCAACCATAGGAAAGAAAAAGTGCGTGTTCAGCTGAACTGTAGAGCC
Organism: Thaumatotibia leucotreta; assembly: GCA_025490895.1. NCBI lineage: Eukaryota > Metazoa > Arthropoda > Insecta > Lepidoptera > Tortricidae > Thaumatotibia > Thaumatotibia leucotreta. The sequence continues at coordinate 251,273 of JALPQI010000531.1, forward strand.
CGTCTTTCCTGTGGCCAATAGTAACCAACTGGTAAGAGTGTAGTCGTGATTTTTATCAATTATCATACAATTCAATAGGAAAGGAGTGCCTTTAACCATTCACTTGCATCTTTGCACTTATTTTACATAGACATAGAGTCTATCGCAAAAATCAAAGCAAGTGAGTGGTTAAATGACAATAAGGGTTTAATAAGAAAATTGACTCTCATAGCCCTTAACTTTTAATATGTCCACCGGAAAGACTCTAACATGATTTGAGTTTGACCCTTGTTGTCGTTGAGATTGAGAAACATCAGGATAATATTAATCGTAAGTTTACGCGATTAAGACCAGTTTGTCGTTAAAATGTGAGTGATAATCATGAAAGTTTAAATCAATGTCTGGAAAATAATAATTAAAACAAATACCTCTTTAGGTAGAAGCTTTTTTCTAGTATGTGAATCTGCTTAATTAGATTGCGTTGATAACAATCTTAATGTAATATGCTTTTAAAATGGTACTTACCAGTAGGTATGTACTCGTCTTTTTAATGTTACTGGTACCGTCGGCCCAAAAATATATTGATGATTTTGATCCTTGAGCCATGGGCATACGCTCTGCATTGTATACATGGCCATAGTTATGCAGAAAACAACCAACTTAGATTTTTTGACAATCCAAAAAGCGACCAAAGCGGTCAAAGCTTAAGTCAGAATGAAAAAAAATAGTAGTTGGTCTTTTTCTGCATAACTATGGTCGACATAATTTTAGACGTGTATAGAGTAAGATCGAGAGTATAGCTTTGTAGGTATAAACCATTCGATGAATGAATGGATGACTAAAAGCTAAGGTATGTCACATACGTAATGTAAACAAAACGATGATGCAAGATTTTTTGTTGTTTCGATATACTACTATGATGAAAATAGTGAACAATTATTAATTAAATGTTGTCGAATGTTTGATACTCAGGTTTTCCGATAACCTGCGAAAATACCATCTAAAAGGTGTTCGTTTGATTTCCTTCCAGTCTTATTATACGATGTAGGTATTACATATAAGTAAGTAAGAATTTACCTCCTAATGCGTCTATACGCATAGTTAATAGGAGAGGCCTACGTCCAGCAGTGGTCTATCATAGGCTGATGATGATGATGTTGAAGTAAGAATAATAACAGGAAACATGATGGCCAGCGCTCATATTTTCACATATTGTTACTTCTATTTTCCTAACTATTACCTATATCTTTCGATTTGTTGCTGTACTTTCAAAACTTCATATGAGTGACTATACCTATAAATAGCACGCTAGAAAGATTGGTACATGTGTGGATCAACTATTACTTGTTTTTCTGTCCTGCCATTAAACTGTGATTTTAAGAGTGACCCAGGAAGACGTAACCAAAGCAGCAAGTGACAAGAAAAAGGTGATCTACCTACATTTCTACATAGGTACACGTACGGTCGGCTCTAATAATATGTATACGATTTTGATCCTTATGCCTTTGACATACGTTCCGAAATGTATACATATTATTAGACGTGACTGTACAGTTATTACATACCTACTTTACTCGCTCGCGATGCGAACAATATCGATCTTTTTATGCACCAGAAAATTTCAAAATTTCAAATGTTTCATTTCTTTTTGGAGTTCAAGATAAAGCTTTGCAAAATACATACGTATCTGCGCAAGAAAATTAATAGTTTATAAACTGAGCTATTTGTAGTCACAAATCGGACCTGCCTATCGTAATTCCTATGTATTCTGAATTTGGATTTTATAGAATATTGAGCACTGATTAACCCAGATAACCTACATGCAAAAAACCTTGCCGCGGGGTTTTTTTATGTTGATATTTTGTCAGTCACCCACCCAACTACAAAAAGCTAATAAAAAAGCATCGGTGTTATACCTAGTAGGCTTAAATGGGTTAAATTTACTTCTCGCTTTTCACTGTAGAGTCGTTGTCAATTATTTCTCACGATTTTATATTGTCAATGTGAACGGCTTTGTATATAGATATTTTTTTGTAAATAGAATCGATTTTAGTCATAGTTTTAGTTCTACTTGATGGGGTCGTGTATTGTGGGATTGTATAATGAAAGTAAAAGCCGTGTAAAGTATGTTCTCGTATTGTGTACACCGTGTAACAAAAAGAATGGTAAAATAACTACACTCGACATGTTAACTCCCTGTCACACTTACGTACGAATTTACATGTGCGAGAGAGAGGCAACATTAGGAAAAAAAATGTTTCGTGTTTTTTTCTATGAACGGATAATAGGCAAAATGAAATTCTACGAAAAGGCTGGATACCGGTTGGTGTATTTAGGCAACCGGTCGTCATACAAAAACATTTTCGTGAAATAATATTCTTTCGATTTTCCGCCTTCGATTACAATTTTTACCTTACCTTAAAATTTTTATTTTACCACTATTTTTGTTACCTTGTATTTCAGTACATACATTTGAGGCCTACGTAAAACAGGTCAGCATTTTGATATTCTATACAAAGTATATATTTTTTACAACGTAATACGTGATGCTTCGATTTGGGGTGTGTTGAGAACTTGAGAACTCAATTGTTACCTTGAAGTGAGAATTTGAACAATGAAATTGTGATTTCGATGCCTTTTACTGTAAATAAATTTACATTTTATTTGATGTTTTGAATTAAATATATTATTCTTAAAATCTGTTTTTTAATCATGTCTGAATTTAGCCTTTTGACCGCCAGTCGGCGAAGGAATATGCCGAGCTCCAGACGCCACGCGTTCACGATTATTTAACCCATTCAGGGCGACGCTCGAACTCTCGATCCAAGTACGGCGCGCTACCATACATTCAAACTTGCCATTGCAGAGTCACGCACAAGTGGCGTTACTCAAATACTCAGTGGCTCGGCGGCGCACAGTATCGCGCGCCCGTGATGTTGTACATATTGGATGGCGTTATGCCGGAAATTACTTTAACCAATTAAATTATTTAATAAACTATTGTAAGATATTTATTTGTTGAAATAAATATCTGTCGGGGTGAAATTTTTTTTGCTATTTACACTCTAAGTTGTCATCGCGAAACAATGTCTGCTGTTTTATAAATTTCTTATAATCATATCTGCACAATTTAAATGCGAAATTGTACTTTACGGCGTCCCGCGTAAGTTGCTACAGTATTGGCTATGTAAATTTTTCCGAAGTTATTATAAATATTACATTTTTCCCTGATAGCCGTCGTGTTGTGGTTCAAGAAAATACGGCTCTTTTATTTTTATTTCCTATAAATTGTTGATTATATTTTATTAAGTGAGTGAGGTGACAGTTGTGCAGTTTTATGGATGTATAGGGCCTAATACGTTTGTTAGCAATCAGTACAATGAAATAGAAAAAAAAATCTGTCAATGTCACTCGTATCATTCATTCATTTATTCTTTCTATTTCATTGTACTTGTTGCGGACGAAAGCATTAAGCTGTGTTCATCCATAAAACGGCACAAATGTCATCTCACTTACTCAAAAAAAGAATGTTAACAAATTATAGGACATACAAATAAAAGATCCGCATTTTCTTGAACCTTAAGACGACGGCTATCTGGGAAAAATAATAATATTCATACCTTCAGAATACTTTACATAGCCAAGTGGCGGTCAAAAAGTTAAAAATTCCCTTCTGTGCTCGATTGTGAATTACCAGTGGTTGCCGTGGCAAGTGCGCTATGTGAATTTGTCTAATTCTAGTTCGCTAGTTTCACTATTTTAACCCTTAATTCAACTAATTCCAAAATACTGGTATAATAATATGGCTTTTTCGTTTTCTTTTTCGGAACCATAATCAATAAGACTATTGATATGAGACTGACTATGAACACACGACTATCCTTGCTTTGTATCGAATTAACCTTTAGGACGCCAACGACTAATATATTGGCACCGCAGGTTCAACGCCAAAGACCGATATATAAGTGTTGGTCCTCAGAGCAATATAGACTTACTCGCATGTGCGTAAAATTCAATTTCAGTTTTGGCATTTTGTTGTCGTATCGTGTGGCGTGTGAGTGCTAGTTTCTGTATTTGACGTGGCGTCAAAAAGGTTAAGGGTTAAAACACGTATGACAAAATTACAGATGTCTTTCCTTCATAATATTATATGTCAATCGAAGGTACGAGGATGAGCAACTAAGTGAATTCTTAATAGTACATTGTGTATTAAGGGCGGTAAATAAGAAATTGTGAACGAGTTTGGAAGGAAAGCCCAAGAAGAAGGCACCGGCCCGTGGCACACACAATGTTTTTCATCACACCTGTGAGGCAAAAAAAGTAAATAAAACAATATATTTTCACAAAACTACGTACTCTAAAACTCTCTAATTAATTTCTCAAAATCAGGGATAACTTAAACTCGAACACGTGATTATCAAAGCACCGAGTGAGTTATGCTGCCCTGGTATTTCAATTTATCATTTTTGTAAAAGAAATTACTACTTACTGTGACGTAATGTTGTATGAAAATCCATGATTTGACATGGGCGTAATGATGCACCTACAGCGCGCATTGGTGCACTTACCAAACGAGTGTGATGAAATTGTTCTTAAGATCTTCACATGCCACATCCTCATCGTTGCTTTTAGAAAAAAAAAACATACATGTTTATAAATATATATTTAACTTAAACAATCGATGTTATGCAACAGAGACCCTATAAACTCTGACGATGTGGTCGGCGCCGCCGCTGGCCAGTAGTAATTCATCATCTTGTTGCTTGAACGCGAGGCGCCGCACGGTCAAGTGGTGCGCCGCGCTGGAAAACAAATAAATAAAAACAAACATCTTGGGACAGCTTACACAAATCGACTATCCCACGGTAAGCTCAATTAAGACTCGGGTATACTCCATTTCATGCCACATGGCCCGATGCCACATAAAACTTTGCTGTGGCATCGGGCCATGGTATTTGAAATGGAATATACCAGCCTACGATATATACATAGACAGCCATGATCAAGGAACAAAATCTTTGTGATATAATAAATACAGAAATAATGCCCTCACCGGGATTCGAACCCGGAGCCTCCCAGGAGCAGGGTCACTACCAACTAGGCTAACAAATTGTACAAGCGTTTATTTATCTCTAAAGTAAAACTAGTATAAAATTAAATATTTATTTTACCTAATTTTTGCATCGGTATAAACGACTGAATCTAAAAAATACCTAAATGGGAAATCGGTTCGATGTGAGGACAGAAGTTAAACAAAAAAGGTTCCAACTTCTATTTATCGCTAAATTAAAGACTTCCTTTTTCAAATTCAGTCACTAATTTCAGAAGTTGGATACTTTTCATTTAACTATGTCCATTCCTCGTATCGAACCGATAATTTCGTATATTCAGTCATTTTATTCTACCACAAATATAAAGCTGCATACTCTCTACCAACCTATGATCAAGTTCCCTCAAAAGCGTCCACTCCTTGTCAAACGTGTAGAACTTAATGACGCCAGAGTCCAGGCCGACGGCGACCGTGGTGGGGCTCGTGGGACTGGTGGGACTGCTGGTGGGAGTCGTGGGACTGGTGGGAGTGGGCGCGAAGGCGAGCGCCGTCACGGAGTCCTTCGGCAGCTCGAGGGTGCTCACCAGCGCGTAGGGGCCCAGCGAGGTGGCAGTCGGGGTGGACTTCCGCCAGAGACACACCTGGAAATTAAACAAGTTGATATTACAATCATTTATTAACTAAATATATGAACAAATAAATGATTAAAAAATGTAACTTAAAAAATAACTAAACTTAACTTAAAAAACTAACTATAAAATAAAAGCCTTAAAAGAAACCTAAAAAAGTATGCAACCTACACGTCCACCTCCAAACTTTCCCCGGGTGGCATGGTGCAGTTGATATTATTAATTTTAGATGTCATATACCAAAGAAAAACGACCAAGATCACCAGTCCGAGGTGGGGATCGAACCCACGTGCTCAGCTTTCGCGGCTGATGCCTGCACCCCTCGGCCACTCGATCTTAGCTACCACCGGTCAATTTTTGTTGAATTGTGATTTGTGTTTTCACAATACGTTAAAGTTGATATTATTGATACTAAAACTATCACGATTATCAGTTAGTAACAAACACTTTTGAATCGTCATGCAAGTTTACAGAAAACGGCTTCCGGTTCTAACCCTACACCACTGACCCGAGAAGAACAGAGTGTCTGATTGTTATATCTCAGTGTCGCGGGTGTTATGTATTTAAAATATGATTAAAAGCTATGCAAAAATCTGAGCGACAAAGATAAGGTCGAAAAAGTAGGCAAATGAAAGTTTTGGAACAGTAAATGTTTGGAACATACAAACAAAAGATAGTAAACTTACCTAATCTGCTAATTTGAATACGTATGTTATTATAAAACTATTTTACTTATGTCACGTAATCCGAATCAAAACGAGATATAGCAGGTTAATGACATAAATCATTTGATAGCAAGTCATTTAACTTACCTTATGGATAAAACGATTTTAAAGATATTATTAATAATTATCTTATCTCGATCATAGCGCAAAGCAACAAGCGATTATGACAACCAGAATACATTTAGTTTTATGAGCGATTAACGTTTATTAACTCCGTAAGGCCAAACGACCTATTTTTAAGACAAACAAAATTTTGTAGGATCCAATTAGTACGGTCAAATCGTATATTAAACTCGCAAAACATGTAGTAAAGCTGCATTTTTGGTATGTTATTTAGACACCATAGGGCAGTATAAAACCACATTTTGCAAGCAAAAAAAAGTTGTGCTAGCTGCGTTATAAGTGAAAAACTGCGAAATTTAGTGTCTATTTTTAGTTTCTGATTTTTATAAAAAAAGCCTTACGTTTTTTGACAATATTTAAAGATGAATGAATTTGTAACAAGATGAGATAACATGCATTACCGTAGGTCTTATCGTTTCAGAGATTCGAGACTTCAAATAGTACCCTGTTTTGTAAACTAGATAAAATGTTGAGTTTTGCTAACGTTTTTGGTTTAATATCGCCTTACCTAATTATGCTACGAAAAACATGAAATAATTATCTTATAGCGCAATTAATATTCTTTCATTTAAGGGTAAAATCAGGTCAGTAAACTTTGTAATTGAAACTAAAAACGCGAAATTCAAAAAGCAGGAGGTCCGCTATCTAAGTTTTTCATACAAATGGCAAGTCGTGTTGCAAAGCTGCAATTTTTGTATATTATATGGGCTCTATAGGGATGTACGAAAATGCATATTACAAGAAAACAAAAAAAAGGATTTAGGTATAGGACGTAAATAACTGAAAAAAAATCGGACTTTTTTTTAGTTTTTGACGTTTAACTAAAAAACTACAACTTTTTCATATTAATTGCTATAAAACTATGAAAGAATATTAAATTTGAAAGGATTTGAGCTACCTTGCATTACCCTAAATTATATAGATTTAGAGATACGACATTTCAAAATGTGCCCTTCATTAAGTTAAGAAAATAAATGCACGTTTCAAAGCCTCGTGTACCCCCAACTATAAGACTTTTAGTAATTGTTATCGGCTCAATTTGTTCCAAATTTAATGTAGTTATTATCTACAATTCCTTTTTTTTCTTAGCGCGAACGTTTGCCAATATTTAGTGAATAGCTTTAACGTAACCTAAAATTTGTTTATGTTTTGATAAAAGAGCACTTTATGAAATGTCGTATCTCAAAATATATATAACTGATGGTGATGCAACGTAGCTCTAATCCTTTCAAATTTAATGTTCTTTCTTAGTTTTTAAGCGGTTTTTATTAACTTCACCGCGTATCAACTGTCGTCGATGCTTCAAATCTTGTGATCGATTTTTCGACCACTTCTACTGCACCGAAATCAATAAAATTTGGAACTCTTATCAAGTCCCCATGACAATGCAATATTATAATATTTGTATCCTTGTGTCCTCAAAGCCTGATGCTGCAGACGTACTGCTTACCTTAACCGTGAGTGATAGACACGTGAAAATGAAAGTATAGCATGTTTGGCATAATCAAATACTAATAGAGGCGATCTTGACTTCCAACTCCTCATTCCTGATGCTGCAGTACTGCCCACAATAACCGCAAGGTTAATCTTTTATCGATATCTTGATGGTAAAGAAGTTCTTTAAATATTAAGTAGAAACATGCGAATTTAATACTAACGTCCAACTCCTCAAATCTGATACCTACTCCAGTGTTACTGCCTGCCACAACCGCTAGGTTTAGCAATATGTAAATTTTGAAGTACTGATTTAGATATTTGGTAGAAACGTACGGATTTCATTATCATCATCATCATCATCATCATCATCATATCAGCCGAAAGACATTCACTGGTGAATAAAGGCCTCCCCCAAAGATTGCCTTGTGGCAAAAGATTCCCTCCTTCCTTGAAGAGGTCCTTGTGGACCGGCACTGTGCGACTCGCATCCAGCGTCCTTCACCAGGTCATGAGCATGAGTCCACCTTGTGAGGGGCCTACTCACGCTGCGCCTTCCGTTACGGTCGTGACCGCCACTCGAGAACCTTACCAACGGCCATCGGTTCCACGTGCAACGAGCCCCGCCCGCTGCCACTTCAGTTTAGCGATTCGAAGAGCTATGTCGGTTACTTTGGTTCTGCTGCGGATGGTCTCATTTCTAATCCAATATCGCAGAGAGACTCCTAGCGTAGCCCTCTCTATTGCCCTTTGGGTCACATTGAGCCTTCTTATGAGGCCCATTGTAAGCGACCACGGTTTAATACCGTATGGCAACATACACTGATCAATGACTTTCGTCTTCAAACCCTGCGGAATATTGGACGAAAAGATACAGATGGATATAATACTGACTTATAACTCCTCAAACCTGATGCTGCTGAGACACGTACCACTGCCTGCCATAACCGCCAGGTTTATCGAAATGTTGAATTTAAAGTAATGATTTAGCTAATGGATAAAAACATATAAACTGAATGCTCACTTCCAAATCCTCTAATCTGATACGGCAATATTACCATAAACGCTATTAGCGTGCCATAACCGCTGACAGCGTGGGTAGTCCGCGTAGGACGTGGCGCCTGACCTGCGGTCCGCTTGTTGATAGTGTGAGTTCACCCCTTGGGCCATCGGGTTCGCGTAGGGCGAGCCGTTGGGCCTGCAGCCCTCCGGCCGATAGAGTGACAGCGTGAGTGGACCGCGTAGGGCGAGCCGTCGGGCCTGCGGCCCTCCAGCTGATAGAGTGACAGCGTGAGTGGATCGCGTATCGTAGGGCGAGCCGTCGGGCCTTCGGCCCTCCGGCTGATGGAATGACAGCGTGAGTGGATCGCGTAGGGCGAGCCGTTGGGCCTGCAGCCCTCCGGCCGATAGAGTGACAGCGTGAGTGGACCGCGTAGGGCGAGCCGTCGGGCCTGCGGCCCTCCGGCTGATAGAGTGACAGCGTGAGTGAATCGCGTAGGGCGAGCCGTCGGGCCTGCGGCCCTCCAGCTGATAGAGTGACAACGTAAGTGGTTCGCGTAGGGCGGGCCGTCGGGCCTTCGGCCCTCCGGCTGATGGAGTGACAGCGTGAGTGGTTCGCGTAGGGCGGGCCGTCGGGCCTGCGGCCCTCCAGCTGATAGAATGACAGCGTGAGTGGTCCGCGTAGGGCGGGCTGTTGGGCCTGCGGCCCTCCAGATGATAGAGTGACAGCGTGAGTGAATCGCGTAGCGTAGGGCGAGCCGTCGGGCTTGCATCCCTCCAGCTGATAGACTCACAACGTGAGTGGTTCGCGTAAAGGTGCGTTTAAACCAAAAGAGCATTCGCTGTTCTAGCGCCCGTTCTACGAAATCAACCAATCACGTTTTGTGTACCGATCGAATTTCGTAGAGTGGGAGGTTAGAACAGAGAATGCTCTTTTAGTTTGAACGCAACTTTAGGCGAGCCGTCGGTCCTACGGCCCTCCGGCTGTCAGACTTGCATAGGACGTGCCGTTGGACCTGCAGTCATCCGGTTGATAAGACTGAGAGTATGAGTATACCCCTGTCAGCCCTGTCGTTATTAAAGCACGAGAGTTAAACGCTAGCATGCATAATTGTATTGCATATTACAAGCAACATCTTTGATGTAGAATATTTAGTATCGGAAATTAACTTAACAATTGCACTAAAAACTTGAAAATAAAATAAGTAAAAAAAGTTTTAAGTTAAACGGTTTTTATTGCACCAAAAACTAGAAAATAAAAATTAGTTGTAACTAACCGTAGATGCTACTTTCTGTAGATTAGTCACGTGAAACTATTATCACTGTAGTCTTCCCAAGTCGGATGCTGAAAGCCACGTTTAGCATCTATGCCAGAGGATTAAGCGTTACCTAATCGGAAACTTTTACCAAACTAAAATAAAAACGTGGGGCGTTATTATAAAGAAACATACAAGTTCAAAATATGTAATTGTAGCTTTAATTTTGCAATTAATCAATCAATCTGTTCCAACACTTCTGCAGAGGTAAATAACTTTTATCAAGGGCAGAACAAAACTTATCACACTATTGCTGTCTTGATTTCTATGTGTGTTCTTAAATAACTATAGTGACTTAATCATAATTGCGTACGCCCCACGTTTTTATTTTAGTTTGGTAAAAGTTTCCGATTAGGTAACGCTTAATCCACTGACATAGATGCTAAACGTGGCTTTCAGCATCCGACTTGGGAAGACTACAGTGATAATAGTTTCACGTGACTAATCTACAGAAAGTAGCATCTACGGTTAGTTACAACTAATTTTTATTTTCTAGTTTTTGGTGCAATAAAAACCGTTTAACTTAAAACTTTTTTTACTTATATAGCAATCAGCATCAAAAAGATAATAGATTTTAAGTTAAACGTCAAAAACTAAAGAAGTGCGAATTTTTTTCCGTTTTTGACGTCCTATGCCCAAATTATTTTTTTGTTTTTCTTTTAATATGCATTTTCGTATATATCTATAAGGCCTTTATAATATACCAAAATTGCAGCTTTGCAACTCGACTTGCGATTTGTATGAAAAACTTAGATAGCGGGCCTCCTGCCTTTGGAATTTCGGGTTTATACTTTCAACTACAAAGTTCGCTGACCTAATTTTACCCTTAAATTAAAGAATATTAAGTGCGCTATAAGGTCATTATTGCATGTTTTTCGTAGCATAATTAGGTGAGGCGATATTAAGTCGAAAACGTTAGCAAAACACAAAATTTTATCTAGTTTACAAAAAGGGGTACTTTTTAAAGTCTCGAATCTCTGAAACTATAAGACCTACGGTAATGCATGTTAGCTCAACTTGTTGGAAATTTATAAGTCTTTAAACGTTTATTTACCTATGATATCAAAAAACATAAGGTTTTTTTAATAAAAATCAGAAACTAAAAAATGACCCTAAATTTCGCAGTTTTTCACGTACTACCCAGCTAGCACAACTTTTTTTTGCTTGCAAAATGTGGTTTTATACTGTCCTATGGTGTCTAAACAACATACCAAAAATGCAGCGATACTACTTGATTTGCGAGTTTAGGGTAAAATTATGTACGATTTGACCGTACTAAATATTAACTTTAGGACACTGGGTTATTATATTGAAAGGACATAATAGTGTTCACAGCCCGGTAAACAAATATTCGATAGTTATTCGGATACCAATTATAAATTAAATATGACATGTGTTTGTTTAAAGAATGGGATGTCAATTCCGATCACTGCTCTGATCACTGATTTTAATCACCTTCCCTTCTCTAGAACCAGCTCTGAATCGTTCATCGTTCGCGCACAGCAACATATAACCTTCGTACTCCTAACATTAGGTCTTAGTTCTGCCTACTTAGTCTACCACATATAATCTTACCTTTCCTTCTTTAGACCCAGTCCAAGTCTCTACTGTCTCTAGACCAAATAATCCTCGTATGTACTCCATTAGTCTTGTCCGTGGTAGCCAGCACCTTTCTTTCTCTAAAACCAGTCCCAAACATCTTCGAATTCATCGTCCAAGCACTCCATTGATCTTGTCCGTGCTTGCTACCAGCTCCATCGAGGATCCCTCCCAGAAGAAGAAGAAGAACTTCCCAGGTAGAAGTTACAGAGCGTCCATCATCGATCAAACACCCACCTTCCCTTCTCTAGATCCACTCCCAAACATCTTCGAATCCGCAGTCCATGCACAACACCAGATAATCCTCGTATGCACTCCATTAGTCTTGTCCGTGCTTGCTACCAGGTCCACCGAGGATCTCTCCCTGCTGTAGAAGTTATAGAGTGTCCATCATCGATCAAACACTCACCTTCCCTTCTCTAGAACCAGTCCCAAACATCTTCGAATCCGCAGTCCACGCACAGCACCAGATAATCCTCGTATGCACTCCATTAGGTTTGTCTGTGGTAGCCACCAGCTTCATCGAGGATCTCTCCCTGCTGTAGAAGTTATAGAGTGCCCATCATCGATCAAACACTCACCTTTCCCTCTCTACAACCAGTCCCAAACATCTTCGAATCCGCAGTCCACGCACAGCACCAGATAATCCTCGTATGCACACCATTAGTCTTGTCCGTGGTAGCTACCAGCTCCATCGAGGATCTCTCCCTGCTGTAGAAGTTATAGAGCGTCCATCATCGATCAAACACTCACCTTCCCTTCTCTAGAACCAGTCCCAAACATCTTCGAATCCGCAGTCCACGCACAACACCAAATAATCCTCGTATGCACTCCATTAGTCTTGTCCGTGGTAGCTACCAGCTCCACCGCGGATCCCTCCCTGCTGTAGAAGTTATAGAGCGTCCATCATCGACCAAACACTCACCTTCCCTTCTCTAGATCCAGTCCCAAACATCTTCGAATCCGCAGTCCACGCACAGCACCAGATAATCCTCGTATGCACTCCATTAGTCTTGTCCGTGGTAGCCACCAGCTCCAACAAGGACCCTTGCCGGGTGTACAACGATCCTACTCACCTTTCCTTCTCTAGATCCAGTCCCAAACATCTTCGAATCCGCCGTCCACGCACAGCACCAAATAATTCTCGTATGCACTCCATTAGTCTTGTCCGTGGTAGCCACCAGCTCCAACAAGGGACCCTGGCGGGTGTACAGCGATCCTACTCACCTTTCCTTCTCTAGAACCAGTCCCAAAAATCTTCGAATCCGCAGTCCACGCACAGCACCAGATAATCCTCGTATGTACTCCATTAGTCTTGTCCGTGGTAGCCACCAGCTTCACTGAGGATCTCTCCCTGCTGTAAAAGTTATAGAGCGTCCATCATCGATCAAACACTCACCTTTCCCTCTCTAGAACCAGTCCCAAACATCTTCGAATCTGCCGTCCACGCACAGCACCAGATAATCCTCGTATGCACTCCATTAGTCTTGTCCGTGGTAGCCACCAGCTCCAACAAGGGACCCTGGCGGGTGTAGAGCGTCCAGCGGCGGTCGCGGGAGACCGAGAGCAGGTGTCGGCTGTCGGGGCTGAAGGCGAGCTGGGTCACCGTCAGCTGGTGGGAGACCAGGGTTTGGATTTGCTGCCAGTTCTGCGTTTCCCTGTGGATGAAGATTAGCTTTAGAATGTTCTGGAGTAAACTGCGGGTTCTGTGAGTTCTGTGAAACCTTAACTCCTCGTATGTGGTCCGTCAAAAATGTACAACTGTAAATTAAACCTAAAGGAAATTCTAATTTGTGACAGAAGACCTATCCGGTCGCCTCCATATTTGAGGGGTAGAAGTAGATCAAGACTAAAAGAATAATATAATTGAATAGAAAGAATAAAGAAGATATATGCTTTGTCTATTAGTTAGTAGGTAACTAACATTATTTAAATGAATGTTGTTATTGTACACGACTTTCAAGGAAAAATACTACTCCCAAAAGGAAATGCGCGTGATGTTACAGGTATCATAGGTGTTGGAACGTTAATGGGTGACGCCATAAGGCACTTCTAGCTAGCGTAATAAATTGACGAAGAATGGTCAAGCAGGTCATTCGACGGTAAAGCAACGTATAAACAAAAGGTACCATATCGTCACAAGGACATGTTCTTTCACGTTATTTTACCAAGCAGAGCAGAGATCAGTGGCCTATTCCACAAAACTTTACAAGCGTATGTACGCACTCTACAAAATTGTATATATTCTCATACAAAAAGTTGTCAATTTTGTAGGATTGTTTGTACGCTTGTAAAGTTTTGTGGTATTGGCTCCAGGCCACAGCTAGTGTCACTGGTCAACCAGAAAGCCATTCCATACGATTCAGACAGTTCTTACCATATCCTGACAGCAGCATGTTCCGCCACGTTAGCTTTACAAGCAGAGGCGAGTAACGAGCCATCAGGAGAGGCCGCCAGCGCGAACACTTCGTACCCGTGCCCGTATAGCTTGTGTCGTTCCGGCCACAATGTGTTCTGCATTAGAGTCTCTTCAGTGGGAGGCTCTAGAAACAAAAACTACACATTTTGATCCTTTCACAAGGGGTCTTAGGCACTGGTATCACCGCGAGCTACTAAGCAATGAACTATGGGCTATACACACGAACAAAAGATACGCACACCCGTACTCGCCCAGCTATCAGCTATCACCGCCGGGCGAGTATCGCCGTATCTCGTTTATTTACACCGGTGTGCGTATCTTTTGTTCGTGTTTATAGCCCATAGTTCATAGCTTAGTAGCTCGGGGTGAGACCAGTGCCTTATGCATAAAAGTCTATGACATCAGCTAATTTCTCCATATCTGTCAATTTCATTGATGAGATAAGTCATAAGTCATAAGTCATAAGTCATAAGTCATTTATTCATAAAGCCAGTTTATACGTCAATATATGAGACATACTTCATTATGTCATACAAATATACAAATATACAAAAATAAAAAAAATATATACAAAAATATAATTGAAACAATTGAAATTAGTTACTAATCATAATACAGTACGTACGTACGTACGTAAACATTAATACAGTACGGATTAAAATATTGTGGAATTTCCTTTCCCCAGATTTAAAAATTCGTCATAGCTGTAAAACGGGTGCTCAACAAGCCAGCGTTTGAGGCGAAGTTTAAAACTGGTCAAACTCTGAGCGCCGGTGATGCTTTCTGGCAGATTGTTGTATACCGTGGGCCCCATGACATGAGTTAGCTTGGTCGTTTTTACCATCCTACGGGGCACGCCGACAAGCTTGTGGGCGCCACGTGTATTGTAGTTGTGTACCATGTTATTCGTTTTGTACGCAGCTAGATTTAACCTTACATATACAGCCACCTGCAAGATGACTATCGCTGGTAATGTCAATATTTTCAGTTCTTTAAAGTACGGTCTTGCAGGTGTGTTGTGTGGCACCCGGGCTATAATCCTGACGGCGCGTTTCTGGAGACGGAATACTCTTTCCCACTCAGCGCAGCGCCCCCACAGCTCTGCACCATACTGAATCAGGGAGTGCACCGTGGCGAAGTAGCACGAGCGTGCGGCCTCATCCGACACTAATCTAACGACTCGTCCTAAGGCAAAACATGCGCTGCCGATCCGTCCGCTGAGTTTGGCAATATGATGGTTCCACTTTAGAGTACAATCAATTTCGAACCCTAGGAAGCCAGTGGTTCTTAATTGGTCCAGAGAGGTCCCATTTACAGAGACGGCTAGCGTTCTCGTGCTCCGGCCCGACAGTTCGAAGACTAGGTAATGAGTCTTCTTGAGGTTCAATGCTAGACCATTGGCATTAAACCACTGTGCAAGCTGCGCGGCAGCTGAGTTCAGTTTCAATTCGATAGCGTCCACTGACTGTGCCGTAACGATTGCAGCCACATCATCGGCATACATAAAGATTTCAGCGGCCTCTATTGCTTGCGGCAGATCGTTTAGCAACAAGGAGAACAATATGTTCGAAACGGACGAACCTTGGGCTACACCCATGGTAATTTCTAGTGGGTCTGATCTTGCTTTTCCACCACTGCCGATAACAATTTGAGATCTATCTTGGAGAAGGCTCTCGAACAGCGAGAGAGTTGGACCGTCGATCCCATAATGCCTAAGCTTGGAGGCAAGGACAGCGTGATCGGCGACGTCGAAAGCTCTAGATAGGTCGCAGAACAGAACGGCGACCTGTTGCTTTCTCTCTCTGGCGTCGACCACACGTCGGATCACATCGCGAGTCAGGGTGGTCGTGGAGTGGCCCGTCCGATATGCGTGTTGCCTATCGGATAAGGCACCCGTCGACTCCAGGAAGTCGGTAAGGCGGCGGCTGAGACCGCTCTCGAAAACTTTTGCCAATGCCGGGATGATCGCGACGGGTCTATACGCGTCCATGTCGGCCCTTTTTCCTTTACCTTTAAATATGGAAGCTATTTTGCTGATTTGAAGTGGTTTAGGGTAGGTTCCTTCTCTTAAACAGCGTTTGAATAGCTCTGCCATGGCGTAGGCTAAAGGGGCCGGAGCGACCCTTAGTAACCTCATACTTATCCCGTAGATATCTAATGAAGCTTTAGGCGGGATGAGGGAGGTTATCGTACGGTACACTTCTGCCGCGCTGAACGGTCGGAGCCGAAGACAGCGATCGGCCGGCGGGCGCGCGGCGCACAGCTGCTGCAGGGCGCGGGCGGCGGCGGCGGGCGGCGCGCCGCAGCGTGCCGCGGCGTCCAGGAACCTGTTGTTAAGCGCGTCCACGGCATGTTTCCCGCTCGCAAAACGCGACCCATCGGTGTTCAGAATCACCTCTGTGACCTCCAATCGTGGGCAGTTATTTTTGCCCCTTTCCTTGTTAACCACATTCCAAAGCATTTTAGATTTATTATTGCTAGTATCTATCATATTACTGTAATAACTAGATTTTTTATTCTTTATTAAAATATCATATTGCAATTTGATGTCGGATATAAAATTATTAATATTATCATTATTTGTATGTCGTTTTCCTAGTTCTATCATGTCGAATAAAAATGATTTAAAAATTTTAATATCTTGATTAATCCAGCTATTGTTGTTAAACGGTTTTTTTTAGTGGGAAACAGATGTCAAATTTGTTCGAAACTATATTTATTAATGAATTTGTTAGGCTAATGGCGTCACTACTTCTTTGAAAGATTACATTCCAATCTATGCTCTCAATAGCAGCAGAAAAACTTAACTGGTTTGACAGCGTGAAACTTCTCGAGTACGTATAGGTAATTTTATTTGAGTGGTTTTTTCGCACACGCACCGCTCCCAAAATCGCAATGTGGTCACTCAAATTCGTAGTGAGAGGTTCCACGCTTACGGAATCTATCGGTAGGTTGGAGTATAGGTGGTCGAGGCAGGTTGCCGTAGTGGCAGTAACGCGAGTGGGAAAGTCGACCTTATTAACCATGCCATGGGTAGATAATAAATCGGACCATCGGTTTATGTCCGCGTTCAGGTCGCCTAGGCAGTTAATGTTAACGTCACCCACAATTATACAGTTAAGATGGGCATCGCTTATCTTGTTGAGCAACCGTTCCAGTGCCATGAGGAAATCATTATTGCTAATTAAATTAGTTCGATAAATGCAAACAATCGTTAAGCTAAAATCGAGTAAATCTATAGCCGATATTTCACAATATCTTTCCGTCGACAATTGTACAAGGTCAGTGTTCTCGAGACATTTAATATTATCGCGCGTAAATATACAAGATCCACCATGCGTACTAATGTTTCTACAATAACTAGATGCTAATTTATACCCGTCTATGTTCACACATTTTAATTTTTCACTTGACAGCCAATGCTCCGAGATCGCAAGAATATCACACTTCATTTCATCTTTTAGCAATACTTCTAGTCGTAATGTCTTATTTTCTAACGCAGCGATGTTTTGATGGCATACTTTAATGTTTGTGACGTCGTTTTGGGCCGGTGACACATTCCTACTGCAGTTCCGAGCGGTCGGCGGTCGCGCTAGACGTGCGCTCGCGCCGGCCGCCTGCGCGAATGGCGGCGGGCCGCAGTCCGCCAGTCCCCCTCCGAAACCACTCCGATATCTTCACACCCGGTGGCCACGAAGTTGGCGTGTAAATTTGTTCGGAGATACTCTCCGGATAGGTCACGACAAAGGCGGCGTGCAAGTCAGTTTTAATGTTGCGCTTTTCTACATTTATGCCCTCGCACGGAATACGTTGTTTTAAATATTTTAAGACATTTTGCGTTGATATTATAAAATTGATATTATAAAATTGATTTAAACTGTCACTCATATTATAACTATAACCTGTCTTAATCGCGTAAACTTACTTATTATCCTGACGTTTCGGGCATGACGTTACACCTGTGGTCGCAGGCAGACTTGCGAGAAAATGTAACAACCTTCTAGCTACGCGGGTTTTGCGAACTAACCGCACCAGGGACCAATTCCAAAAAACTTTACAAGTGTACTAATTCTACAAAATCGTCAACTTTTTGTATGGGAATTTATACAATTTTGTATAATTGTACGCTTATAAAGTTTTGTGGGATAGGTCACAGGCCTTCATACAATACTCACAACATCCAATGGCTTCAAAAATAATAAAGATAATATTAATCGTAAGTTTACACTATTAAAACCTGTTTGTCGTTAAAATATGAAGTTATTATTTAATTGAAATAGTAAATTGATAGGTATCGAGTTACCTGGGAGGCATACTGTATAAGGGAGAAGGGGGTCAAGAAAAAATCACCAATTATCACCATAGGGGAGGGGGGGGTCATCGGACAAATCACGTGTAATTTTTTTGTTAATCTCTGCTGAACAACATTATAGCTAGTTGACAAAAAAATCCCCATCACGTGTGCATAATAAAGTACGAAAATTCAAGAGTTACTAAAAGGACTATTTAAATTGGCAATAAATTTCACGTCATATTGGCTTGGGTTCCAAAATGGGGGGTCTAAAATTTGCCAAAATCGTATGATGTGATTAATGGACAAGCCCTAAGGTTGAAGGGAATAAAATACCTGTAAGGTTGACAGGCACGAAATAACCGTCATCGTCGGCGCCGTCGCCCGCGAACACCGCCTTGTTGGACAGCCCCAGCGACGGCACCGAAGCACCCTCCGCCCCTGCATACACATTACAGACGCTTTTAAAGCTGGTGAAACAAAATCAACATAAACACAATTTTAACTTCGTTTCGTGTAGGATTATGAAAAGGACGACAGAGAGTGAAAAACGCTTTTTGGTACTTGTTTACCAGCGTCTTCCCCAGTGTACTGCTATTTTGCCGAAATATTTTCTGCCTAATTTTACTTCCCGACCAACTTATTGCAGATGATTCACTTGGCATACCAACAATTACCAAATTTCATTTCGCAACTAGGTTAGGATAGGTTGGAATATGATATTAGGTATGCGAAAGATATGTCTGCGTAACGTTGGTTTGCCATGTGATGATTCTGACAAATTAAACAATGGGAATAATCGTTTGGAAATATGCCATAACATTTTTGGCCGCATATTATGTAGTAAACCAACTTCCCCTTCCAATTCTTCCCCCATAACAACCTTATAGTGCGCGAAGTTGGTGAAGTCACTTCCTCGGCGGTCGTTTATAACGTCCACACGGACAGCGGCACTAGAGCGCCCATGGATATATCGTAAGAATAACCTCAATAAGGTCTTTTGCTCGTTGAAAGGTCAGATGGCAACTTTCGACAGAATTAATTACTAGTGTTAAGACAGTTCATTAAATTGTATCCTTGTGTATGACTCACGCACACATGCATGTATGATACTTTCTGTCAAACCTCAGTTGCAAATAAACTGCCGAAGAAGCTACACTTATTTGTTTAAATCCCATTCAACCAATTTTTAAAATCAACCTTAATACAATCAACAACTAGCCCTGTAAATTTATGTTCCCGTCTGTATCGTTGCTGTCACGTTCTAATAAATACACAAGTGCAATAGTTACGAGCACGATAAAAGATAAAAATGGGACTTCGGTACTCTTCTTACTTACTTCCTCCTCGCGATCTCACTTCATTTAATGGCACTTACCGGTGTCTTCCCCACCCAACTCCTCCCCCACAATGGCTTTATAGTTGTGCGCGAAGTTAGCTGGCGCGTCGAACACACGGATGACCTTCTCCTCGGCGGCCGACGCGAAGGTCCGCGCGGAGACAGGGGCAACAGCGACAAGGTCGTAGCCGTGCACCTGCGGCCGCGCCAGCTCGTGCCATTCTACCGTACCTGGGGAACGGATTAACAAAGCGGGTACAGTAGAAACTAGACTATACGAAATAAAACTATGAAAACGGATAAACTCGCGTATATTAACTAATTTTAACTTCATTCCGACGTTTCGAACACTTTACAGGGTTCGTGGTCTGCGGATGACGCATCCGCGAGTTTATCCGTTTTCATACTTTTATTTCATATGTAATCCTCGCAGTAACCGAAGAAAATATTATAGACTATACGAATTAATTGAGGCCGAGGATCCCAAAAAGGAAGTTAAGGTGTGGGTTCGTGTTATCGATGTGTAAAGGGAATGGAATGGACTTGGACGAGATCTAAAAAAAACCGGCCAAGTGCGAGTCGGACTCGCGCGCAAAGGGTTCCGTACCATTATCAATTTATTATTAAAAAAATACAGTTAAATCAACCTACCTCAAAAACTATAGGAGCTAATTTTATCAAACCAAAAATCGTTGATAGAGTTTATTAATGTGCATAACATATATTTTTTTCAGAATTTTATATCGCGTAGTTTAAAAAATAGAGGGGGGGGGACACATTTTTCAGACTTTGAGACCTGATATCTCGAAAACGATGTGCTTAAATAAAAATGTGATGTATAAACCTTCATATCATTTTCAAAGACCTTTCTATTAATACCCCACACGCTTATGTACAACTAAAAAAAAAATTCTATCCCTCAGTTACATGTATGGAGGGCCCCCACCCCAATGGTTTTTTTTACAATTTAGTATCACATTCCTGTAGCGGTTCATACAACACATATCTTTACCAAATTTCGTTACTGTAGCATTTATAGTTTCCGAGTAAATTGGCTGTGACAGACGGACAGACGGACAGACGGACAGACGGACATGACGAATCTATAAGGGTTCCGTTTTTGCCATTTTGGCTACGGAACCCTAAAAACGGTAATTTAAAGGAAGAACAGTGCAAATAATACATAATTACCTAATTACTCAAATTAATATTACTATTACACAACTAACAAATATCAATTTCATATTATTAAATTTAAGTGTTAGTTACTAAATTAAGTTAGAAATCACAAGTAGTCTCTCACACCTAGCGTAATTTAGATTTAAGACTTGCTGTGCCCTATCAAAGACTTTCGTCTTCAAACACTGCTGAAACACTGACGAAAGTCAACGAAAGTCGACGAAGTGGAAAGTCGAAAGTCTTTGATCAGTGGGTGTTGCCAGTGATGACACAAGGTGGACTGATGACCTGGTGAAGGTCGCAGGAGTCCGCTGGATGCAGGTGGCGCAGGACCGGTCATTGTGGCAATCTTTGGGGGAGGCCTATGTTCAGCAGTGGACGTCTTTCGGCTGATATGATGATGATGATGATGATGATGTGCCCTATCAGGGTCCATGTGTATCTATTGTAAATATATTGTAACACCTAATGTAACCATGGATGCAATAAACGAATTATGAATT
Source organism: Thaumatotibia leucotreta (assembly GCA_025490895.1). NCBI lineage: Eukaryota > Metazoa > Arthropoda > Insecta > Lepidoptera > Tortricidae > Thaumatotibia > Thaumatotibia leucotreta. The sequence goes on from JALPQI010000531.1 coordinate 272,858, forward strand.
ATGAATAAAACGTTGGCTAGATATTGTGAAGATCGACATGAATGTGAACGGGCTGACAGTCGAAGATTTAGATTTTAGATTTAGATATTTATTCTCATAATATAAAATTACACTATAAATTGTCTTAAACTAATCTACATGAATTTATATTATGATCGTCAGGATAGGTAATTAAATTAAAAATAACATGAACTAATAAAAAATAGAAAACAACGAGATACAATTTAAAACGTGCCAATTAATCCTATGTCAACAATATTCAATGCATGTCAAAACATAATTATAAATAATAATAATAAAATTAACTAAAATGCTAGTATCTCTTAGTGATCGTCATGTGCTAAATATAAACTAGTTACAAAACAATAATGGATAATAATAATAATTAATTAAACAATTTAATTTACTTTGTCAAATGTCAAACACATATACTCGTGAACAGAATACAATGGATTTTTCAATAAAAGGTATCTCAGTTGACGCTCAAATGTTTCGTCAGATGTTTCTGTACGCAATTCAGAGGGTAGACGCTCATAGTATGTGGGACCAATCACGCGCGGGTTTTTGCATGAAAGTGCCATGCGTCGCGGCACTGTTCGGAGTCTACCAGTGGATCGTATCAATTTACCCGAAACTTCAACACGTTTAAAAAGTGATAAGTTCCTTCTCACAAACATAATTACTTCGAACATGTACAGTGAGTAGTGCGTCATGATGCGATAGTTAACAAATAGTTCCCTGCAAGAGTGCCGAGGCTTAACTCCCGCCAGTATTCGTATCGCACGTTTCTGGAGTATTAAAACGCGATCTGCACTCGTGGAGTTGCCCCAAATCACCGTACCATATTACATCAAGGAGTGAAAATGCGAGAAATATACGGCTTTCAACGACTTGCTTGATATCAAAGGTTGTAGTTTTTTTAGGGCAAAAATAGCACCACTCAACCTATTACATAGCCCGTCCACATGGCACTTCCAATGCAAATTTGAGTCAAGTGTAAAACCCAGGAATTTCGTGGCATTACATATTGGCATAGGCCCTTCAGCAATACAGAGTGGCACCTCAATCGTACGTCCTGAAAAAATCATTACATTTGATTTGGCGACGTTTAGAAGCAATCCGTTAGAAGAGAACCATGCTTGCAGTTGGTAACAGGCCTCATTGATCCTATCAGCAAGTTGCGTATGTGTTTTGGCGTTGACGACGACTGTTGTGTCATCCGCAAATAAAATTGAAAAGCCACTGGTGATTGCCGAAGGGAGGTCGTTAATAAACAATAAGAATAACGTGTTTCCAGTCGCCGAATCCTGAGGGATGCCCAATTTGACTTTGCCAGTATCCGAAGTCACTGTTTTACCACCTACAGACATTTTCACCACCTGTTTACGGTCAGACAAGAATGATGCAATCAAATCCAGAGCGGGGTTAGAGATGCCGTACATACCCAACTTACCCAGAAGCAATTTATGATCTATCACATCAAATGCTTTTGAAAGATCGCACAGTATGCCAGCCATCTTGTACTTGTCATCTAGACCAGACATAATACAGTCTACCATTTTATGAGCTGCCATGGTAGTAGATCGTTTTTGCCGGTACGCGTATTGATGGTCACTAATCAGCTTATTCGATTCTAAGTGGGCTAGTAGGGAAGACGACATAATGGACTCCACTAGTTTAGAGATTGTGGGTACGATAGTTATGGGTCTGTAATTGTTTGCATCACTCCTGTCCCCTTTTCCCTTATATACAGGGCATACTCTTGTATTTTTAAGGGCATTCGGGTAAGTACCAACTAAAAACATGTCATTTACTAATACTACCAAAATATCTGATAAAATGTCCCATATACTTAATATAATGTTAATAGATATGTCATATACGTCAACTGTAGATCGGGTTTTTAACATAGACATAATCGTCTTGTCCAGAAGCTCACGCGTGACGACAGGGAAAGTGAATGGAGGTATATCAGACGAGGCACCCAAATGCTTACTAACATACTGTCTGGATAATGACTCGTCACTGTTTATTATGTATTTGGAAGCGATATTTAAAAAGTGTGAATTAAATGTATTAGGTATCTCTCCATGAGACATGTAAGTGTCATCTTGATGTTTTTTTAGCCTAATGGTTTGTGTACATGGTTGTACGCCGACCTCTTCATTAACAATCCGCCATATCTCTTTAGTGGGATTATTACATTCCGCCAGCCTAGTTTCCACGTACTTTTGACGGGCTCGTAATGTCTCTGACTTTATAAGAGTAGAATAATATTTGATGCAATCTGATAAAATCTGGTTGTTAGGATATTGACGTAATATTTCGTGGAGGTCTCGGTGCCTTTGCATATGTTCAAATAGTTCGTCTGTCGCCCACGGAACAGCTGATTTCTGTCTTATCTTTAAGGTTTTAATGGGAAAATGTAAATTTATATAATATGTCAATATATTAAATAATTTATCGAATTTATAGTTAATGTCAATAGTGTTATCATAAATAAAATTAAAATTATAATAAGATATGTCAGTATAAAATGAATAAATAGATTGGTTATTAAATAATCGGCGTTCGATTGTCTCACTCACTTTCGTGCTAGTCTTAGTATCCATAGTGAACACATACTGTTGCGCGTTGTGGTCGCTTATAGCCGTGTCCAATGCCGACACTGTTAGATGTTCGCGCGCGTAGTTTGCTAAACCACAGTCAATGGATGACGCACAGTCGGCAGTAACGCGAGTGGGAAAAGTAACTAGATTTACACAACCAAAGGAATTAATTACGTCATCAACCCGTCTCCTCGAAATGTTGTCAACTAGGTAATCCACATTCTGATCGCCAACAATTAGGTACCTTTTATTTTCGTCAGTTAGCTTATTTAATAACAATTCAATACGTTCTAAATATATGTCAAAGTCGCCATTACATGTCCTATACAAAACAATAATAATCAAATGGTAATGTGGAATTTCAATTGCGGTTAATTCTATGTGATACGGCACGCATAGGTCATGTAGGTCATTTCGAGGCTTAAATTGTAAATTATCGCGTAAGAAAATAGCTACCCCACCGTGCGCGTCGGCGCGAGCGCGGCAGTAGCCATTCGCGAGCGTGTACCCACATAACCTAACATACTCCAATTCATGTTTACTACACCAAATTTCGCTTAATCCAAGTACATCCGGGTTTTCATCGAAACATAATAGTTCAAGTAATGATGTTTTACCACAAATTGATCGAACGTTTTGATGAATCACAGTGAATTCAGTTGTTATTGAGATATTGTGTTTGTCCGTTGTTGTGCATTGGAGTTTTTTGGTGGTATGACATTGAAATAACGTACTCCAACTCCTGTGGGCCAATTTGCAGTAGTTTTGACAGTTTTCACCTTGTCAGCTGGCACATCCAGGCGGAACGAAGTGTAGTTTCCTCGAGTGACCACCAATTTCTGGCAAACTGGTGCCGCGATACCCATGTTGGCCTGGACGTGGCGTACGACATCCTCCGTTGTGGTTTCCTCGCTGAGGTTGTACACGTGCAGGCTGACTATGCGAGGACCCGCAGCACGCAGGCCAGAGGTGCAGGGCACCAGAGTGGTGGCGGGCGGCAACGGAGCTGATGACGGTCCTGGGCTGCAAACAACGGAGGCCGTTCGAGTAACTTCACCACTCCTTGTGGTGCTCACCGTGCTTTGGCCCAAGCCAGCTCCACGACGTGTGCGAGGTCGGCGCGTCTCAGTGCTGTGGTCAGGATCTGTGGGTGCTGGATCTGGGTTTTGGGCACAAGGCTCCACCGATGGCTTTGAACCTGGAGAGCTCGACATTGGCAGGATGGGGCTCGCAACAGAAGGGGTTACGGCGACAGAGACAGCCTGATGCACAGGCGGTGCCGGTGACGATATCAGTTCTTCACTTCGGGTATCCAGTGGCAACTCGTCGCGAAGAAATATGAAACCTTCAGGACCAGACTGGTTGAGCTCTTCTTGGATATCGATCAAGGGCAAATCTATATTGGTGTTAGTGAGAGTGCCTAAGATTTTTTGAAGACACCTACTTTGATACGTAAGTAGCTTATTTTGTCCGCTAATAAAATTATTACAGGAAATGATCTGGTCTTTCATGTCCTGTATTTGATTTTTTAAATTTGCCACTTCGTCCACCAACCTCATAACGGCCGCCGCCTGTGTCACTTGTTTAACTTGTTTAGCCATTTTTATAACACTGTTTTTGCAACTTATAACTTATTTGTAAACAAAGTAATTGTTTAATAATGCAATGGAGATGTTTCAGACTTATTAATACAATAAAATAAATAAAAATACAGAGGAGCCTTTAAATTTAAACGTCTTCCGCACAGTGGCGCCCTCTACATTCCAATACAGAATATGCCAATTACCGCACAAAGTGGAGGAAAAGGAAGTAAGTAGTAAAGTGGACCCAGGTAAAGGCTGAAATAAATTTGTAGTTGCAGCCTGGGTCGCATTTCATAAAGTTACATTTTACAATTTCGCCGTTTGCCTCTCTAACGCACGCACGTATTGGCTAGAAAGAGAGGCAAACAGCAGAATTGTAAATTGTAACTTTATAAAACGCGGCTCTGGTAGTCTAGATGGCAGCACTCTTCAGTCTGTTGCCGGCCATCACCACAGATGGTCCTCGCGTCCTGTGAGTGCTACCTACCGTCAGTCCTGGTCCAGGGCGCGTGCAGCCTGGTGGTCTGGCTGGCAGCACTCTTCAGTCTGTTGCCGGCCATCACCACAGATGGTCCTCGCGTCCTGTGAGTGCTACCTACCGTCAGGCCTGGTCCAGGGCGCGTGCAGCCTGGTGGTCTGGCTGGCAGCACACTTCAGTCTGCTGCCGGCCTTCACCGCAGATGGTCCTCGCGTCCTGTGAGTACCTACCGTCAGGCCTGGTCCAGGGCGCGTGCAGCCTGGTGGTCTGGCTGGCAGCACACTTCAGTCTGCTGCGGGCCATCATCACAGATGGTCCTCGCGTCCTGTGAGTGCTACCTACCGTCAGGCCTGGTCCAGGGCGCGTGCAGCCTGGTAGTCTGGCTGGCAGCACACTTCAGTCTGCTGCCAGCCATCACCACAGATGGTCCTCGCGTCCTGTGAGTGCTACCTACCGTCAGGCCTGGTCCAGGGCGCGTGCAGCCTGGTGGTCTGGCTGGCAGCACACTTCAGTCTGCTTCCGTCACCACAGATGGTCCTCGCGTCCTGTGAGTGCTACCTACCGTCAGGCCTCGTCCAGGGCGCGTGCAGCCTGGTGGTCTGGTCGCCAGCACACTTCAGTCTGCCGCCGGCCATCACCACAGATGGTCCTCGCGTCCTGTGAGTGCTACCTACCGTCAGGCCTGGTCCAGGACGCGTGCAGCCTGGTAGTCTGGCTGGCAGCACACTTCAGTCTGCTGCCATCACCACAGATGGTCCTCGCGTCCTGTGAGTGCTACCTACCGTCAGGCCTGGTCCAGGGCGCGTGCAGCCTGGTGGTCTGGTCGCCAGCACACTTCAGTCTGCCGCCGGCCATCACCACAGATGGTCCTCGCGTCCTGTGAGTGCTACCTACCGTCAGGCCTGGTCCAGGGCGCGTGCAGCCTGGTGGTCTGGCTGGCAGCACTCTTCAGTCTGCTGCCGGCCATCACAGATGGTCCTCGCGTCCTGTGAGTGCTACCTACCGTCACGCCTGGTCCAGGGCGCGTGCAGCCTGGTAGTCTAGCTGGCAGCACTCTTCAGTCTGCTGCCGGCCATCACCACAGATGGTCCTCGCGTCCTGTGAGTACCTACCGTCAGGCCTGGTCCAGGGCGCGTGCAGCCTGGTGGTCTGGTCGGCGGACACACTGAGGAGCCCCCGCGCGGCCCACGCCACGTCCTCGACTCGCCCGAAGTGCCCCCCGCACACCACGCGGGGCTCCCATTGCCGGGTCTCCTGAAACCTCAAATTGTCATTTCTGTTTCGTCCAGTGTTCGATCACACTCATTTGCAAACGAAACGCAACTGTTTTTGTCGCACAGAAAGAAAATGTCGTACGATACGCTACTGAAAGTTAGCGATTTGTATCTTGACCTTCACTGGCACTCAAGGTCTTATCGAACAAGGAATGCATTTCTCAAAAAAGACCAATCAATCATCAACAATTTTATGCACACTGTAACATACCGCGTAACATACTTTTCATCACACCTGTTCGGTAAGTGCGCCAATACGCTGCGGTGATGCGCTGTGTAGGTGCCTAGTAGGCCGTTAAGGATTTTCATACAACATTACGTCGCACTAGCGCGGTCCGGCGCACGCCGAGATTTCTTTTATGAAAATGATGAAATTAAGTCATCCCTGATTTAGACCATTTTAGAGTAGTTTTGTGAAAATATATTGTTTTATTTACTTTTTTGCATTACAGGTGTGATGAAAAACATTGTGTGTACCACGGGCGGTACAAGAATTATGAACTCGTGTGAAGTAAAGCCCGCGCCGTCGGCTTGGGCTTTACTTTCGCACTCGTTCGCAAATTCTTACTTATAGTCTGGGAGCTAAACTTTAACTTGTTCGAGAAAATTACATTAAATCCTACAGTATATTTATTTCAGGAATATGATAAAACATCGTTTTGTGAATATATGAATCTAATTATCCCTGATAAATGTGTGGAGGTTTTTTCATAAAATCAATATTAATATTTAATTGTTTAATAAAAAGAAACAATAAATCCTACAGTAGGGATTTATTATCCGAGGGGCCTAACTGAATATTTAAGACAATATTTTAAAAAGTCACCACTGAATAATCGTAGATATAGTCAGAAAAAATAAAATTATTTTTAAAATTCATAACAATCAAACAGAAATTAAACAAATGGTGATTTCTTACTATAATGACCCGACAATTATTATACTCCTCCAAAGAAAAAATTACGTCAGTGACTCAATGCTAACTATTTTTTTTACAGTTTTAACTGATTTACGTGCAGGCGCATTGATTCTACATTTAATTTTTTTAATGTACCTCTTGTCAATAATTAGTTGTGGCACAATACCAAAAAAATCCCCTATGTATACTCTAAGCATTTCCTACAATTTTCGAAATGGTTATTGTTAAAATAAATCGGAGCGGCGCTGACGTCATAAATGCGCGGCCGGCCGCAGGGCAGCGGATAAACGTAGGTGGGGTACTATGTAGACAGGACGGTGCGTCAAATTACAGAAGGAATTTCGTAGGAAGGAAGTCGATACGTCTTAAATAAAAATTAGTAGTAAAATAAATAGATATTAAGCAGTTTTTGAACTGACGATTAAAAATGTAGGCACCTATACAACTTGTAACCTATTAGGGGCCTGTATTTAACACGTTCACTGCGGCTTGAGGTAAATCCGCCCCAAGCTCGACTAAACGCTGGTGCGGGGCTAAAAGTTTATGTTTTCTCTGTGGTGCGGGAGCTGCCGTCGTTTACTTATAAGGCGTACGATAAAGACAAATATACATTTTTTCATGTTTTTCAAAGCCGTACTCGTTGGTACAAAAAAAAAATTATGAGGTCGAAATAAGCCTCTAATGCACTGGGTAGATATTTTATCCACACAGTGCGGGCTGAGGTTTATTTATGCCTCAAGAAACTGACCTCACGGCCGCACCGAGCGGGATGCTGGCGGCGCGGGACCGCGGGAGTCGACCGCTGGCCGTTAGTGCGGCTATAGTTGTCGATAAAGACTATACAGTACCGGTCAAAAGTTTAAGTTTCGATACGAAATAGGCTTTCAAGTGATAATTTTTTTAGTGTTTACAGCAAAATATTTTTTCTACTTATATAATTATTACTGATTCAAGAGCTATTTAATATTAATTTATCTTAAAGTCTGATTTTATACATCGGATCAGATAATAATTCGTATTCGTAGGCAAGTGAAATTGTAATTTTTTGATGATTATTATATTAGTATGAACATCGCGTGGGCATGGCTGCCAAAAGCTGTCACAGCTGCCTCGGGTGTCCGAGCTGTTCGAAAGTAACGGTTAAATAAAAAGGAATAACCAAATAATCAGTAATATTATATTAGCTGAAAACTAGTGTCAACTTAAATGCTGGAAAAATGATAGCCCAAAAAGTCGAATTTGTATCAAAATCGTGGTGCGAACTTAAATTTTTGACCGGTACTGTAAGATAAGATATAAACACTGTGAATCATCCCTTATTTACTACATACCATCTCTAATCAGGTAAACATGCAGAAAGAAGTGGTTCACAATTTGCACAGGCATGCAGCCGGAATGTTTGATAGTTTAGAAGTTATTTGTCAATCATCTTTTGTCCTTATAATGTCATCCACTGGGCCGCTAACTTTATTTACTCGAGTTAGAAATAATAAATATGGCATCAATACATTAGATTAACTTGATTTTTAATAGAAAAAACCGACTTTTCAACCTCGGACTCGGACTTAGGTCTAGGTCCTGGTCCGAGTCTGGTACCGGGTTCGGTACTCAGTTCCAGTCCCAGTCGAAGGAAATCGAAATCAGCAAACGACGTGTACTATGCATTGTTGAAGGGTTCCGTTCAAATCATCGTCAGCAGTTCCAGTTCATCAAATGCGACAGTTTTGAATGAAAATGCTTGATTTTTTGATGAAAATACAAAAATGTCTATAGATAAGCATAATACGTATGATTTTAAGATTTGAGGAGACCCCCGACCCGATATCTCGTTGACCATCATCATACAAGAATCATTAAAAAAAATAATTACATACTAAACGAATTGATAATCTACTTTTTAGATTTGGAAGTCGGTAAAAAATGGCGTCTGAGACATTGTACCGAAGATGGTCGACGCGATGATGTTTTATCGATAATTCAGCGATAAATGCCATTCCTTTCACTAGACTTAGAAAAAATGTTGTGCGTTTTGAGGCCTAACAGACCTCAAAAATTGTTTAGGTATTTTTTCTTTAACTAGAGGTCAGACCCAAGGGCGACGCTAAGTGTATTTTAAACATTTACTCGTACTGACAAATGAAGACCACAAAAAAGAAAACACCTAATCCTTGTCTAGGCAAAATTATAAAAGGTTTAAGTAACTGCTGAAATTTGAGGTCTATTGGACCTCACCCGCACTGTAAATGAGCTTAGGTTTGGGCTGATTCGATCTCAACCGCACCAGATTACGAGTAAAGTTCACTACGATTTGTCCCGCAGTGAACGTGTTCCCGACGCAAAATGAGGTGTTACAATTATTCAAAAATGTATACAGGGTGGTCCAAACCTTGACGTCAAAAAATTTTTTTTAGATTCCTCACGTCATGTGCTATCAGAATATACCCCATGTATGTTAGCCAATTATATGTAGTTTTCGAGTTTTGAATTTTTAAAAATTTTTTTTGAGAAATTCTGGAATGAAGAAATTTATTAATGAAAAAAAAAACTATTGGGTTTTTTAACTAGTTTCTTTTTGTAAAAGTATTACTACAAATAAAGCATTTACTGACAAAAAATGAGCGTCCTCACTTTGATACAAGTAGGATAAAAAAATACCAAATTTAAAATTTTACGCTAAAAACGCATTTAATGTACGTTAATAAAAAAAACATATTCCAAGGAATTTTCGTATTCTAAAGACCGCCCTAGACCTAGAGCCTTCGTAAAAGCAAAAAAAAGTGGTACTTAATGATGAGGATTTTTCGGAGTAATCGGTCAAATAAACTTAAAAAAGTAGTAAAAAATTACTTGAATAACTACCCATACTGAGTTTTCGTGGTATTTTCTGTCTTTGTTTATTGATAAGAACAACAAAACAGACGAAATTTTACTTTATTTTTAAATTAAAAATTTAAAAGTTTTTTTTAAGTTTATTTGACCGACTACTCCGAAAAATCCTCATCATTAAGTATCACTTTTATTTTGCTTTTACGAAGTTTTAAGGTCTAGGGCAGTGTTTAGATTACCAAAAATCCTTGAATTATGTTTTATTTTTTTATTTACGTACATTAATGCTATTTTGATGCGTTTTTAACGTAAAATGTTGAATTTGGTATTTTTTATCCTACTTGTATCAAAGTGAGGACGCTATTTTTTTGTCAGTAAATGCTTTATTTGTAGTTATACTTTCACAATAAGAAAATACGAAAAAACCCAATAGTTTTTTTTATCAATAAATTTGTTCATTCCAGAATTAATCAAAAAAATTTTTTTCACAAATTCATTACTCGAAAACTACAAAAACTCGGCTAACATACATGGGGTATATTCTGATAGCCCATAACGTAGGCAACCTAAAAAAAATTTTTTGACGTCAAGGTTTGGACCACCCTGTATATTATACAGGGCGTCCCACGGCGATGCCACATGGACGGAAAGTACCTTAAATATCATAGATAGCGTGTTTTGCTGAAAGAAGACTTTATTTTATGTTTAAGACTTAGTAAAATTGCATTCAAATTTTTTTGACTTTTTATGAAAAAAAATGTCGCCTTGTCAGAGAAACATACCTTAATTATCCTAAATGAGCATTTTACGGAAAGAAGACATTATTTCGATTTAAAAAACAAATTCCAACTTGTCTCCACATTTTTTTAATTTTTTTTGAAGAAAAATGTATGGAAAAAAAAATATTGCTTTGTCAGAGGAAACATTCCTTAATTATCGTAAATGAGCATCTTACTGTAAGAAGACATTATTTCGATTTAAAAAACATATTCCAACTTGTCTTCACATTTTTTTGATTTTTTTGGAAAAAATTGTTTGAAAAAAAAATATCGCCTTGTCAGAGGAAACATACCTTAATTATCGTAAATGAGCATCTTACTGAAAGAAGACATTAAGGTATTTTTTCTCCGACGTCGAGATATTTTTTTTTTCATACAATTAAAAAAAAAAACAAGCTGGAATTTATTTTTTAAATCGAAATAATGTCTTCTTTCAGTAAGATGCTCATTTACAATAATTAAGGTATGTTTCCTCTGACAAGGCGATATTTTCTTTTCCATACAATTTTTTTTTTTTCAAAAAATCAAAAAAATGTGGATACAAGTTGGAATCTGTTTTTTAAATCGAAATAATGTCTTCTTTCTGTAAGATGCTCATTTACGATAATTAAGGTATGTTTCCTCTGACAAGGCGAAACTTTTTTTTCATACAATTTTTTTTCAAAAAAAATCAAAAAAATTTGAATGCAATTTACTAAGTTTTAAAAATAAAATAAATTCTTTTTTCAGCAAAATACGCTATCTATGATATTTAAGGTACTTTCCCTCCATGTGCCATCGCCGTGGGACGCCCTGTATAACTATACCTCTCTCTTTCACGCACAGCGCACGGCATCGCCGCACACGTATCGTAGGCACATGCGCGGGAAGGCGGGATTTAAAAAATATTCGTTTTAAGATTATAGCTGTTAATGTCGATTGCTCGTAAAGCACTTAATATATTTCAAATATTTTATTTTTATTTTGCGTGTTAATAAACATATTATCTATGAAATAGATCATCGTGGCTGTACGTTTTCATTGAAACGTCTTATAAGCAAAATAAAATAATAACAGTGAAAAAAAATAGATGCAACTGTGTCACCGCGGAGAAAAGTTACTAAGACGTTTATGTCTTTATTTTGGTACAATGACCAAATTTTCGAATTGCGCAAGATTTTGTAAGTTATATTTTTTATCAAATAAGGAAAAAAAATTAAGGTATAGTTTTTTTTTGTATAAGCTTTACGAAAAAACTGGGGATTTTTTTTTTCCTTAATTATAAATCATTTGAAACAATAGAATGAATGCATAATCTCGAGGGTAGAAATTATTGAACGTGCTGTTCCAATTATTGACCTTCAAGTCCTCGACTGGATGAGAAGCTCTCGCGCGGCACTGGGGATTATTGCATGGTGTGAATCTGTATACCCTAAATATTCATTAGAAAAAGCTTCCGAAACTGTAGGATTTAATGTGAACAAAAACTTTTCTTCCCCCGACTATTACCGCCCTAAATACACAATGTACTATAACTTTATTCATACTGTTCGGCAAATGAAAATTGGCAGTAACAGTTGGGACAAAAGACTATAATGCATCTCTTTTTTTGAGTAAATAGCATTAATAGTGGAAGAAAGAGGCAACACCATTTTTATACTAAATTAAACCGCGCCCGCGATATTATACTTTGTTCAGGGTTTTACTATATAACTTGATGAATAGACGGAGAGAATCATACTACATATAGCTTTATCCTGACCTGGCTTTTGCAGTTTATACTGACCTTATTAAGCTCCCAGATGTGAAACGAGCCATTGTACCCATGCCCCGCGAACGCGCCACCCCCCGGGCCGAACCGAGCGCCGTAGAAGCCGAGCCCGCTGCCGCCCACCTCCCCCACTCGCACACGTTCCACCCACGCGCCCGTCGCGTCCGGCGCCCACACGATCAGGGTCTTGTCCAGGGAGGAGGATAGGAGACGGTGGACGGGGGTGCTGGTGCCGTCTGGAGAAATAGTAGATTAGATTACCTTTTGATATAATAAATAAAAAAAAACATGCCAAGGCCGTTTGACGCATGTCTCAGATGACGTGCAATTGTAAGCCGAGACGAAGCCGAGCCCATTTAACGGCTGAGGTGTGAACACGTATACTATTTTTATGCTCAACGGAGCCTTAGTTTAGCGCAGAGGCCAGCAATGTGCTGTTTGCCGGCCGGAGGGCAGAAAAGGATTTTTTTCATCACACTTACTTTCTAAGCACGCTATTGCTTGCATGCATCGCGGGAATCATAGAAATGTGAGTACATCGTTTAGTAATATTTTGTCTTAAAACTTATTTTTTTGTCCACAAGTGTGATGAAAACATTGTATGCATCATGGTCGGTACGCGGAATACAAATTCGAGTCATTAAAAGGCCTCCGCCTACGGCGTCGGGCATCTAACACTTTTGTTAGTGATACCGTACTTACCTCCCTAGATGCACAATGTACTATTGTGAAGCTCTCTGTAAATCCTGTAAAGTGGTTAACAGACGTGCGTGCTATCCTCGTAAGACCCATTCGGTCATAGTTACATAGTTGATGCTATCCAATTTGAATGTTACTCGAACCAATTAAAGTAGAATAATTAGAAATAGGAAAAGTAACTATAGTGGGTCTTATCTCCAACCATCATCACACACATTAAATCTGGCTCATAAAACACTATTTTGTTAACAGACGAGGCCGTGTAATATGTTGTTATTGTGGGTATTATTGACCAATAGAGTAGTGGAACGTTGGAACCCACACCTGAGTAGAGTGAGTAGTCTCAACTTAAAATGTGAACAAATTAAAAACAGACTGGGCAAACACATTACCTGTTCAACTAAGTAAAGACACTTTGTAAATCACTGTATACAGGCACTATGAGTTGATTCAACTCCCTGCTGCTCAATTTATAATAATAATAATAAAATTTCATAAATAAATGGGGAAATGGAGCGTGTTTCGGAAAATTACAAATTGTATACCTGTCTCCCGTCTCGGGTGCCACTGCACCCCATACACCCAGCCCTCATGGCCTGCCAAAACTGCTTCTAGTTGTACCGACCACCGCCCACCAGCTTGGAACACTTGCTCTTCCACCCGAATCCCTGAGGTCTGTTCCACATGTTTCTGGATCCGCCATAGACGGATATACGTGTCTTGGGAGGCAGAGGCTAGCAGGATTGTGTTGGAATCTGTAAGATGACTATGAGTATACTTTCAAAAACTTGATATGTTATATGTGTGAAGTTGCGTTAGTAAGCTAGACTAAAATGAGAAGAGAATGTCATGTAATAATATATTGCTTCAATTCTAATAAGAAGTTGTTAAACGCAAACGAAAAAAAATTGAACACCATTCTATAACTTTCACTAAAGAAATAAAAAAAACTATATCATCACTTTCTGCACCTGGTACTATGTATTTAGTAGACTTTACTATGCAATGGAGTTTGATGCATTTTTTGAATACTAAGACTCATTTAAGAAGAAGGTTTCAGTATTTGCATAGCACACATGTCAAGCCAAGGCAAATAGTTGAAGTATAAAATGGAGTAAAAAAACATTTCTGCATATGTGAATACTTTGTAAATTCTTCGTAATCAAATGCCTGTGAGCCTACTCACCAATATCCATGACATCCAACCCTCTAACCCAATCCTCGTGGCCCACTAGAGTGTGCACCCTGTGGAACTCTTCACCAGCGAACACATGGATCTTGTGGTCGTCCAGGGCACAGAACAAGACTGGGTTGCCTCCGAGTAAGTGTGGGTGCAAGGTCAGACACAACCCGGAGTTTAGAGATATTGTTTGCTTGTGGTTGGTTGTACCTGAAAATGTAAGACTTATTAAATTTTTACAGCTCTAACGATTTCAAATAGATATTCCTTCATTAGATCCAATCTAATAAGAAATTAGTCTGATTATTTGATATTTTAAATTTTGTATGGATGGTCAGCCCTTAGAACTTAAATTTGCCACATTTTTCTACTGACATGTAGGTTTACCAGTACAATGTCATGTCAAGAGCATCACAGCTGTAAAATTCAGAGATGAATTGGACGTAGTTTAGTGAAAAGGATCCAACCTCAAAAAATTGTCATTGAAAAGAATGACTATTTGTTTTTGACAGAAGGTTGAAGTTTTATTGACACATTTTTGTGGGTTGAATCCTTTTCCCTAAACTACGTGCAATTGATCATAATGAATGGACCATATGTCTGTGAAATAAGTCGAGCGTAACGAGCATAAATGTACCTACTGTAATTTTGTTTCTCCGACTGCCAATTAGTATGGGACCGGTCTGAAAATCAGCGCCTGGCACCCCGGCCTGGCATACGCTGAGACTGGTACCCTTTGCCCTTAGTAATATTTTGTCCTAACTAATTTATTTGTACTGTTTTATTTTTATTGTTTTGTATAAATTCATAGTTTGTTTATTTTTTATGATATTATAGATTTTAAGATATATTTGTGGCAATAAACAATTCTTATTCTTATTCTTATTCTTAAATCATAAGTTAACAATGTACAAATTTACTTACCATCTCTCCTCTCCCAAACACGAATAGTAGAATCAATAGAAGCAGTAAACACAAGCAAATCATTGTCCTTAGTATACAGCCCATTGACACTAGCTACACCATCCGTGTGGCCTGACAACACACTTGTCACCTTCCACACCCCATCTACGTGGGTCCAGACAGCTGCAGTCTTGTCTGCGGAGCAAGAGAGCAGCTCTGTGCAGCTTCCGATTGACTTGCGGAGCCATTTCACTGAGTTCACTTTGGACTTGTGGTGGCAGAGCACTTTTATGGGGTTGGTTCCTTTTAGATTCTGAAAAATAGTGTGACTATAACATTTATGAGCAATCTAGCACAAACATACTGCATAATATAGTTTTTGATTATTATTATGACACCTAGCCGTGTTTTAAGACCTTATTGTAGGTTTATAAAGCAACATCTGTTTATTATTTTCCAAATTGTAAGGAATACATTTAAACAAGCTCCCAACTTATACAAAACGTGGTAGGGTATTCTATGCATAAAGCACAATTTTTGTTTACATTTATTTATAGTATGTTATTAAATTAAAATTACCGTATTGTAAATAACAACAGCATTGCTAGCTCCATAACAGACGATGCCTTCGTTGTTCCAGTCCACTATTTCTGGGGTACGGTTGCATGCTACCGACGTATAGATCTCTTCGATTGTTAATTCCATATTTGTGTTAGATTTTAACTGCATTTCATAACATTAATTACTCATTTCTTATTCAAATCACTGATTCGCATTGTTTGCATACTTTTATAGGTTATTTCATATGGTTGTCAATTTAGCTGTCAAAACAAATTTCTTTTTTTTAATTCTTCGCCATGAATACCAGGAGAATCAGTCAAGTCATTCGTAAACTGAAAATGTACTTACTATACTCTGTGTAACAATCTCTGTCAGTAAAGTAAGGCGGCAAATTCAAATATTCTATGGGCAGCCAACACTTCTCGCCTACTTTTTTGAACGTGGTGACTTTTCCTTCTGACACTGATTGTTGGACAGAGTGTAATTCATATGTATCAGTATCACATTTTTATTCAGGATTTCGGGTTATGATAGGTAACTTGCGGGTCGTAGATTAGGAAGAACCATGTATGAATGTCGATGAATGAATGTGGTATAAGTACCTATAAATATCTCTAAATAAAAAACGGAAAACGTTTTAAGTATTTCTTTATGCATCGTACTACCGACAAATAGATAACGAAGGTGAAAAAAAGCGAATCAAAAAAGAGGAACATTAAAAAATATATATTTATTGTAAACAGAATAGGTAGACAATAACAAACATGTAAATTCGCTTAATACTATTATGTACATAAGAATTAGTGACCGGCTCGCGTCCCATAGTGTGAGTGACCGAGTCGCCGCGCCAGAGTGACTAAAACGCATGGGTCGCGTTGTGATTGTGTTGTGACTAATCACGGCCCATAGCGTGGGTGACCGTGGGCGCGTCGATGCGCACCACGCTGGCGGCCACGGTGAAGTAGCCCTCGTACTCCACGGAGTCGGGGGTGGTGTCGTAGTGGTAGTGACCGCCGTCGCCGTGGGGGCCCCAGCCGTGGAAGTGCTGCACTCGGAGATCCAGGTCCTATAAATTTGGTTATTAGCCATGATTATTTAATGCGATGAAAATCTTCTCCATATAATTAAGTAAGGTGAAGGTTGCAGGAGTCCGCTGGATGCGGGTGGCACAGGACCGGTCATTGTGGCAATCTTTGGGGGAGGCCTATGTTCAGCAGTGGACGTCTTTCGGCTGATATATGATGATGATGATGATGAATTAAGTAAGATTTTGTATTCCAGAACTAGGGAATGCAAAACCGGTTACGCTTCATGTGAAATAACTTTTTATTGCTGTAGCAATTAACCTCGGTGTATAAGCGATAGATTAATACGCCGCCATGTCTAGTCGCCAATCTTGTGGAGTGCTTAAATTTTGTTTAATCATGTATTTTTAAATTATATGTAAAGATGTATCTTTACACATAATTTAGGCGCGTTACAACATTTGCGTCTTGCAATACATGGCAGCATTTTTTAATTTGTCGCTTGTATACCGAGGTTGTATTATGCACAATATTTTTCTTCGTATTCTGACGGAAATGTCCGAACTTCAGTGTACTGGATATTGTAGCTCATTATTACAGCAATGTGATTTCGAAAATTTCCGTAAAATACGAAGGCAAAAGAATTATGCACTACATCTGTAAACAGTTGATGATCTAAGGGTTATAGATCGTTATAGCTACATGATTAGCTCCTCAACTAATCGTGATTTGAAACCACAAGTAATATTAGAAACAGATGTGCATGTGCGTGTACCAGGTCTCCAGTGACGAGGGTGCCCACGTGTGTGATGGGGGCTCGCATCTCGAAGTAGTGCAGCCAGCCATCCACATCGGAGTCTGAGCAGAGAGGTGTGCCGGAGAAGTCGGGCATCACGTGGTGTTTCACCTTGCCTTCTCGGAGGACGAACATGCCGCCCAGACCTGACGCAAAGAGACATAATATATGTAATGCATTAGTCCAGCCTGATAACCTAAAGGTAAATTTAGTGCCTATGGTTTAGTTAACATCACTTTGGTACATATTAAGCACGGTGTAAGTACGAGTACATACCTGTATGATGTATGTACGAGTATTTGACTAGATACTTTTGCTGCTACAAAATTTTTGGCGCTGACTGTTCAATCATAGGCAAACATATTTAAAGGTAGGTATAGTTATATCGGTCAGAAAACATAACCTGTGATGGATACATGCAAAGACATGTCATTTCAAAAGTAAATCATAAGTTTTATACCAACATGCATTTCTGATGCTAGTAAATTAAGTAGTAAGACCTACTTATTGCATGAATGGACATCCCGACATCACGAAATTTGGCAGCCCAATACTAACCGTTGTCACCCGATGTAGAAGCAGTACAGATGTAGTGAGAAATGACTTGCCTTCGGAAACGTTCGTCAACGTCATGCTGTTTAAGTCTATCTCACTGAGACTGACAGTAATAGCTGTCATGCTACTTCAGTCAGACTCGGTGACACTGCCTGAAACAGCATGTGTTTACGAACGTTTCCGAAGGCAAGTAATTCCTCACTACACCATGTACTTATGTTTGGGTCACTATCCCATTGTAAAATTCAAAATATCGGAAAAAAATCGAGGGTTGAACCAAAGTCAAAGTCAAAGTCAAAGTCAAATAATTCTTTATTCAAATTGGAATAGCAACAAACTCTTTTGAATCGTCTAGATATGAAAACTACTTCCGGTTCGAACCCTACACCGCTGACCCAAGAAGAACCGGTAAGAAACTTGGCGGGAATAATTTTTTCAAACAATGATGGTACATCTTACAACTAACATGCATTAAAAAAAAAAAACATAAAATTGATTTTAAACAAATTGAAATATAATAATAATAACAAGAGATGTAAAGTCTCTAAAAGTCACAACATTTATAAGTAATAATTTATAGAGAAGTAAGGTTTCTCTCCGAATAGGTATATAATAATAACATTATATAATGCACGTTTGGAGATGTACAAGGTCTCCAAGCGTAAATTATCGTAATTGAATGTCATGACTTTAACAAACTAATAATTAAATCCTAAATTACTCCCACGGTGTTTTATCATTCATGTAGTCTTGTGTACTATAATAAGCTTTAGATATAAGTTTACGCTTTACAAAATTCTTAAATTTGTTGACTGAAAATTCAGTAACATTTACTGGAAGTTTATTATAAAATCTTACACAATTACCCATGAATGATTTCCTAATTTTATGGAGCCGAGTGGCGGGTACTGCGAGCTTGTGTTTGTTTCTAGTATTAATATTATGTATGTCACAATTTTTCCTAAAATCATCTAAAATCATTTAAGTCCTTGGAAAACTTACCGACAACTTTGTCCCCGTAATGCTCCTTTAGCGCCTCTCGGATGGCGGTGATGAAGTTGGCAGGTCCGATGCGCTTCTTCGCCACCACTTTGATTACCTGCGTAACAAATTCAAATATAAAGAAATCCTTTATCCAATTTCAAAAGGTTAACAGTCTCCTATGCTGGTAGCCTGCTGGCATATACTGTCATGTTATTCACCTACGTGGCATGGCATATAAACTCTTTAGGCGCGTACCTTCCCTTGGCTTCCATCTGACAGCAGATAGTTGCCAAGCAGCGCTCTCCTGGTCTCGCTATTAGGCAGCCGTCTCTGTTCGTAGCCGCTGCTGCCATAGACTGTGACAATAACACATAATACACCTACACGGCAGGGCATATAAACTCTCCACATACACACTCATACCTTCCCTTGACTTCCATCTGACAGCAGATAGTTGTCAAGTAGCGCTCTCCAGGTCTCGCTACTCGGCAGTCGTCTCTGGTTTTAGCTGGTCCCAACAAAAGATCCCAACCTACCTTCTAGTCACGTGCTCATGCAACCAGCACACCCCCTTAGTCACATACCTTCCCTTGGCTTCCATCCGACAGCAGATAGTTGCCAAGCAGAGCTGTCCTGGTCTCGCTGTTTGGCAGCCGCCTCTGCTGGTAGCCGCTGCTGCCCTTGGCCGCGCCCACTGGGTGCACGGAGACTACCCTTGTGCCCTGATCCACGGTACCGTTGCGGACGCTGAGGTTGATTATACCCTGCAATAATGTAGTATGGATTAAGTTACGATATCTATTATACCTGGTTGATACCAACAAAGCATAACTTTAAGGTAAGTAATGTTGCTTTAAGATAATTACATAAATACATATAATTCCATCTACATATAATTCATCGTCACATTTAAATTCGTAATAGTGTTACTCGAGTCACGAATCATGCGACTATTGGTCTATGACATTTTGTACGGGAAAGTTTTTTTTTGCGATTATGTGGTTGGTTTGATACTTTTTAGTTAAAGTTGCTCAATATGAATCTCCTACACCTATGGAGCGTTTGAGGTTCTCAATGGCTGGTGAAACCCTGTATATCTTACTTTCCCCAGAAACTTCCTTCATCTCTTCATCAAAGGTCTTACCTCGCAGTTGACCCCAATGTAAGGCCACGGCACCCAGTCAAGAATACTGGATACCGGTTTAGCTGCTTGGCCATAACAACTAAGTCGTACACCATTAGCCAATGTCTCGTCAACGTCAGGCCGTTAGATTGAAGGAGACATCAATCGAACGGTCGCGAAAACGAAGATCTACTCGAGGTCTCACCTCACAGTTGACCCCAATGTAAGGCCATGGTCCGGCACCCGCGCCAGCCAAGAATGCTGGGTCCCGCCGCTGCTGCTTCGCCAGAGCAGCCAGGTCGTACACCTTGTCGCGCTGCACCGTCGGCACCAGGTACGGTGGCCCACCGAGTTCTATCAGCTTCTCGTTACCGCAGAGACCTGGATGATGTAACTCTTATTAGGGGAACTTTCAGGATGACAATCTTGCTTCGCTCGCGAATATAAACTGCGCAGGTACCTATACCAAAATTGTAGCAAATGGGTGTTATATAAAGCAAATCTGTATAATATGTAAGCACATAATTATGTAAATCTTGGCAACACGACGAAGAAATTGTCAGGCGCATAAATATCACATAAGAGAAATAACTAAAAGGAGATTATATTCTGGGATATAACTATCCGACTTAAGAATGCCAAGCCGTTCAGTTAACACTTGGCCTGCCTGTAGTTATTACAGTTCTTTCGTCTTATCTAAATAGACGGCAAACTAGAGCATAACTATCAGTGAGTACCGCATAACTATTTATATTGTTACGCAACGATAATTACATAATGACCGAATAATATTTACAAAGAGCTCCCATGGCGTTATCAGAAACGTTTCTATTGTTAAGTAAACAAGCAGATATGAGTAAAATTATTCGATGGGATTGCTGCCTACTCGGTTATACTTTATGATTATATGTTTTATGCAAGTTGACTATAAGAAAGAAACTACATATACACACTTAATAGGTTTTTATACAATGGGGAAATGCTTTTACGCATCCTGTCCCTGGGAAACCGAAACAGGTATGATGGACTATGATGAAACGCCCTGGCTACGTCTAAGGTATACCTAGAGCGCACGCTTAAGGAAAAAAGAGTGCAGTGCATTCTTAAATTAAGGAAATACATTTTCCTTGAACGTGTGAGTTTACATGCGTCATTTAGTTACAATATTGTGGATATTTTTATGTTATTTTCAGAATCTAGTGTGGTCCTTCAATCCGTACCTTCTATAGGAGAAAAAAAACACCGAGATATTTTTCCATTTCGTTACCTATCCACTAACTTTGTATGGCGGTAAAGGAACGGAACGATCGAAAAATGTATGAAAATTTTGGGACATTTTATGATCGACATACCTATGTTAAAAATATGTATCTACCAATTGCAAACCAGGCCCATCTGACTCTTCATCGTCATCATTTCATTCGAATGATGCCCACTGCTCGACATAAGCCTCCCCCAATGAACGCCAATATGACTGGTTCTGTGCTGCTTGCCTCCAGCAGGTTTCCGCGACCTTGACCAGATCGTCGCACCATTTTGTGCCAGCACTGCGTCTTTGAGTACGTGGTCGCCAATTCAGCAGTTTCTTGCCACATCAGCCCTCTGTGCCCCATGTACCCAGCCCACTGCCACTAAGTCTGACAATTCTGAGAGTTGACTTTGATTCTCTTGTGGATCTGACTATTGGAACCGTAAACCAGATAAAATAAAGTGATGGTACCTGGCGAGGTGAGACTGTAGGGCTCCTGCGTGAGGTCAGGGCTGACCTCCGCTGAGACCGCCACCGACTCGAAGTTGGCCTTGAGTGCGCGGGACAACACTGCAAAGACCATAGAGAACATAGACGTTAGTACAATCACCATCAGATATATCGGAGCTTCCACGGCGCTAAAAAATATCTGAACTTACACTCTAACACCATGACAATAGAGGCCTAGACGCTTAGCCAAGTTGCCAATCGCTAACGCTTAGTAGCGTATCGTAGTTTTCCCTCTCTGCCACTCTTACATATAAGTGCGACAAAGACAATTAGCTGCCTTTCGTTTACGATTGACGATTAAGCGTTAGCGATTGGCAACTTGGCTAAGAACCCATTTTTGAGCACCCTGGCCGCTCCCATATATCTGATATTTCCGATAGTAACTATACAATAATTAATAATATACCAACAATTTCTGGCAGTAAAAAAGGCGGCAAATTAAAAAATGTATGCGCAAAAGTTTTTTGCCTATAGAATATTAGATTTTTTATAAATTATGTATTGATTTTAACTTTCATGACCATCTGCTTGCGGCTACGGGTGTAACGTCAAGCCCGAAACGTCAGGATAATATTTAACGTAAGTTTACTCGAGTAAGGCTCGATTTCCCCAAATTTTTAATTTTTTAAGACCCGTTTGCCGTTAAATATGATTAGAGATCTTTATTTTGCATCCAATGTTTAGTCAATTATAGCTATACAATACATGGACCCTGGTAGGGTGTAGCAATAATTCCTTAAAATATCATCGACAAATACTTTGTACAAATATGGTGTACCGAACTGTTTGGCTACTACTACAATATCTTTTAAACGATGTCGTAATTAAATATTATAATAACTCACCGTCGACGATCTCCTCTAAGGGTGGCTTGTGGAGAGGTTTCTCCAGGATCGGCACCTTCGCGTAGTCCACCGACGCCATGCTGCAACACCACAACGTACCGTCAAGTACAAAAATACCCCCTTCATTAATAAACCGAAATAACTAAAAATTAGATGATCTTGAGATTTTAAGATGATACAAAATAACGTAGAGAGGAGAGAGGATGACTACAACAATTGCCGAAAAATCCCGCCGGGAAACGTATAAGTACCTACTTAAATATGTAAATAGTAGACTTTTGCACTGTACTCGCTTATTAGTAAGAAGAGTAATTCGTAAAACTTTAAACGCGATTTCACAAAAATATGGATTTTTTAGTAATTTTATAAATATGTCACGACGTTCTTAATTATTACACTTAATTAAAGTGCGATGGAACGTATTTTTGAGAATTTTTAAATACACCTTATTTTGCCTTTCAAGTAGGTATTAGGCCTTTTTTCAAGAAACAATGCCAAAATCCTTACTTATTCCAGTACCAACTGGTGACCGTACCATGATCTCGCCATGATGCGATTCAGTTTAGGTTCGGCTCATCAGTTTTTGACAGTTATTCTCTGGATCTGATACATTCAGATTAGGTCCTAAACTTAATCGCATTAGTATATCGCGGTAGCCCCCCAAGACTTGCTTGAACTCATTTAAATCAGAATCAAATCAGAACGAGCTGATTCCAAGTATCCAACGAACGTCAAGTAGTTTAGTAATATAATTCAACTGATAATAAAATTAAATACCGGTTCCATTCAATGAGTTCCACTGAACTGGAAGATGTTGGACTGAACAATACTGTAAAAAACAACTAATAACTGGTCAATAGTAGATAGGTAAAGTTTTTCATCTCGCTAATGTTATGCGCTGACTTGTGCTAAATAATACCTAAACTTCAATGTTAAAGAAAGCCCGCGCAACCTTAATCATTACTTACCTACATATTTACGGGCGAGCGTATAATTGCACACGATACGACTGTTATTACGACCTACAATTCATTACGGCATCTGATCCATTAATCGTTAAAATTCGCGATCTTCGCCAGCAATGTATCGCTAACCTTACGATTGGGTAGCCCTGTAAATACACTGCAATTTTATTTAATATAAACATTCCTTAAACTCACCTTGCGCCGCGATCCAAGGCCGCCCCATTCACAACAACAAACCACGTAAATACGTACCAAAGCATCGTTCTAGGTTAAGGTCACTGACCTTTTAAAAGACAATTTAGGAGATACGTACGTGCTGGGCTTGCGTTGAGGTAGTACGTAGTACTTGACAGCTGACCGGTTCTTGTGGGTTGCCGCGGCCGTGGTGCGGGGTGGAGTGCGACTGACAGTCGGCAGAACAGCTGTTATCTGCGCTGGCGGTTGTCTAAGCGTGAGAGTATAGTAAGATCGTTGTATCACTCGCACAGTGAGAAAGCTGGGTTATTCTACTACGATGCGTACTTTAATATTTTGTTAGAGTTCCGTAGTCGTTGCATTTATGTCGTAAATATTGAAGTTCATAATAACTAAATGTAACTTTAGTGTAGGTATTGTAAGCAAGTAATCGGCATCTACTACTCGTAATAGTGTTTGGTCATCATTAAATACATATCATATAAAAAATCACACTAAAAATATAGTTGAGATATTTTTTTTACTTACCATTTTTAGGGTTCCGTAGCCAAAATGGCAAAAACGGAATCCGTATAGTTTCGCCATGTCCGTCTGGCCGTCTGTTCGTCTGTCCGTCTGTCCGTAGCATAGCTATGTGGCCGTTGATACTATAAATCTGGAATTTGGTACAGGTATACATATTAATCATGCCAACAAAGTGGTACAATAAAAACTAGCAAACAATTTTTTTTCGGGTACCTCCCCAACTGGTGATGTGGGGATGATTTTTTTTATTTGCTGTAATCTTATAGTGTGGGATATCATTGAATAGGTCTCTTAAAAACAATAAGAATCTTAAAAGAAAGTTTTTTTCTAAAGTCAATATTTTCACACTAATTTACTGGAGCGAGTGCGATGGACTGTGATTTACGTATCGAGTAAAACCTAACGTAACTGTTACTTGACAACTCATAGTACGAGTACTGAACCCTTACTATACGAGGTCCGATACGCACTTGGGTCCTCCAACAGAAACCAATATATTTTTATATCGGACAGTATCTGTTGACGGGGTCAGAGGTCCTACTTGGTCCTACTATTATAATTTATTTAAGTATACAAGGCAGCATAAAATAAGTATTTTCCCGTTTTTTTTACGTTTTAGGACTCAGAATGAGGTCCCTAAATTGTTTAATATATTACTAGGTCCTACTATTGTTATTACCTCATCATCATCATCAGCCTATGATAGTCCACTGCTGGACGTAGGCCTCTCCTATTAACTATGCGTATAAACGCGTTAAGAGGTAAATGCCCATAATCGCCACTCTGGGCAAGCGGATTGGCGATCGCAGTAATGTGTCAACTATGATGACGCTGCTGCCCATCATCAATCTTTTATCAAATAATGGTCAGTGACATTTCAATCCCTTAGTCGACTCTTGCGACACCCGCAGGAGGAGTTGGGGTGGTGATAAATGTATTCTTACTGCCGTCACCACACGGCGAGTATTACCTACCACTTTTAAAATTTTAACTATTGCCAAAAATCCCCTAATCCCCTCTATTCTGAGTCCCAAAACCTCATAAACAACGAGGAAACACTTATTTTACAAGCTTTTATTTAGTTTCACCTGTCCCGTTGTCTGTCGTTCTGTAATCAAATCTTGCAACTTAAATTTGATCAACTTCCCGGTTTCCGATTGAGCTGAAATTTAGAATGCATGTATAAATCGGATGACAATGCAATGTTATTGTGACATTGAGCTGGTCTGATGATGGAGCCGGAAGGTGGCCATAGGAACTCCGTAATTAAACGATGCAACCCTATCGAGTTTGAGCTCATTGGATTAGTCTTGACGAGTACTTTGATACTATATGGTAACCAGGGTCTGATGATGGAGCCGGAAGGTGGCCATAGGAACTCCGTAATTAAACGATGCAACCCTATCGAGTTTGAGCTCATTGGATTAGTCTTGACGAGTACTTTGATACTATATGGTAACCAGGGTCTGATGATGGAGCCGGAAGGTGGCCATAGGAGCTCCGTAATTAAACGATGCAACTCTATCGAGTTTGAGCTCATTGGATTAGTCTTGACGAGTACTTTGATACTATATGGTAACCAGGGTCTGATGATGGAGCCGGAAGGTGGCCATAGGAACTCCGTAATTAAACGATGCAACCCTATCGAGTTTGAGCTCATTGGATTAGTCTTGACGAGTACTTTGATACTATATGGTAACCAGGGTCTGATGATGGAGCCGGAAGGTGGCCATAGGAACTCCGTAATTAAACGATGCAACCCTATCGAGTTTGAGCTCATTGGATTAGTCTTGACGAGTACTTTGATACTATATGGTAACCAGGGTCTGATGATGGAGCCGGAAGGTGGCCATAGGAACTCCGTAATTAAACGATGTAACCCTATCGAGTTTGAGCTCATTGGATTAGTCTTGACGAGTACTTTGATACTATATGGTAACCAGGGTCTGATGATGGAGCCGGAAGGTGGCCATAGGAACTCCGTAATTAAACGATGCAACCCTATCGAGTTTGAGCTCATTGGATTAGTCTTGACGAGTACTTTGATACTATATGGTAACCAGGGTCTGATGATGGAGCCGGAAGGTGGCCATAGGAACTCCGTAATTAAACGATGCAACCCTATCGAGTTTGAGCTTATTGGATTAGTCTTGACGAGTACTTTGATACTATATGGTAACCAGGGTCTGATGATGGAGCCGGAAGGTGGCCATAGGAACTCCGTAATTAAACGATGCAACTCTATCGAGTTTGAGCTCATTGAATTAGTCTTGACGAGTACTTTGATACTATATGGTAACCAGGGTCTGATGATGGAGCCGGAAGGTGGCCATAGCAACTCCGTAATTAAACGATGTAACCCTATCGAGTTTGAGCTCATTGGATTAGTCTTGACGAGTACTTTGATACTATATGGTAACCAGGGTCTGATGATGGAGCCGGGAGGTGGCCATAGGAACTCCGTAATTAAACGATGCAACCCTATCGAGTTTGAGCTCATTGGATTAGTCTTGACGAGTACTTTGATACTATATGGTAACCAGGGTCTGATGATGGAGCCGGAAGGTGGCCATAGGAACTCCGTAATTAAACGATGCAACCCTATCGAGTTTGAGCTCATTGGATTAGTCTTGACGAGTACTTTGATACTATATGGTAACCAGGGTCTGATGTTGGAGTTGGAAGGTGGCCATAGGAACTCCGTAATTAAACGACGCAACCCCGTCGAGTTTGGTCTCGTTTGATTCGTCTTGACGAGTCTCTTGCTTTCGTCCCATATTAATTATATACGATTGATTTGATGGATGACCCAATGCCAAGGTGCGCACGTGCCGAGGGCTGAATGGTATGAGGGTGTATAAGCTCAATTTATTATATTTATCACACTGATTTCGTTTTAATTTGAACGGAATATCCAAGTAGACACTATGAACAACGCAATTAATATAATACTTTAACACATTAACACAATGTAGTAACAAATACAATAAATTGACCAATTTCTCAAACTTTAAACTCGATTTCCCAAAATTCACGTTATTTGAGTTATGACGGTTTATTTTACAGCTGCGACATAGGCAAAATACCGACAGAATACATACACAAGAGAGAAATAAAAACGAATCTCTACAACAACGCACATATAGAGCAAGATATCAATAGAATAAATACACAAGAGAGAAGGAAAAACGAATCTCTAGAACAACGCATAATTAGACAAGATATCGACAGAATACGTACCTACACAAGAGAGAAGAAAAAATGAATTACAAGAAGAACACTTGGCCAGGCTCGACAGGAACAGAATGCTCAGGCAAGCAAGACAGTTATCACAAACAGCAGAGGAACGCATTGTAACAGCACAGAATGAACGGCAGAAAAAGACTAACCAGAGGAATGTGCAACGTGGTAGCATTGAGTAAAGAACTTGACTGCTCCAAGTTGACGTCGAAGAAACCTTGTAATGTTGATGCATTAAAAAAAATGGATAGAATGAGAAACGTTACAAATAACTAACAAGTGATTACATCATTTCAACATTATTGATATTTAAATCAGTACATAATTACATACATATCATGTGAACGAACTACGGACTTCATAACGGAATAACGCTGCTACACGCTGCGAACTACGTCGTAGTAAATCTCGAATTAAAAATAGAGGTACTAAAAAGTTAAAAATAAAATTAAAGAAAAAAAAACCTTTTTAAAAACAAGCTTTTATTATTTGTTCATAAAATGAACTAAAAAGTTAAAAATAAATTAACTCTTAAAAGAAATATAACACTTTGTAACTTGATTGTAACCTTTAACGACAAATATTTAAGCGTCTTCGTCTAGGACAAAATAATTCCATATTGTACAAATTTATTTCAATTTAACACAAACTTTTTACCATACATAATTATTCAATCTCGTCCTCTTTATCATAGTCCCCATTTATAAATGAAAGCGTGTTACATTGTGATAGCTTGAGGAAAATGTTGTGTTGTATTAAATGTAACACGCTTTTATTTATAAATGGGGACTATGATAAAGAGGGGGGACGAGATTGAATAATTATGTATGGTAAAATGTTTGTGTTAAATTGAAATAAATTTGTACAATATGGAATTATTTTGTCCTAGACGAAGACGCTTAAATATTTGTCGTTAAAGGTTACAATCAAGTTACAAAGTGTTATATTTCTTTTAAGAGTTAATTTATTTTTAACTTTTTAGTTCATTTTATGAACAAATAATAAAAGCTTGTTTTTAAAAAGGTTTTTTTTTCTTTAATTTTTTTTGACTACCTTGTATAGGTATGTTCAGTTGATTACAAAGAGATGTAGCCACTTTAAAAAGTGTAGGTATACAGTACAGTAGAACGTCGATTATGCGAACGCTTATTTTGCTTATTAAGGATTGTTAGGATAATCGATTAATCGAGGTTCTACTGTACTTCCATCTCTCTGTAGTCTGTACTTTAATTATAAATTTATCTGTCTCAGTATTTTGTTTCTCTCTTTTTTGTGTGTTATGTTGTGGCATCACCAAATGGGCCCTACGGAAGACCAGCGCTGGCCTTCGGGCTAGAACTACGCTGAGTTGAGTCTTAGTGATGGATCGTCCCCGGTAATTTTCCAATCTTAGGTACTATGGGGAAAATTTCCAATATTCCCCATACTGTTGGAAAGTTACCGAGAACAACCCATCACTAGTTGGGTCCATGCCGTTATGCACCAACTTTTTTTTTATTTTTCATAATAGGTAGACGTTTCACCATGATTATAGCTGGGTCGCGTTTTATAAAGTTACAATTTACAATTTCACTGTTTGTCTCTTTTTCTAGCCAATATGTGCGTGCGTTAGAGAGGCAAACAGCGAAATTGTAACTTTATAAAACGCGACCCTGCTGGTAAGTGATGACTTTTCTCTGTTAATTATTTTATTTATACTGTCGTGTCTTGTGTGTCACGAATAAATGTTTACCTATTATAATGACAATGACTAGTCATTATTATTTTGCTCTACACGCATTGTGACTAGCATCCCCTTATCTAAGTACTCGTTTACGTAATAACGTGTGCCTACTTAACAAATCACAAATGTTATCAGATAAAGGTCAAGTGTATGGGAACATTCAAAAAGATAATTCAAGTATACCGTTTATTGTTATCAACTTAAAATAAACTTACAACCATCCAATAAATAAGCGAGTACGGTGATCACTGCCGCACGTTTCAACCGTATGTTACATGGTTTTTGATAATCTGTCACTGGCATAACTACATCCGAAAGACACGCATGAAATTTAAAGAGCCAATAAAAGCTAGATTATAGGTACAATCGACATGAGATATATTGGTCGATTGCATAAAAATGCACATCTTACACAAATGGACCTAGTCCCACGGTAAGCTCAATTAAGGCTTGTGATGTGGGTATCAATTATGTAGATAAGGGCCCTATTTC
This sequence comes from Thaumatotibia leucotreta, assembly GCA_025490895.1. Classification (NCBI taxonomy): domain Eukaryota; kingdom Metazoa; phylum Arthropoda; class Insecta; order Lepidoptera; family Tortricidae; genus Thaumatotibia; species Thaumatotibia leucotreta. Next base: position 302,646 of record JALPQI010000531.1, read on the forward strand.
TCGAAAGCTTGCAATACAAACGGAAGTCTTTATCTAATTTACAGTGCTAAAAAGAGACTTCCGCTTGTATTACAAGTTACAAGCTTTCGAGAAATAAGCCCCCGATATACATATGTGATGGCAACTGTACCGTTTTCTAATGTGACATAAAGTTGTAACGTGTGGCAGAACAGAGCGGTTCTGAACCAAACTTTGGCAACAGGCGTTAGGTTTGCTCACGCTGACAGAACCTCAATAAATGGTATCTCAAGGGATTACCAATTGGCTATGTAAAGTTTTCCGAAGGTACGAATATTATATTTTTCCCTGATAGCCGGTTCAAGAAAATGCAGCTCTTTTATTTTTCATCATCATCATCATCATCTCAGCCATAAGACGTCCACTGCTGAACATAGGCCTCCCCTCTGGACCTCCACATGTACCGGTTAGATGCGACCTGCATCCAGCGTGTCCCGGCGACCTTCATAAGGTCGTCTGTCCATCTTGTGGGTGGTGGGGGACTTCATACGCTACGTTTGCCTAGCCGTGGTCCCCTCTCTTTTATTTTTATTTCCTATAAATTGTTAATAATCATTTTTAAGTGAGTGAGGTGACATTTGTGCTGTTTCATGGATGAACAGCGCCTAATGCTTTCATCCGCAACGAGTATAATGAAATAGAAAAATGACACGAGTGACATTGACGTTGATAGATAATATTCATAACTTCAGAAAACTTTACATAGCCAATTATATTTTGTTAGTATACATACATATTTTATTTTTGAGTTATATAGCTCTTTCAGCGCGAGCAAGCGATACAATTAACAATAAAATTGAGGAGTTTAACCCCTTCGCTAAGACTAGGAGAAACACAGATACACGAAACACGATCGATGTGTTGCTCTGTTGCACTTGTAAATGCGTACGTATGTATGACAGGGTAGCAACATGTCGGTCGTGGTTCGCCGTAGACCAACAGAAACAAAATCGAGTGTGAAACCCTGAAAATGTAGACAATTAGTTCGGATTATAATCAACCATTTAAAAAGTGCATCTCCTCCAAGCACCCAAAGTATCTATGCATTGTAAGTGCACATTCTGAATGGTTTATCTTTATTTCATCTCGAGTATATTCTTGCTTTCCTAATGTTCTACAATTTCAGACAATAATAATAAGTACCTATATTTAAAAAGTTAAAATTATACGTACAAGGTTTTATTGTACCTAATTGTAAAATGAATGTTACATAATAGTGTTATAATACAACTGCAGCTGTGAGGCGTTTATAATCAAATCTTTACATTAACAAATAACCGTATTTGTTCAACAAAAACACACACTTATAAGAAACGCAAGTGTCCCGTTTTTGACAGTCATGTAAAAATACTCAACATGTTAGCTTCAATCCCAATCACTGTAAATTCTAACACACCACCTCTAAAAAGGAGCCAGTAAATGAATAAGTAATCTTCAGTACAGATTATAAAAACAACAAGAAATGTGTAAAACCTCAAGTGAATAAATTAACACGAAGCAACATAAACATAGACAAATTAATATTAAGACTTATTGTAGTTATAATATTACTTATAATATGACAAACGCAATTATGGGGATATACCTCTCTACGAGTATATCGTCGGTTGACAACCAAAACTCACTAAGTAAGAAATACCTACTTGAAATAGAGATCGTATCTAAGTTCCGATTTAAAACTAATAGGAGGTTGCTAAGAGCAGTAACAGTTTTTATAGTGAGTTGTGCTTGTCAGCCGACGATACATCTATTTCTGCTCTTGTAAAATTATATGCGGCTTCATGCAATTAAATGTTCTTTTCCATTGCCAGCCAAAGTAGCAAAAAACGGAAATAACAGCTTACAAATATAAGATGTCATATACCACAGAAAAAAAGTCACACATCGAACGTCTGAGGTGGAAATCGCGAAAACCCACGTCCTCTGTTTTCGCGGCTGATGCCCTCTGTCAACTTATCGGATACCAGTAAAATTTCTCGGGTAAGTACAAACAGCAACACAGCTAGGTATACACTTTAGAAATTGGAAATATTGCATGAAAGAGAATCACACATACAGTCACGTGTCAGTTACATAGGAATGTTGAGCCACTTGGCAAAGGATGCAATTTGGTCGTGTAATATTATGGGTTCGGTATTTTTCGTTAGTAGGCACGATCGCGACATTTCCGATGGTCCCCGATGATATGTCATCGAATCTTTGTTGCGTCAAAATTTCAGTATTTGAAAACTAGTTGACATAATAAAAATTCCTTAGTCTACGAAAATTAAGAATTAGCTATCGGCCATGATTAGACGCTAGATGTCGTTGTTCCTTGTGGAAACTGGATAACGACAGTTCTTCATAGATTTGTCTAAAACCGTTTAGTAATTTAATCACGGTTTTTTCAAATCGGATTTCATGATTTATCTGACGAGGCAAGGTATTTTTAGGCGAGGTATTTTTCCAAATCAAGATATTTTTACAAATAGCCATGTTATCGGGCAATTTTAAATTATTTTTTCATTGACAGAGACAAATGCTATTGCTGTCTTTATTATAATTCATCACATCTCTTAGTTGACGTTAGTTGAATACTTATGTAACCTTTGTGGAAATATGGTAGATAGCCGTTTGACAGTCTACCTATAATCCTTTAATCTGTCAGTAGCCATACAAATGTTTAATAGAGACTTGATAGTTTCTGGCTGAAATTCTAACTTTGAAAAAATATCTGACAGTGACAGCCGTTGAAAGGAAAATGAACGAAAATTTCTACATAGCAGCTTTGCAGTCAAATTACCGGCTCTGAAGTTAGATTGACGTCTCCAGGACTAAAGCGGATGTTATATATTATAACGTAACTATAGTAACGTCAGCTTCCGGAAAAATCGTGATTTATCATTGGTTAAACGTTTTTGTTATTACGTAACCATGGTAATGTCACCTTCTGAAGAAACCGCGAGCGATCATTGGTTAACCGTAGCAATGCCTGCCCCATTGGTCAGCAGAGTTCGGTCGAAGTCGTGATACTACTCTCATAAGATTTCGGAACCCGATTTGTATTATTCGACCAAGTTGCGAACAGTGCGAACGATCAACATTCCCGTGTATTATTTAATTTGAAGTTGACATAATATAACTATGTTTATCTCTTTCATTTTCTCTCTGCTCTGTCTTTAATGGTCCGTTAGGAGTGTTGCTGTTTGTACTCGTATATGCAATCTCTTATAAGGTTAGGCGCCTTGAACCATGCTCTAAAGGCAAACAATGAGATTTTGGTTAGGAGTGACTTTATAATGGCTCTGGCCTACTACTGCGTACTTCAAAAAATTCGTTTATTTCAAATATTTGTCTCTGTTACTCCAACGAAGGCTTCATTAGAGTGACAGAGACAAATCCCCGAAATTTGCGGATTTTTAAGGTTCGCGGTAGGGCTCAGTATACTCAGCTTTTCTGCTACTTTGGTATGACAAGTGAGTCAATCATTACATATCACAGCCTAATGCTTTCTACTTTATTCTGCGATCACCGATTGGTGACCAATCGACATTTCTTCCACCGTTCACATGAAATCTAAACTCACTCCATCGCAATACATCTTTCACGCGTACACAAAATATAATTCTTTATTTATTCACAATATAGATACATGAGACATCTTACTCTGAGAGCTATAGAGAACAAAGTACATTACGTTTTACATGCGATTATGACGCTTATTGTTAGTTTTTACAGTTTACAATGTAGGTACTCTAGCTCTCAGCATTTTGAAACATTTTTTCTCAATCTATTCTAAACGCCATCATCGCAATGCTTGATTTTACACTCCGTTGGTTTCATTTCTTTCTTTTTAATATTTTCTGCTCTACGGCCGGCAAACAGCACTTTGCTGGCCGCTGCGCTAAGCTAAGTTGCCGCCTGCCGGCTCCGTTGAGCAGAACAATAATATACACACCTCGGCCGTTAAGTAGGAAAGCCTCGGATCACATGTTTATCGCCCTACAATTACACGTCATCCGAGAAATTTCCCACTTAAACGGCCTTGGCATGTAATCTACTATTTTTTCAGGACTATGAGCGTGTTTAGATACAATATACACCATTCCGGTTTAAATCATACATATGGAGGCAAATGTAGTAATTCAATATGCCTGCTTACTTATACTCAATTACTCACTCACTTTCTTAACTAAAATAGGATCACAAGTTAAATAAAGTGTCAGAAATGCACTTCAATACAAAATGAGATAAAAGTACTAAATATTTCTTCTTCACCACATTTCACGAACATAAATCTCAGATATTCTAACGCACGAAGAGCTATAATAAATACAATTATAATACAAATGTACATAATCTAGTTTTTACAAGTTTCTAAATTACATTCGATCGATATTTGTATATAAATGTCATCAACAGTTTACGTAGGGTAGGCACTATATCCCTAATTTAAATTCCCATATCTGTACTTATGTAAATTATTTTTACAAGTATCTAGAGCTTATTCGTTACTTGTCTTATTTAGTTTATGTACAGTGAATTTATGAATTAATGAATTCATTCATAAACTGTCCATGCAATTTTGAACCCTACTGTACGATTTAGTTGGGAGTAATCTAGTTTACAATCTAATAGGTCTGTGATGTCTCGTAGGTTTGAATATCGAGCAGTACCTTCCGGTTTCATACTGCATTTCGTCATTTTAATATTATTGGTCAGTTTTATCCAAAACTCATACAAAAATAATTGAAATTGAGTTCGGTTTCGTTGAGACACTGATGTGTCTACTAAAATATCCGAAAATAATATATACTATTTTATTATTACAGAAACATATTGTATTTTGTAGTAATTTACACATTCCATTGCTACTATGGATGTTACAATTATTTAAGAAATTTCGTAGAGCTTTTACAACCATTTATAATTTACAGATCTTACACCGTTGGAGTTTTGGTACTCGTATAACCTAACCTAACTATAAACTGACGATGTAATGCTTTAAATGTTACAACATATTGATGGCGATTTTGTCTTTTGCGTTCTGAGTATTTTTGTAAGTTATTTTGCTATATTTAATGCAGCTTGTTGCTACTTAAATTTCAAAGTTCCTTACAAAGAATAATATCAATTACAATGAGATATTTTTATTTATTTTTAAGTAGGTATGGTCAGTAATAATGATTTTAATGCTGGCAGTAATTTTTATGAATCGTGTTTTTGATTTAGTTCTTGATGCAATTGAGTTAGAATTTTACGCACGTGTTTAGGTCTATATTGCTTGGACCGTGACTTATAAACCGGTCTTTGGCATCTAACTTGCGGTATATACTAGTCATGGGCGTTGAAAAGGCTAAACGTAAGTTTACGTGGCAACTCTCCTTTGTCGTTATTATATGTTAACATTACGCTTTGAAGCACTGTTTCGTCGTCCTACGTCCAAGTACCCTATCTTGCTTGGACAGTTGCATGCGCTTATCACGCACAAGTTAGCACGCTAGCATGTAAACTGTACGCCGGCATGTAAACTGCACGCCGGTATGTAGACTGTACGCCGGCTTGTAGACTGCACGCCGGCATGTAAACTGCACGCCGGCATGTAAACTACACACCGGCTTGTAGACTGCACGCCGGCAAGTAAACTGCACGCCAGCTTGTAGACTGCACGCCGGCATGTAAACTGCACGCTGGCATGTAAACTGTACGCCAACTTGTAGACTGCACGCCGGCATGTAAACTGCACGCCGGCATGTAAACTACACACCGGCTTGTAGACTGCACGCCGGCAAGTAAACTGCACGCCAGCTTGTAGACTGCACGCCGGCATGTAAACTGCACGCTGGCATGTAAACTGTACGCCAACTTGTAGACTGCACGCCGGCATGTAAACTACACGCCGACATATAAATTGCTCGCCGGCTTGTAGACTGCAGCCTGTGCGTTTACGCCGCGTATCTGGCCAGCCAGGCGACCAGGGTGCTTTGCTGGCAGTGCGTTCTTATCCTCAGCGTGCAGCCTGTGTGCATTTGCTGTGTGTCTAGCGAGTTACATTGCACGTGTGTGCTTACCACGCACGAGCCACGTGGCACTCCGGATCGTAAACAGCACACTCAAGGCTGCTTCGGTGGTAGCGTGTGTTTCGCCTCGGCGTGCAGTCGGCGCGCGTAGGCGGCGTGTCGCGCCAGCCAGGCGGCGAGCGACGCCGAGTCGCACTGCACGCGTGGGCGTCGCAGCGCGTCGCCGCCGCCGCCGCGGACGCCGAGCTCTACGAAGTGCGCGCCGTCTATGGCTACTGCGGCGCAGGAGACTAGGTTGCTGTGGATGAAATGCCCTGTATTATACTCTGGCTAGCGTGTTAGTTTAAAAGGTGGCAATATAAAAAAAATCGACGCGTGCCTGCTATATTGCCACATTGTAAAATAGTACATTATTGTCGAGGCCGGCAAGGACCCTTTTGTAGGCTGAAGATTTAGTTAAAACGGGCGAGCTTGCGAGTCCGTTTTATTAGGGTTCCGTAGCCAAAATGGCAAAAACTTATAGATTCGTCATGTCCGTCAAATATAAATGCTACAGTAACGAAATTTGGTAAGGATATGTGTTGTATGAACCGCTACAGGATTATGATACTAAATTGTAAAAAAAACCATTGGGGTGGGGGCCCTCCATACATATAACTGAGAGATAGAATATTTTTTTTAGTTGTATATAAGCGTGTGGGGTATTAATAGAAAGGTTTTTGAAAATGATATGAAGGTTCATAAATCTTATTTTTATTTAAGCAAATCGTTTTCGAGATATCAGCTCTCAAAGTCTGAAAAATGTGGCCCCTCTATTTTTTAAACTACGCGATATAAAATTCTAAAAAAATATATCTTATGCACATTAATAAACTCTATCAACGATTTTTGGTTTGATTAAATTATCTCTTATAGTTTTCGAGGTAGGTTGATTTAACTGTATTTTTTAAATAATAAATTGATAATGGTACGGAACCCTTTGCGCGCGAGTCCGATCGCACTTGGCCGGTTTTTTTAATCTGAAGCCTGCCAAAGTCCTTGTGGCTGAGTCGAATATAGTGCTTTACTCAAAAATTATGCCAAAAAAAAATTATCGGGTATTCTTCACTTGAAGAGCTCATTTTATTTTAATAAACGTATGATCTTAACTAACTAGTAAGCACAATACGTATTAATTTAAAAAAAACGTAAATGTCTATGGTTTGCCACTTAATTTGTTTATTTTTATATGGAAACTATTCGAGTTAATTTAAAAATCGCAGTAACTAAGAACGATGTTGACTGTTTACGATCTGTGCCTCATTTTTTTATATGGCCGCTAATACTTTTAAAAAGTTTAGAATTCAACAAATAATGGAATTTGTATGCAACATTACCAGATCGAAAAATGGTTCGGCAAAGTTTAAAAAAAATTTAAAAGTCAATGTGCGACTAATAAAGTTTAACTTCGCGCACTAATTTCTAACCAACAAAGTCATCATTGCCGTACATTGTTAAGAAAACGAATTTTATGGAAGATGTGGTTTTATTACAGGAAAATATACCGCAACGCTTCCGCCGGTACTGCTAACTTTTACCACACAATGTTAAGTTCAATTGACAGATTTTTGTGGGCTGGATCCTTTTCCATAAACTATTTCCAATTAAGAAACCAAAACATTTGTATATTATTTTAAATACTTACAATAATTCTGAAGTACACATAATTAATTATACCTGAGATGCGTCTCCATGACTATCTACGGCTGCGAATGCTTGCACGTGAATATCCTGAGATGCGTAGTGGACAGCAGGGCCCGGATGTCGTGCGGCGTGTCTCTCACGACGCGGTAGGCGAAAGCCCTCGTCGTTGTCTGTAGACAGCACAGTATCTCATCTGAGATGAGTCTCCATGACTATCTGCGGCTGCGAATGCTTGTACGTGAATATCCTGAGATGCGTAGTGGACAGCAGAGCCCGGATGTCATGCGGGGTGTCTCTCACAACGCGGTAGGCGAGGTAGCCCTCGTTGTCTGTAGACAGTACAGTATCTCACCTGAGATGAGTCTCCATGACTATCTGCGGCTGCGAATGCTTGCACGTGAATATCCTGAGATGCGTAGTGGACAGCAGAGCCCGGATGTCGTGCGGCGTGTCTCTCACGACGCGGTAGGCGAGGAAGCCCTCGTTGTGTGTAGACAGCACAGTATCTCACCTGAGATGCGTCTCCATGACTATCTGCGGCTGCGAATGCTTGCACGTGAATATCCTGAGATGCGTAGTGGACAGCAGAGCCCGGATGTCGTGCGGCGTGTCTCTTACGATGCGGTAGGCTGTAGACAGTACAGTATCTCACCTGAGATGAGTCTCCATGACTATCTGCGGCTGCGAATGCTTGCACGTGAATATCCTGAGATGCGTAGTGGACAGCAGGGCCCGGATGTCGTGCGGCGTGTCTCTCACGACGCGGTAGGCGAGGAAGCCCTCGTTGTCTGTAGACAGCACAGTATCTCACCTGAGATGCGTCTCCATGACTATCTGCGGCTGGGAATGCTTGCACGTGAATATCCTGAGATGCGTAGTGGACAGTAGAGCCCGGATGTCGTGCGGCGTGTCGCGTACGACGCGGTAGGCGAGGAAGCCCTCGTCGGCGTCGGCGGTGAGGCGGTGGAGCAGGGCGGCGCCGGCGGCCTGCGCGGCGTCGTAGCGCGGCAGCAGCCCCCCCGGGCCCGCCGCGCAGCGCGGCTCGCGCGCGCGCCCGGGGACCTGGGGGCACAATACATTTGGTGTTAGATGTATGGTTTGTATAACCTCATCCTGACCGTCATACTCAGTATTAGCTATTGAAAATTATATGTAATGAATTCGAAAATATAGATAGATAGATAGAATACTCTTTATAGCACACCTTAACAAAAAATAAAACATGGTTATAACAGACGATTATACATATATATAGTTTTCCTTTATTTGTAATTTTAAATAAAAGAATAGATTTTCAAGTATCAGTACTCCTATTAAATAGGCGTTTCATTCACTATTTGACAAAAATCGAATATGTTCTTTAGAAATCACAATGGTAAGGACGAGAATAGAAAGAAAAACTACAGGTTTACCTACTGCCGTGCTAATTTTAATTACGCAATTACTGCATTTACTATGAGCACGACAGAAATATCACGTTAATTAACACCGCTTGATAAAACACGAGATTACGATTTGGTGCCGTGACCAGGATTCCTCCGTCGTTTAGTGGATATCGTAAGTCACAATTTAAAATTAAGGGCCAAAATCCTGGATGTTTTCGTTAATTACTAAAAATACTTATGTTATACAACAATAGTATATCTAGGGAGGTATGAACGGTATTACTAACGAGAGTGTAAGCTTTAAATGACTCCAGTTAGTCTGCCTCTTACCGACCGTGACGCATACAATGTTTTTCATTATATTGATTTAAACTTTCACGATTATCACTCATATTTTAAAGACAAACGGGTCTTAATCGCGTAAACTTACGTTTAATTATATCCTGACGTTTCGGACGTTTGATTCTGACGTTTCATTATACTTCCGGACAAAAAAATATATTTATTTAAATTACATATTTTTCCATTCAACTAAGCATTAGTGATATCATGCCTCCTACAATATTAGAAACGATATTAAATTGACACTACAGTACACAGCCCCTCGCCCACGCGTGGACCCTGACCCTGTACACAAGCGACACTGACCCACTTGTCCAGCCGCCGCGCGGAGTCCCGCGCGAATCGAATACATTTCTTCACACGTTTACTATAACCACGGCAGAATATACACGTTATGTAACACCGCTTGATAAACACGAAATTACAATTTGGTGCCGTGACCAGGATTCCTCCGTTATTTAGCTGTCCACTGACCCACTTGTCCGGCCGCCGCGCGGATTCCCGCAAGGCGGAGGCGGTCTCGGCGGCGAGGTCTAAGACGCCGATGACGGGCTTGGTCACGGTGCCGACCAGACCCTGCCCACGCGTGGACCCTAACCCTGTACACAAGCGACACTGACCCACTTGTCCGGCCGCCGCGCGGAGTCCCGCAAGGCCGACGCAGTCTCGGCGGCGAGGTCTAAGACACCGATGACGGGCTTGGTCACGGTGCCGACCAGACCCTGCCCACGCGTGGACCCTGACCCTGTACACTAGCGAAACTGACCCACTTCTCCGGCCGCAATCGAATACATTTCTTCACACGTTTACTATAACCACGGCAGAATATACACGTTATGTAACACCGCTTGATAAACACGAAATTACAATTTGGTGCCGTGACCACACAGATCAGTATAGATAGCTAACGGAGGCATGGAACATGTCGCAGCGTTATGGCCGATAGGCCTTTATAGTGTGACAGATGCGTGCCCTATGAGCCAGTCGCAACTTACCCACGACTGCAGAATGAGCTCGGACATATCCGCAAAATGCCGAATTGTGCCGTTATTTCTTGTATAAATAGGAGTGTAAATAATCATTTCAAGGACTATTGAGTCACGTACCACATGAAAGTATTGATTTTTTTTAGTTATTAGTTGACAAAACCACGTATTTTTACAAATAATTTAAAACAACAAACCGCTGACATAAATGTCATAATGATTTTACTTGGGCGTACCAATTGGTTGAACTATTCAGTGACAAATTGTATGTGCGTATTACATTGACGGCTTAGAATAGCAAGCAAGTTGCAATTTGGTCAGCGACCGTGCAATAGATCCAATTGCTAGCGATATTCACAACCGTACTGTCATTTCTTGGTACGGCCGCTGCGAGCAGGCCGCGAACTAGAGGTACTGACCGTGCCGATGACAAATAGGGTCGATAAATTGTTGATGTATTTGATTATATTCAATTTTTCTTTCATATTTTGACCTTTGTATCAATATCTTATCTTCATAAAGGTAAAACAATATATATAGGTTATATAATGTTTTACCTTTATGAAGATACGTATTATTATTTTGATTTCCCTTTTACAATAACCGTTGTCAAAGGTTGAATTTGTTTTATTTAAATATGTGAATGTGACCATCGCGGAAACGGCTGATAACATTATGTTTATGAAGGGTACAACCGTCTAAATAATTATTTGTTCATTTGATTCCCAGCCACAATTAAGATGATGTCGTTAATAAATCGCTTTGTTCATATTCAAATATATGTTTATAAAGATTAGATACATCGTCCAATGCGATATTTTAATCTGTATTTATTTCTTATTGAATGATAGATCGATTTTAATTTTATTCTTAATATTCCGGCCTTATCAAATATCTATGGATAATAATTTATCGACGTAGCCTCCTCTCTAGTGCCGCGTCATATGGTAGCGCTTTAGCCAATCACAGCGTGGCAAAGGCCCGACCTCGGAGACACCGAGACTCATTACAATTTCGCTTCGTTACAAATCTCTCTCTTTCATATATCTATGCGTGACCAGGATTCCTCCGTTATTTAGTGGATATCGTAAGTCACAATTTAAAATAAAGACCCAAAATCCTGGATATTTTCGTTAATTACTAACGAACACCTATGTAGTCACTACAACAAATATATATTCCTGTACATTTCATTATGATATATTATAATCACACAAAATCAACCATATTTATTTAAATTAAATATTTTTTCCATTCAACTAAGCATTAGTGATTTTATACCTCCAACAATATCAGAAACGACATTAAATTGACACTACGGTACACAACCCCCCCTCGCCTACGCTAGGAGCCTTGACCCTGTACACAAGCGACACTGACCCACTTGTCCGGCCGCCGCGCGGAGTCCCGCAAGGCGGACGCGGTCTCAGCGGCGAGGTCTAAGACACCGATGACAGGCTTGGTCACGGTGCCGACCAGACCCTTGCCCACGCGTGGACCCTGACCCTGTACACAAGCGACACTGACCCACTTGTCCGGCCGCCGCGCGGAGTCCCGCAAGGTGGACGCGGTCTCAGCGGCGAGGTCTAAGACGCCGATGACGGGCTTGGTCACGGTGCCGACCAGACCCCTGCCCACGCGTGGACCCTGACCCTGTACACAAGCGACACTGACCCACTTGTCCGGCCACCGCGCGGAGTCCCGCAAGGCGGAATATACACGTTATGAACACCGCTTGATAAACACGAAATTACAATTTGGTGCCGTGACCAGGATTCCTCCGTTATTTAGCTGTCCACTGACCCACTTGTCCGGCCGCCGCGCGGAGTCCCGCAAGGCGGAGGCGGTCTCGGCGGCGAGGTCTAAGACACCGATGACAGGCTTGGTCACGGTGCCGACCAGACCCTTGCCGACGCCGGCTAGGAGGCCCGGGAGACCTTCGGCTGCGGCGCCTTCGTAGCTGTGCTTCACAAGGGACGTCATGCCACCTGGAGAAAATACACAAAAATAGTAAATTGAACACAACCCTACTTTTATTTAATTATGATAATTTGACTATTTAAAAATTCTAATAGGTCGACGCTATTGACTATTTTATTGAAATTGCTGAAATAAGTAAATTCTCAATGAGTGAAATATGTAATTTCTATTTTAAAAAAGTCCGATATGTATTTTTTACAAAGGACTTGAAAAAAATTAAATTTTGTGTCATGAAAACTGTTGAAATTACCTTCGTATTGAAATAAAAACAACAACAAAACGAAACGTAAAAATAAATTCCATTTTTCTTCCAGCGTTTTAAAACGGTTCACTTTAGACCGGTCGACGACCATTACTGATAAAATGTATCCTGACGGGATACTTTCCCCTTTATTCCGAAATGTCTCCTAATTTAGCAAAGCTACTAAGTATGGTTACGGTAAAAGACGTTTACAAATAAGCGGGGTTGTCTCTAAAAAGCAGTATATTTCAAAAGCACTTTACCTTGCTTAATCGTCCTATTTCCTCTTCAAAATTGTAAGCCTACAATTAAACCGTTTTAATAATTTGTCGCCGACTCTGTCACCTTCCAAGTACAGTCAGTTACAAAGTCATATATCCACTTTTTCATCTTACTGAGGTAAAAAGTAGATACATCACATTGTAACTGACCGTACGTATAACGTGAGTGTAAGTGTGAAAGCCGCACTGCGTTTAAACGCCGATTATTAGGTCGAGTACGCACCGAGTATGCCGAGTCCTAGGCCGCGCAGGCCGGCGGCGAGGTGCGCCCCGCCGGCGCCGCTGCGGATGCGGCGCCGCGTCTCCTCGTGCGTCGTCGCCACCACTCGTCGCCCAGCGACTATTAGGCCGAGTACGCACCGAGTATGCCGAGTCCTAGGCCGCGCAGGCCGGCGGCGAGGTGCGCCCCGCCGGCGCCGCTGCGGATGCGGCGCCGCGTCTCCTCGTGCGTCGTCGCCACCACTCGTCGCCCAGCGACTATTAGGCCGAGTACGCACCGAGTATGCCGAGTCCTAGGCCGCGCAGGCCGGCGGCGAGGTGCGCCCCGCCGGCGCCGCTGCGGATGCGGCGCCGCGTCTCCTCGTGCGTCGTCGCCACCACTCGTCGCCCAGCGACTATTAGGCCGAGTACGCACCGAGTATGCCGAGTCCTAGGCCGCGCAGGCCGGCGGCGAGGTGCGCCCCGCCGGCGCCGCTGCGGATGCGGCGCCGCGTCTCCTCGTGCGTCGTCGCCACCACTCGTCGCCCAGCGACTATTAGGCCGAGTACGCACCGAGTATGCCGAGTCCTAGGCCGCGCAGGCCGGCGGCGAGGTGCGCCCCGCCGGCGCCGCTGCGGATGCGGCGCCGCGTCTCCTCGTGCGTCGTCGCCACCACTCGTCGCCCAGCGACTATTAGGCCGAGTACGCACCGAGTATGCCGAGTCCTAGGCCGCGCAGGCCGGCGGCGAGGTGCGCCCCGCCGGCGCCGCTGCGGATGCGGCGCCGCGTCTCCTCGTGCGTCGTCGCCACCACTCGTCGCCCAGCGACTATTAGGCCGAGTACGCACCGAGTATGCCGAGTCCTAGGCCGCGCAGGCCGGCGGCGAGGTGCGCCCCGCCGGCGCCGCTGCGGATGCGGCGCCGCGTCTCCTCGTGCGTCGTCGCCACCACTCGTCGCCCAGCGACTATTAGGCCGAGTACGCACCGAGTATGCCGAGTCCTAGGCCGCGCAGGCCGGCGGCGAGGTGCGCCCCGCCGGCGCCGCTGCGGATGCGGCGCCGCGTCTCCTCGTGCGTCGTCGCCACCACTCGTCGCCCAGCGACTATTAGGCCGAGTACGCACCGAGTATGCCGAGTCCTAGGACGCGCAGGCCGGCGGCGAGGTGCGCCCCGCCGGCGCCGCTGCGGATGCGGCGCCGCGTCTCCTCGTGCGTCGTCGCCACCACTCGTCGCCCAGCGACTATTAGGCCGAGTACGCACCGAGTATGCCGAGTCCTAGGCCGCGCAGGCCGGCGGCGAGGTGCGCCCCGCCGGCGCCGCTGCGGATGCGGCGCCGCGTCTCCTCGTGCGTCGTCGCCACCACTCGTCGCCCAGCGACTATTAGGCCGAGTACGCACCGAGTATGCCGAGTCCTAGGCCGCGCAGGCCGGCGGCGAGGTGCGCCCCGCCGGCGCCGCTGCGGATGCGGCGCCGCGTCTCCTCGTGCGTCGTCGCCACCACTCGTCGCCCAGCGACTATTAGGCCGAGTACGCACCGAGTATGCCGAGTCCTAGGCCGCGCAGGCCGGCGGCGAGGTGCGCCCCGCCGGCGCCGCTGCGGATGCGGCGCCGCGTCTCCTCGTGCGTCGTCGCCACCACTCGTCGCCCAGCGACTATTAGGCCGAGTACGCACCGAGTATGCCGAGTCCTAGGCCGCGCAGGCCGGCGGCGAGGTGCGCCCCGCCGGCGCCGCTGCGGATGCGGCGCCGCGTCTCCTCGTGCGTCGTCGCCACCACTCGTCGCCCAGCGACTATTAGGCCGAGTACGCACCGAGTATGCCGAGTCCTAGGCCGCGCAGGCCGGCGGCGAGGTGCGCCCCGCCGGCGCCGCTGCGGATGCGGCGCCGCGTCTCCTCGTGCGTCGTCGCCACCACTCGTCGCCCAGCGACTATTAGGCCGAGTACGCACCGAGTATGCCGAGTCCTAGGCCGCGCAGGCCGGCGGCGAGGTGCGCCCCGCCGGCGCCGCTGCGGATGCGGCGCCGCGTCTCCTCGTGCGCCTCGTCGCCCACCACTCGCTCTAGGCCGTCGCCCAGCGATTCTGTAACACACGACGAGTTAAGTCTAAGTCAAAGTCAAAATATTCTTTATTCAATTAGGCCCAGCAACGAGCGCTTTTGAATCGTTAAACTAAATAGCGAATGAGAGAAAAAAAAACTACTTCCGGTTCTAACCCTACACCACTGCCTGAGAAGAATCCGGCAAGAAACTCAGCGGGACTTTCTTTTTTCAAATAATAGTTTTATAACATCTTACAGCTAACATGCATTAATTAAAAACGAAACATAAATTTGATTTAATATAAACACAGATATAGTACATTAACTAGAGATGAAGTCTCTAATAGTCAGAATAATTATATAAATGTAATGAATTTTGGGAAATGTATGATGTAAAGTAAAAAAGTAAGAAAAAAAAAGTAAAAATATTTTATTGAAAAAAGTTTTAAGGTCGATTCTAAAGCCTGACTAGACGCTTCAATGGAGCGACCGGCGTGGCATCCATGTTAAGCCGCGTATCCACTAGAGGCAGCCTCGGGTCGAGTGGCTGCCTCACTCCTCACTGCGCAAGTGGAGACGCTGCCGCAACCTGAGGCACGCCGCGACGCGAGGCAAATTCGTCGCCGCGAGCCGAGACATTTTGTCGGTCTCTGTGCCGTGCTCAATGGCGCCTCAGTCCGAGCCGCGTGTTTAGTGGAGACGGTCGCTCGTGAGGCAACAGCTACGGATCAAGCTCCGTAGCTGTTGCCTCAGAGCGAGCAGTCTCAAACTGAGGCTATTTGCTTCAAGTCGAGGCCGCTCGACCCGAGGCTGCCTCTAGTGGATACGAAGCTTAAAACAAATGCAAACGTATGCGCCTGGCCTGAGTCCCACCACCGTCATCAGCCTATGATAGTCTACTGCTGGACGTAGGCCTCTCCTATTAACTAAGCGTATAAACGCATTAGGAGAAAAATACGCATAATCGCCACGCTGGGCAGCGGCTTGGCGATCGCAGTATGTGTCCACTATGATGACGCTGCTGCCCATCATCAATCTTTTATCAAATAATGGTCAGTGACACTTCAATCCCTTAGTCGACTCTTACGACACCCGCATGAAGAGTTGGGGTGGCGACAAATGTATTCTTACTGCCGTCACCACACGGCTGGGGGGCTGGCCTGAGTGCACGCTGTCGCAATCCCTTGGACGCTCTAGGCACCGCTGCCCGGCCGCCGGACGCGCCGTGAGACACGACACACGAGGGCCATACGCTAAGACCAGAGTAGACGCTCGAGTGGAGAATAAGAATTCATAATTAATTTATTAATTTCCTTTTCACCTTCCTTGCTCGGAAAGGGCTTTTTTATTCTTTAAAAACAGATAGCAAAGTTGCGTTTTATCCACAAGAGTGCAAAGTTTGAACTTCCCTTGATTTTTTAAAAATATAAGTGTATTTTATATAGATCAGTTGTTTTTATTATGTTGTGTTTCCTCACTTAAGGAAGGTGAAAAGTTTTGTATTACACACGGCTGCAAAGTTATTTTAGCTCGTGTGTATTGCAACACGAGTTATTTTTCATTACGAGTATTTTTCATACGCTATGCAGATGACATCGCAGCATTTGCAGAAACTAAAGAAGAATTGGAAAAACTGATTCAATACATGGACACTAGTTTCCAAGAAATAGGATTAAAAATAAACATCAGTAAAACCAAAATCTTGACAATAACCAGGAACACACCCAGCATGCACACAATCAAACTAAATAACACTCCCATTCAAGAAGTAAAATCATTTAAATATCTAGGCAGCATTATTAACAATGAATCGAGATGCACTCAAGACGTAAAAACACGCATATCAATAGCTAAAAAAGCATTTAATAACACAAAAAATTTGCTCAAATCTAAAATAGCAACACACCTACAAAAACAACTGATCAAGACCTATATCTGGAGCATTGCCTTATATGGCTGTGAAACCTGGACTCTCACTCAATTAGACCGCGAAAAATTAGAAGCATTTGAAATGTGGTGCTGGAGGCGTATGAAAAGTATTAGCTGGACAGAAAAAAAAACAAACGAGGAAGTGCTTAATTTAGTCCAAGAAAAAAGAGCTATCTTAGCAACAATAGAAAGCCGAAGAGGGAAAATGTTTGGCCACCTTGTACGACATGACAATTTCATCAAAAATCTAATAGAAGGGCAGATAGAAGCAAGGAGAGGAAGGGGAAGGCCGCGAAGGGCGTATGTAGACCAACTGAAGGAAAAGGCACAGGTCAGGTCGTACAAGGAGGTAAAGGAATTGACGGACGACAGAGAGAGATGGCGATTACTCCACCGACAAGGGCACAGCCCTTAAATAGGAAGAAGTATTGCAACACTCAGGATGCATGCTCAGGATTCTATTCTTGAACCACTCGCTTCGCTCAGGATTCTATTTTCGAACCACTCGCTACCTCATGGTTCAACCCTAGAATCCGTTCGCTCTATCGTGTTGCAATTCCACACTCGGTTAAAATACAACTTTGCACTCTTATATAACAAATAACTATTGTGGGTTTACAATAACTATGGCTAAATATAGTACACTTATCACAAACCCAGTAAGCGCACTGCATTTTTACGGGCTTGTAATATACTTACATTAAATAATTGCATGCTTAGGTACATTATTTTTATCCTGCATAAAGTTTACATGGATAGGCATGGTCTCTAACAATTATTTAACTTTTTATAATTATTATTCATTAATGTCATAAAAACAATTCATAATAAAGATGTCTTTAAGTTTTTTTAGAGACAAAGTCTCTGATTATATTATAATTTTTATTAGAATAAAACCGAATAATTGATTATGAAACAAGTTTACATAATTACGATGAAAACAGTTGTTAGCCGGTGTGATCCAAACTAGGCTGAACCTGAAGATAACTGAAAAATTATAAAAATTGAGTAGAAAATAGTTATTTATGATACAAGTGTGGAAAGTAGGTCTTTTTAGGACGAGTGTCGGTGACTATAAACCCTCGTAAATGAGGCCCGACACGCCCAACACGTCGGCCACGTGTGGGTACCGGTGACATTAGCCGCCGAGTTGGAGAGGCCGTGGGTGACGTTCTTGAGCAGCGCTCCCACGTTGCCCTCGTAGATGAGGCCCGACACGTCGGCCACGAAGCCCAGCGGTGGCCCAGGAGTCCACGGACCCTAGGGTACTGACCAGTGACTTTAGCCGCCGAGTTGGAGAGGCCGTGCGTGACGTTCTTGAGCAGCGCTCCCACGTTGCCCTCGTAGATGAGGCCCAGGAGTCCACGGACCCTAGGGTACTGACCGGTGACTTTAGCCGCCGAGTTGGAGAGGCCGTGCGTGACGTTCTTGAGCAGCGCTCCCACGTTGCCCTCGTAGATGAGGCCCAGGAGTCCACGGACCCTAGGGTACTGACCGGTGACTTTAGCCGCCGAGTTGGAGAGGCCGTGCGTGACGTTCTTGAGCAGCGCTCCCACGTTGCCCTCGTAGATGAGGCCCAGGAGTCCACGGACCCTAGGGTACTGACCGGTGACTTTAGCCGCCGAGTTGGAGAGGCCGTGCGTGACGTTCTTGAGCAGCGCTCCCACGTTGCCCTCGTAGATGAGGCCCAGGAGTCCACGGACCCTAGGGTACTGACCGGTGACTTTAGCCGCCGAGTTGGAGAGGCCGTGCGTGACGTTCTTGAGCAGCGCTCCCACGTTGCCCTCGTAGATGAGGCCCAGGAGTCCACGGACCCTAGGGTACTGACCGGTGACTTTAGCCGCCGAGTTGGAGAGGCCGTGGGTGACGTTCTTGAGCAGCGCTCCCACGTTGCCCTCGTAGATGAGACCCAGGAGTCCACGGACCCTAGGGTACTGACCGGTGACTTTAGCCGCCGAGTTGGAGAGGCCGTGGGTGACGTTCTTGAGCAGCGCTCCCACGTTGCCCTCGTAGATGAGACCCGAGACCCCCTCCGACACGTCGGCCACGAAGCCCAGCGGGTTGCCCAGGAAGTCCACGGACCCTAGGATCTTCGCCGCTTGCCATTTCAGCTCCTAGGACAGAAACACGAAGGGTGGTATACAGGTGCAGTCAAGTGCAAAAATAAGTATCGAAAAAATCCGTTCATAAATATGTTACGACGTTCTTATTACACAGAATTAGAGTGCACTGGGACATATTTTTGAACGTTTTCGTATACCCC